>KE747818.1:777340-789722 GCA_000465215.2 Pyrenophora seminiperda CCB06 | reverse complement strand
GGCCAAAGACAAGGCCAGGGCCAGGGCTGGAGAGGAAAAGGAGAGTGCCGCGCTGGCCAAGGGTATATCGGATCTCGATGAAATCGATCAGGCACTTCTTGCCCTCAACTTGAATGCAAGAGCCCAGGCGAGCACTAATTTGGACGAGCAAGATGCTGCCGTCACCGAAGAGAAGAAGCAGCTTTTTTCCGTCCTGAGCGTAGATAGCACAAATTTGCACGAGGCAAACGAGATGAAGAAGCTGTTTGGCCGGGCTACTCTGCAGAGTACCGAAGATGAAGGACGACATCGACAACGGGGACAGCAAGGCGGCATCGCAGCTGCGATTGCAGGACGCAACGGTCCTGGCACCCGCAATCTTGCCTCTCTAGGGCTGCGTAGGAATATGTTCATTCAAGGCAAAGAAGAGTGGCCTCACGCTACATCCGGCGGCCTTGGAATGGAAATCGTCGAGAAGCGCACAGATGGCTGTATTGAATACAGGTTTGTACACAACCGGATGTATCAAGACGTTCAGCGGCAGTTCCAGCTGTGTGTTGCGAGTATGGATCCTGAACGTATGATTCAACTTCTCCACCACAATCGCAAGTCTCACCAACCCCTATAAATATATACTTCTAACACTACCCTTAGCCTATCACATCTCCACGCTACTCCAGGTGTCTGAGATCGCGAAGCAACAGCGGGAGGGAGCTGCGGCCTCGGACATGTTGGAGCGTGCTCTATTCACTTTCGGGCGCTCAGTGCACTCTACCTTCGCCGCTACTATGGCTGCTGGAAAAGCGCGATTAGACTTCCGCCGTCCTGAGAACCGTGAGTTCTGGCTCACTGTATGGCGCTACATGGCTACACTAGGAGTTCGCGCAACGTGGCGGACGTCTTTCGAATGGGCTAAGCTGCTCCTTGCCATGGACCCTGAGCAAGATCCGTACTGTCTCCGACTACTTATTGATCAGCTAGCTCTCAGAGGTCGAGATCCCGAAGCGTTGGTTAATCTGGTCGAAGCAGATTACCTACAGCGACAGTGGAAAGTACCACCAAACCTCGCTTTCAGTGTTGCACTTGCGTATGATAGTATCAAGGAACCGCAAAAGGCACGGTCGGCGCTGCGCAACGCTGTGAAGGAGTACCCATGGATAGCAGCTCGACTATGCAAAGAGCTCGATATTTCCCCGATACCTAAGCCAGTGTGGGCCAAGGAGCCAAACAACGACTACCAGGAGTTGCTATGCCAACTCTATGTGCCAAAAGCAAAAGACCTGTGGAATAGCACAGAAGGCACTACCTTGCTAGTAGAGATCTGCTACACGTTTGAAGAGGAGCTAGGAGCGGGGGAAGACCCATACTGGCTTGCCCAGATACCAGAGGTTGATTTAGCTAGGCATGTCATTCTCTCGGATAACCAGGCGCTCATGTCGCTCCTCGATGTTCGTGTCAAGTCCCAATTCACGTCCGTGTCGGACCCACTGCCTCCTGGTGACAGCATGGAATCTTACGACACTCGGACAGCGACAACTGCAGCCTTTTCTAGGCACCCCCGAGATGCTGCTGTATTGCAGACACTACTAGCCGATCTCGAAATGTGCCGGGACTATTTCGAGAGGACAGGAATCGATAGGCTGACTCAGCAAGACGTGAATGATGAAGATTTACTGCGAGCGTTGGAAGAGGCAAACAGCAGCTTGGAGGAGTTGAGGAGCTACACGGAACGCTTCCAGCGTGTGCAGGAGATGCTCCACGTGCAGCGTGTGCAGGAGATGGTGTTGAACGAGCCTCCTGAGGTGCGGGGCATAGACAGTGACACTGGCTCGGAGGCGGATGAGTAGAGCTGAGCGGTGGTCAGGGCGTCTTGGAGAAGGCGTCACAGGGCATGAAATGGCGGTCACCACTCGGTACTTTGTACTATGTATAGGATAGGAATAGGATAGAAAAAGCGATATTATTGCCACGCAGGCGGAGTTGCAGAGTACAGATGACAGCCACCCACGTCCGTGCGGCTTGCGCTAAGCAGCGCTGCAAGACCCTGTTGTCGCTCACCAACTGTGACGTACGCCACTGCCACTGGCGTTTGTTGGTTATAGCTGGGCACCTGGGGTCCAAATTACTTCGTACATCGACGTCCCCAGATAAACAATCAATCCGCACGTGCTCATATACTCTGTACTCCGTACGTCCACTCCACTCCGAGTACAAGTCTACCCTCGACACCCGCCCCGCTGCTGGAGTCTTCTCGCCTCCCCCTACCCGTCGCCATGAGCGGCGTGCGTGCCCACATCGCCAACCGGCTGCGCAGCTCGTCGCTCTCCGCGGTGCCCCCACCACAGCACAGCTCCAACTACTCGCCGGATCTGGCCAAAATCGCCGCTTCCATCCTCTACCGCTCGCCGCTCCCCTCGCCCGAAGGCAGGCCCGTCTTCATCCTCAACGCTGCCGCCCTCCCTGACTCGCATGAGGCCGATTACGACTCGCTCCTCCCCTATGTCCTGGCGCGCCTACCGGAAGAGGACGAGCTGCTGAAGGGATTCGAATATGAAGTCGTCTTCTTTGCCGGTGATGGTGACGGCTCGCCCACGAACAAGAAGCATCGGCCTGGCTGGGGCTGGTTCCTGCAGGCCTACCATGTCCTGTCCAGGGCCATGCGAAAGCGACTGCAGAGGCTGTATATTGTGCACGAGAAGGCTTGGGTCAGAATCCTGACCGAGATCTTCTCCACCATTGTCAGTCCCAAGTTCAGGCGAAAGATATACCATTGTATGCACACCCCGTTCAGCTGCTTACCCCCCTGCTGACTCCCGCCAGTGTCCAGCCTCACTCAACTTGCCCGCGAAATCCCCATCGTGCATCTCCTAATACCCCCGTCGACGTACCTCGCTGACCGCCGCGTGTCTGAGCACATTTCCGCATTCAATGGCAATGGCAATGACAAACGAGCATTCGGCACCCGCAACCCATTCCCTATAGCTGTCAATGGCAAGCGCCGCTTTCCCCGCGTGCTCAGGGAGACGACGAGCTTCGTGCTAATGGAACAAAACATTACGTCAGAGGGCCTGTTCCGCGTGCCGCCGCACTCAAGGCTGCGTGAATCATTGAAGGAGGCCTACGACAGGGGCCAGAAGTACATCATCTGGAAGGACAACGAAGTAACCCTACCAGTCCCACCCTATCCGCATGCAGAACACCAGGACGAGATAATTGCCGAAGTAATCACCACAGACGCATACTCAGTCTACATGGCCGCTGCTATCATCAAGGCCTGGTATGCCTCCTTGCGGCAGCCCATCTTCCCGACAGAGTCATACAGGGACCTACGCAGGCTATATGGCGACAGCCAAGAGATCCTTGAACTCGACAAACTGACCGACTTATTTTCGCCCACTTCTGAATGGTCTCTGCTGCCTGGTCAGTCTCGTGAGATCCTCTGCAGGCATCTTCTGCCTCTCATGAGTGCGATAGCGGCACGAAAAGAGCAGAATAAGATGAATGCGGAAAACCTAGCCGTCTGTTTTGCGCCAGGATTACTACGCGGCCCTGATCAACTTGAAGACGCGAAGATGTCTTCTATCATAAGGAGGATATTCACGCAAGCCGTCAAGATGTGGTCTGAGGGGCTAAGGAAGGCTTGTGGTCAGACGGAAGAGGCTTTCTATGAAGAACTGAAGTTGCCCAGCAATGAGAACGACTGGGAAGATCCGGCAGATACGACGAGGGATTCCATGAGTAGTGACGGGTCGTTGGAAGATCAGATCAGCGGCATAACCCTGCTGGATAATGAGAAGTTGCCCACCTTTCGCGAGCCACGTCGAGAGCAAGGTGATGAAATACCACCCCCGCTACCACCGCGCTCCCGTGTTCCATCCACCAAATCTTCTGTCGACTCAGTCCAGAGAAAACCCGCGCCGCCTCTTGCAGAACCTCCTCGTTATTCCACTGTCATAACAGATGTCCCGGGGGACGTCGCCGAGTCACCCATCACCTACGCCGCAACCACGGATGGCTTCTCCCCGCGTCGAAACGACGAAAATAGCATCGGGAAAGCGTCCGCCCCATCGCCACGATGGAGCGACCAGTCGGATGAGAAGAAGTCTGGTACGAGTAGCCCAGCCATTCCTATGTCAGCTTCGAGTCACGTGCAAGATGATACACGTTCACAAGTTTTCACCCCTCTTGCGCCTCAACTCAATATCCCTAAGAGGAAGACCCTGACTGCGCTGCAGATTGACAATGTCTCAAAGGCCGTCGTTGCGCAGGATGAAGCGCACAGAGCCCAGTCGATGGGCGGAATGGCACTTCCTGGACTCACAGGTAATACACCCGTCAAACGGGGTCCATCGTCCGTCTACAGTGCAAATAATGAGATTACAACATCGCCGCTGCTGACGTCGCCTCAAAGCGCCGTCTCGGCACCAGCAACAGAACCTGCTTTCCGCCGCCCAAGCATCCCTTTTTCTGCAACAACAACCACAAACACGATAACTCCACCAAACCGCAGCCCAAGCATCAACTCACTCGCCCGCCCTGTGTACCCGAAGACTCCGCAGGTTCCCATGATAAAGCAGCCCACACCCCAAAAGGCAACCACGCTCCCCGTCCCCACTGCATCATCGTCAGCACCTAGGCTCCGCACTCCCAGCCCAGGCCTCCTGCAGCGCATGCCAAGTTTTGAAAACTTCAGCCCAAAAGATCAGCAGCAGCCAAAGAAGACCACGATAGATGCAGAGCAAGAGATTGGTGGTAGTGGTGTCGATACGGGTAGCACTATCAAGCCCAGCAAGGTGAACTTGAAGAAGAAGTCGGTCGGCGATTTGAGACGCTTATATGAGGAGAGGGCTGGTACAGCTAGTGTGCTTGTGCAAGCGGGTAAGCAGAGGAATGCTTGATGGTATCCATACTTACTTACCGACCTGCCTATTTTCCTGTTCTTTTTTCCTTCCTTTCGTTATCAGTAATATAATATCTTACTCTGGAGAGAGAGAGAAAGAGAGAGAGGGGGAATGGAGAAGGAGGGAGAGATGCGGAGGAGATAGTGTCTTATTTCGTTTTATTGCCCGTGGCGTACCGTTTTTTTTTTCTTCGGGCAGAAACTTGTCAAACTGGGTATTTTTTTATATCTTATCCTCCTTCTTCTTCTTCTCCTTTGCGTGTATATTTTTCTTAGCTATTACTATTACCATGATCATTTTGCTATACCCTAGTTGTCTTACTACCTTGACCTATTATCTACAAGTTATCCTATCTCATCTATACTAATTTATGTTGATAACCCTACCTACCTACTGAATGCACCTTTCTTTATTACTTTTTCTTCACGTAGGCAGAGGGCTAGGGAAAAAGGTATCAGAATCGCAGCACAGTTGCATCTGAAGAAATAAAAGATGGTGGTTTCATCGTGGCTTGATGGATTCATTCGATTCGATTTGGCAATCGCGTCTCTCTTCACCTTCTCATCGCTTTCTCTGTCCATGTCCATTTCTGTCTCTTCTCTTCCCCCTCACGTTTGCCGTATAGCAACGACTGGACTGTGTGCGTGTGCGTGTGCATGTGCATGTGCGTACACGAACACCTATGCCCCTTTACAAAAGCATCCCGTTATTGCAAAGCCATTGCCATCTGGCACCCCCCCCCCCCCTGAACCAAAGTCAAGGCGTATATAGCAACGACACGATGCGTAATACCTACCCAGTACCCCCAAAATGCTATACCCTCCACGAACCAAGCCAATACATGTATAGCAACAGCAACAAGCCCAAATACTCAATTCAAATAGTCAAAAAGCCCCCCGCCTTCACTATCTGTCAGCTCATAGGCCCCGAGCTACCATTCGGACCCTGCCACCACCCTGCCGCGTCATAGCTCTCTTGCGCATGTCCATCATGCGCGCCTTGTGAAAAACCCGTAGTATCCTGCTGCGGTACAAAGTTATTGCTATGGTGAGGATACCCTCTGTTGCCGGGGTGATGGTTATTGGACCCGTCGTAGACGCCGGCGTAATTGTTGATGTGGCTAGACTGCCAATCGTCGACGGATCGGAAGCCTTGGCGGTTAATACGATCTTCGAGGTCGGTCGTGTGTAGAACGGTTTCCAAGCCCATGGGGCTCATTTGCTGGTAGTTGTGGCGGGGGAGTATGGGGCCAGGCATGCCGGGGATTGCTGCGAGAGAGAACAATGTGTCAGTTGCATGCTTACTCGTGGTGAGAGATGTGAAAGACATCATGATAGACTTACGATTCCAGAACATGCCTTCTCCGGTGTCTTGGGTGGGCGATGTCATTGTCGTAGGCATGTTGGCCGATGTGGACATGGACTGGGAGTACTGGTAGTTTGAAATTGGCAAGCCATTGTAGACATCCTGAATGGGATTGTGGCTAACAGCAGGAGACTGATGACCTTGATTGGAGACTACACTGCTGGGTCGCGAGTTTGCGAGGTGGGTAACCAATTGCTGTCGGTTCTGGTTCTGGTTCTGAGAAGCAAACATTGTCAGGCTTTCTCTTCTTTGAGGTGGTAGTGGATGAATACGTCCAGGACCTATGCGATTCCCGGTCATTGTCTGAGAGTTTGGCGCCATTAGAAGAGGGTCAGTCGGAGGACTGACTGTGCCATGAGGTTTATCCGGATCACTCTTCGGTATCAATTTGGAGTTGCGCAACTCCTCGGGGAATGGCAGATTCCACGTCTTCGCTAAGGTGTGTATGATGCGGAAACTTCTTGCACCAAAGTAGTGACATTCGTGAAGATCCTCCAAGCCCTGCAAACTCTCTATGAGGTTGTTCTTGGAGGTCTCATTATCTTTGGAATACAGTAAATGTACGACACCGACAGTAAGGAGAATGTGTGGTATAAGTAGATGAGCTGTTCGGAAGCTATAAAACTTTCGGTAGAGCCTGACTAATTTCGAAACCTCATTAGCTGCGTTGATGCAGATGACGCGAGGCTGGATATTGGAGTGAATCAGGTCAACTTTGAGTAGCGGACGAAAGAGGTGGACAATGATGGTATGGTACAACATGCTATGCGAAGTTTTAGTCTCGTAATGGATGCAAAGATGTGCGGTCGGACTTACTGTAGTACCAGGATATGGGGCTCAGCTTCTTTCTTGCCCTCTAGCCTCATTGCAGGTGACAGCCTTTTGTACCATTCCTGGTACTTTCGGTAACAGTCGAGCAGTTTTAGGCTGGTGAGTGGCTCTTTTGGTGCAAAGAACATGTAGTTGTTGTCGTTTACGAGCTCTGAAAGCGACGTAAACTCTTGTAGGAACAAGCGGGTAGTTATGATGCCGGCTGGGTTATGTGAAGTCGTAGGGAATGCTTTTGGAGGGCCAGGAGTTTCTTCAAGGATGGGCTTGTCGAGAGTAATGGCGGCTCGAGGAATCTGGGAAATGCGACCCATGACAATAGTCCAAACTCTACGTCATGTTAGCCGGTTCAGTAAGGGTACATGGCTTAGCACCTACGTATCTACGGTAAAGCAGCCCCAAAATGTAACTTTGCGGACTTCAACTTCGCTCGGGGTCAAGTCGAGAGTAGCATCAGCACCATAGTTTAGATGTAGACCAAGTTCAATACACATGCGGATACACCTCCCCATGTAGCCAAAACCCGAGCTATCCCTTCCCGTACTCGGTTCGCGCATCGACATGATACACAGGGCCTGAACTGTCGTCAGGCTCGGGGTTTCATCGTCAAATAGCATGCGTCTCGCTTCAGCAAAGAAGTGGTCGCCGGCGGTGCGGAAGTTGTTCGGATCGGTGCGGCCGGCGGGGTCGTCTGTAAGGTGACAGGCATATGCGCATATGGCGTTGACAAGCAATGAGCAGCAGTACTTATCACGGCCGGCTTTGAAGTCCTTGTAGAAGCACTCTCGGCTGAAGAGAACGTAAAAGGGATGACTCCAGGTAAAGTAGAGATCGAGCAGCTTCTCCACGAATTCAAGGTCATCGGTTACATTCGTCCAAGTTGAGCCTTGACGCTCAGGCTTCACCAGGTTGGTGCGCAGGCGACCGCCACAGAAGTTTTCCTCTTCGGGGACGAGCCCTAGGCTAGCAGAGTGTCCAAAGTGTCTGCTTTGGCCGTTGAGCGTCACGATGGGCTTCCCAAGCAGCACGCTCAGCTCAGACTCGAGGCTTTGCACGTCGACGGGCGTATTAGGGGTCAGTGTCTCGTTCTTGCGCCATTGCTCGGCAAGGGCGTTGGTATCGAGGCTTGGGTCCCTCCGAATATGCTGGATAAACTCGTATACATTCTCCTCGGGCAGTTTCCTCAAGGAGTTGATGATGAATTCGGCGTTGGAGAAGTCTTCAGAGCTAGAGGCAGCGACGCGGGAAGCATCTCGCTTGGTACCCGCATTGTTGTTGTTGTGTGCTAGGCCCAACTTTGTGCGGCGACTCTCGCTCTCAGCATCATAGTGGCACTCAGTCCTGTAAACAGCTGTACAGGTCGCGCAGACGGGAGTGCTGCCATCACACTGTGGAATGACTTGTCAGCAAGGAAGCGTTCCCCAGTCTCGGGTAGGGTGGTGGAGCAAATGCTCACACATGGTTAACTATGACTTGTATGTACACCTATGTGTATGACACTGAATCGTCGACAGGGGCTCGTTTCCCCAATCAGGCGGTATGCCCATGTTGACATGGCCATGATGCAATTGAGAATATATACTTACTTTAGACTTGCGTTTGCGGCATGGCACACAGGCTGACTGAACACAGCGCCGCTTACTCGCCTTGGCATCCTGAGCATGTGAGTTGTCCAGAGGGTCCCTGGTGGAAGGGGTGGCAGCAGGGCCGCGGGCCATGATTGATCACCAGCGAAGAGAGGGTCTGTCCAGGCAGGCTCCGAGGGGAGCTGGCTATGGCATTGTGAAGTGGATTGAAATGTAGCACGGGCAGTTAGCCACCGCTAGGGGATGTGGCAGAGCGAGTTTGGATTAGGTAGCAGTGACGTTTGTGCCTGTCGCAACCTCCAACGGGCCTGCCTTAGCTGGGTTCGGCAAGGATGAATACAAAGCACACTTGCACATAGGATTTTCGGTCAGGTGGCGAACGGGACTCTTCTCCAGCACCACAAGATGCGAGTATGCAGCAAGCCGGGTCTGATTGGCGGTGCAAGGCGCAGATCTAGAACGGGGGGTCCAAAGGCGTGCTGCAGTAGCGAGGTCAGATCGAAGATGACGGCTCGAAAGAGGAATTCGAATCGCGGTCCGAGGTGCCATGTGTCAGGCAACGCATTCCGGCCTGGCCTAGACGCGACGACGTTGCCGTGCAACGCCTGCCACAAGGTCCTTTTGCCTTTGGTTTCACGTTTCACGGCGGCCAGCAGAAGAGAAGACCAAGTCTCTCTCGGCTGTCGGGTCTCGGTTCTGCGGTTCTGCGGATCCGTGCCAGCAGAGAGTGGCAGCGAGGACTGCTGGCACCGAGCTTCGGCATGACGCATTGAGCGCATTGAGGACGGCTACGTGTGGGCACGCACGGCTACACGTACATTACGTGTGGCCCGGTGTGGGTAGTGCGAGCCTGTGGGAAAAGCTTCGATATGTCGACATGTGGACATGTGGGGGAACCAGCGCGTCAACGCTGGAACGGGTCGCCGTAAGCATAAGCTCCAAGATAAACTCCAAGCAAGAGGGTCCGTCGTCAAGGCAAGACCCGTCTAGGCCATGTTCGCAGCTGGCGGCTGCAAGCGAGTGATCTACTATGTACACCATAGGTGTACACGGTGTAGAGTACTTTCGTGGAGGAAGGCCCGATAGCAAGCCGCCTGCCATCCACCCTGCCGCTGCGGGTTGTGCGCTTCGTTAGCCGCTTCCGATGCGGCTCGACGCACATCGGACAGACATGGTACTACTCGCAACAGCCCCCATGCTTCGTCCCGATGCCGACTTCACCGGTGAGGAGGACCAGTACCACTCTGCCGGAACACAAGACGCTGACATTGCTTGATTGCTTGATTGGTTCGTGCGATACTATGTATACATCTGTTTTGTCCGTGTCCCTGAACCCCGGCGCCGAGATTGGAGTAGGAGTATAGTAGGTGTACTCTAGACACTTGGTGTTGGAGTCGACACTGGCTTTGCTCCGTCGCCACCTTTGGCCTCTTGCGGAGTGGCACTCCGAGTGCCACTCACTACGTACGGAGTACACCGTGTACACCTACGTCTTGCTTATCAAGAGAAAACCTCACATGCACAGCGTCTAGGTGTACGTGTACCGTGCATCGTGTAACGTGTAACCCAATCACATGGAATGCCGATCAAAGTCTAATAACTTCTATTCGTCTCGAGCCTGGGTGGCGAGCCTCGTAACCCCAACACCTAAACGCCTTTTTTAACCCTGCCAAGTCCCTTCTCCACCTACACTACTCCTACACCTACACTACTCCTACACCTACACTACTCTTGGGTGCCATTGACGGGCACCACTCCCTTTAGTGGGGGCAACAGACTCCTTGCTCCCTGCCTTGCCTGCTGCGCTAGCACTGCATCCATGATTACCAAAGCAGCCATGGTCTCAACAATGGGCACCGCACGCGGCACTACGCAGGGATCGTGCCTGCCCTTGGCCTCAAGCACGCCATCTTCCTGGTCGTACGTGACAGTCGACTGTGCTTGTCCAATTGTTGCCGCCGGCTTGAACGCTACGTTGAAGTAGATGGGCGCACCGTTCGTGATGCCACCCTGAATTCCACCCGAGTTGTTCGTCTTGGTAGTGAGCTTGGGCTTCGAGCGGTACACGTGCGCAGACGGGTTTTCGCCTGCGGGCACTGCGGGAGCTTTGATGAAGGCGTCGTTGTGGATGGAGCCAGGCAGTTGCGCACCGCCAAAGCCAGAGCCAATCTCGAAGCCCTTTGTTGCAGGAATGGACAGCATGGCATGTCCCAGCTTCGCCTCCAGCTTGTCAAAGCAGGGTTCTCCCAAACCCGTCGGGCAGTTCCTGATGACACATGTCACTGTGCCGCCGATGCTGTCCTGCGCATCCCGGTACTTTGCCACCAAATCCTCCATGCGCTTGGTCACATCGTCGCTCGGACATCGCACCGGCAGATACTCATCTACCTGTTCGCGTGTGATGGAGTCGATGAGCTTGAGATACTCTGGATTGGTCGAGGCTGTGGGGTGTTCGCGTGTAGGAGGGAAGAGGAACTCATTTCCGATCGAATTTGTGAATGCAACGATTTCGACGCCATAGGCTTCGCGGAGGTACTTCTCGGCGATTGCGCCAGCAGCAACCCTTCCTGAGCAAGGTTAATATCTCTGCACTAGTCATGGCCACCAGATGACATACCAATAGTCTCCCGAGCACTACTGCGGCCACCGCCTGAGCTCGCCTTCACACCGTATTTCTCCAGATATGTCCAGTCCGCGTGGCTGGGCCTTGGGTACTTGTCCATGGTCTGGTTGCCATAGTCCTGCTTGCGCTGGTTCTCGTTCATGACCCTAATACCAATTGGCGTACCCAATGTGATTCCGAACTCTGTGCCGGATTGAATCTCGACGCGATCCTTCTCATTACGGGGTGTTGTGATGGCTGACTGGCCGGGTCGACGACGCGTCATTTGGGGTTGAATGTCACTCTCGGTGAGGGCCATGCCTGGCGGGCAGCCGTCGATGATGGCGCCAACAGAAAGACAGTGGGATTCGCCATAGCTACAACTATCAGCATGCGCCATCAACCAAGGCGACTGTATGCATACGTGGTGACCCTGAAGTGTGTGCCGAATGTAGACATGGTTGCTGTGGGGTGCTGGTGTTGTGGGAACTCTCTCGGCTCTTGTAACTTGCGTAGCGGGACTGGTTCAAAGAACTTGCAATTCTTCTATACGGCAGCAATTCCTTAAATCTATGCTTTTCCAATGCAACGTGTCTCGTGAAAAGGGCCAGACGCGCGCACTAGGGTAATCAACGTCAGAGTCACTCTAGGAGTTTTATTTATTTAGCGGGGCGCGGAGCTGACCAAGGACCCCGATCTCGGTCGCCGATGGTAGGGCTGACCTGAGCAAAACCAAGTCCCTTACCGCATCGAATGTCTCGACGCTACACCACAAACTCACAAAGTCGTTTGGACTGTCGGTACGTTGCAGAGGACATGTGAAGTAGGGGTTTCAGTCGAGCGACTGCTTGGTAAGATTCTAGTTTCGAGACATCCCAGCCGTGGACGGCCAAGTATATAACGAAGAGTACTCTGTACTATGGAAGAGAATGTTGCTGAGAAGCATATCGTCAGATTTCTAAGCAACTAGATGTAAGTCGAGTTATTTGTGAAGATGGTTCAATGCGTGCCTTATCTTTGGGGCCAGCACCTGGAGATTATCGGAAGATGACTGCATGTGATCAAGAGGTCCAAGTCAATCGAGGTAGTCCAAACTGCCCGAGAGAGAGAGAGAGAGAGAT
>KE747818.1:761494-777111 GCA_000465215.2 Pyrenophora seminiperda CCB06 | reverse complement strand
GCCGACGAGAGAGAGAGAGAGAGGATGCGATTTATCACTCTCAACCAACTACTAGGCCGTTGAACAAAATCTGTATTGTAACAGCGTATGTCACGAGATTAACAGCGCGCAGTGCCGCCCAGCAGAAGATGCAACAACCCCACGCCAGACTGATGTCGTATGCGTTGTTCTTGCGCTGTACAAAGTCGATCGGTTGGCAGTCGCAAAGACGTGGGCAAGTGGGCCGAACAGCTAGAAAGCGAAGCCACGCAAGATGAGTCCCTGGATGGTCAAACTCATGGGTGAAAAGGATGAGTGACGGGCGTGAAAGTCGGTCTACGTTCAAACTGAAGAGAAGATGTGGAGTAACATGGCAAAGGCGCAACATGTGCGATTCGCATAGATAGACATGAGAAAGAAGGAAATCGATGCTGCCCTTGATGGGTCAAGGGAAGTGCCACAGAGGCGCCCACGTTGCCGACCAACTGGCAGCGAGCACGAAGATCACCCGGGATCACTAGCGCGGACCCTTGCCGTGACCTCTCAAGAAGTTTTGCTTCTGGCCAGCAACACTGCCCCCCAAACACCCCTCCGTTCCTCTATCCACATCCCCCAAAACCGCCATCATGACTGAATACGTCAAGGTCGAGAAGATCATCCCCAAGGTCCCGCCGCCGGCCTTCAGCGACATCGCCAAGGCTTCCAACGACGTATGTTTTGGCTCCCCGCGACCAGCTTCACCATGGCGCCATTGCTGACTTATGCGCCTTCTAGCTCATTAACAAGGATTTCTATCACACCGCCGCAGGTCTGCGACATCAATTGACTTGTCGGCGCAACTACTGACGCGGTCACAGCTGCCCTGGAGGTCAAGCTGAAGGCACCCAACGGTGTTAACTTCACCGCCAAGGGCACCTCTGCCCACGATGGCCCAGTCACCTCTTCTGTACGTATATCACTGTATGCGCCCCAAGTCCAATGGCTGACATATAGGATAGCTTGAGGGAAAGAAGTCGCTTTCGAACGGTACGGCAGCTCGTTTATTTCTCCCTCGCTCCATTCTACTCAGCATACCTTTTCATTCTTCGCGATGTTTTCAATCGCATATATATCACCTGGCGCAGCCTCCTGGAAAGGGGGGCGCGTCCACAACGGGTTACGGAATCAAGCTGCTGACGAGGAAGCGCGCAGGCATCAGCATCACCCAGTCATGGAACACCGCCAACTTGCTCGCTACCAAGGTCGAGCTTAACGACACCTTTGCCAGCGGCTTGAAGACTGAGGTTCTCTCCAACTTCAATCCCGCTGCTGGCAACAAGGGCCAGAAGGTCAACCTTCACTTCAAGCAGCCCGCCTTCCACGGCCGTGCTTTCGTTGACTACTCGGCCGCTGGTGCCATTGGCACCATCGCTGATGCCGTCGTTAGCCACGAGGGTATGGTCGTTGGTGGTGAGGTTGGTTACGATGTGCAGAAGGCTGCCATTACCAAGTACTCCGCCGCTGTCGGATACACGACTCCCCTTTACAACGCCGCTGTCACTGCTACCAACTCCCTGAGCGTTTTCACTGCCTCGTACTACCAGCGCGTTAACCCCGCTGTCGAGGCTGGTGCTCGCGCCGTCTGGGACTCAAAGTCCGGTAACAACGTCGGTCTTGAAATCGCGGCCAAGTACAAGCTTGACCCTGCGTCTTTCGCTAAGGTAGGTGACAGTCCCTGAAATGCACGAGGGCTGTTATACTAAACCCCTCTAGGCCAAGATCAACAACCTCGGCATTGCCTCCCTCGCCTACAACACCAAGGTTAACAGCGGTTTGACCTTTGGTATTGGTGGCTCTTTCGATACCCAGAAGCTGAACGAGGCCGGCCACAAGCTCGGCACCAGCTTCACCTTTGAGGGTTAAGCATCTTGGAAAACGACATGTATGGATAGCAGAGACTGGAGAATGGCTTTAGATTCCCTTGATTCTCGCGAAGCGGTATCATGACAGTCTAGAACAAACCAAAAATACTTGTAAAGAAGACGTGCAGTAGTATTGCTTTGGCATATACAAGAATTGTCTCTCCATGCAGGCTTTGAAGACGTGAGCTTCGTGTTATCTTTTTGTCCATGTGAGCCAGATGTGTTTGCATCATTCGTTGGGTTTCCAAGCACTCGTCATAATCGACCTGGTTTGCCCAATCGGATTGACATGGCGTGATGATGATCAGTTTACGGTGCCCGCCTATTATGGGGATATACTCTCACTCTATTGGGAATGTTTCAACCAGGGCAAATCACTTTTGCTCATGCCCCTCATGTCGATCCCCAAACAGTTTAACTGTGATTCCACAGATGCCAATCACGCTCGACATGACGATAAAATTGACCACCATGTTTCCCTTTTGCCACTCTTCTTCCACCTTGACTGTGCTTCGCATTTTGCGCCTTCTTGCCCATATGTGCTCGTTGACATTGTCATGGGTCGCCTTGTGTCGTCTATTGTCAAAGTGAGGAACCTCGTTGCCTTGTCTCTGTTGCCCTGGGCCAAAGCCTCCCCATTCACCATAGCTTTCCCGTCCGGCTTCTTTGCTAGAATATGCATGCTCGGCTCTCTTCGCGCCATGCTGTCCGTAGCCACCAGACTTGTAGAACGAGGGCGGTGGTCCTCGGAAGGTGCTACGTTTCTTGTTTAGGCCACTCGCCGGGCGCGACCCGTACGCAGCAGAACTGTAGCTTCCTTGCGGAGCCTCGTTTCCGCTCCTGCCCCATCGCGACTGCCGCATCGAATGCTCCAGCTGTGCGTCATATTGGGCGCGCTTCTCGGGTACAGATAGAACGTGGTAGGCCTCGCTGATTGCGACGAAGCGTGTGGAGGCGTCAGGGTCGTTGCGGTTGTGGTCTGGATGGTTTTTCTTGGAGAGAGTATAGAATTGGCGCTTGATTTCCGACGATGTAGCCGTATGGTTTATTTGGAGAGTGTCATAGTGATTAGTCAGAACGTCTGCATATCGCGCTGTAGTAGCATGGAAGTGCGAAATTTGTGGTATGCGCCGCGGAGGCGTGGGTAGACTGCGCCGGAGACATGAGTGACAAACGTATAGGACGCGGAAGTTTGATGTGTACGAGGCGGACGCCTGAGCGATTGATCGCAGGAGAGCAGACGGGCGGGGTGGCATTGCCCATGGACGAGAAGAGCGTGGTGTACATGGAATTCTTGAGTGAATGTCCGCAGCGCATGCAACACATGTACCATGTAGAACGTCATCAGGGCCGCTAAGACGGCCATGGCTTAGCCGGGGACAGATGGCGCCGATCGGGTGGCACTCCCACGTAGGCAGTAGGTGTATCTCCCAGCTCCGACGTCTACCCCGTATTAGCGGGGCGTTTCACGACGCTCGTAATTTTGTACAGTAGAACTGCACACGAGACCTCTCCCACTCAACCTCTGGTTGCATAATCAACATGGCGGCCAAAGTAGCAGACCATGTCGCCAATTTGCAGTGTGCGTGTCTGCATTTAACAAGACATGTACAGTCCTACTACAGCAGCTAATAGCATGTAGTGGACGACGACAACACCAAGCCAACCAACGGCGCGCTTCAGAACGGCGACAAGCCTGCCAGCGACGCAGAACACGAAGACTCGGACGACGACAACGAGGCTGAGGAAGGTGCAGCCGAAACCGGGGAGGGAGCAGCCAAAAAGAAGAAGAAGAGAAAGCCCAGAAAGAAGAAGAAGGCGGGAGCAGCAGGCGCTGGAGGAGCCAAGGCGCAGACAGCACCACCCCGCGTCCGCATCGATGAAGTCTTCCCGAACGACTCGTATCCAGAGGGCGAGATCCAAGAATACGTCAACGAGAATGCATACCGAACGACCAACGAAGAGAAGCGCCACCTTGATCGCATGAACAATGACTTCCTCACTGAATACCGCAAGGGCGCAGAAATCCACCGCCAAGTCCGCCAATGGGCTCAGAAATGGATCAAGCCGGGCATGGGTCTGACTGAGATTGCAGAGGGCATCGAAGACTCGGTCCGCGCCTTGACAGGCCATCAAGGTCTAGGAAATGGAGACGCGCAGATCGCGGGCATGGGCTTTCCGACTGGTCTCAGCATCAACCACTGCGCGGCGCATTATACGCCTAATGCAGGCAACAAGATGGTTATCAACTACGAGGACGTCATGAAAGTCGATTTCGGTGTTCACATCAACGGTCGCATTGTGGACAGCGCCTTCACCCTAACCTTTGACCCTGTATACGACAACCTCGTCAACGCATGCAAGGCAGCAACCAATGCTGGTATCAAGGAGGCGGGTATTGACGTCCGCATGAGCGATATCGGTGCTGCTATCCAGGAGGTCATGGAGAGTTACGAGGTGGAGATCAAGGGCGAGATGCTGCCCGTCAAGTGTATAAGGAATCTGAACGGACATTCCATCGGGCACTACACCATCCACGGCGGCAAGACCGTCCCCATTGTCAAGGGCGGAGATCAGACCAAGATGGAGGAAGGCGAGACATTCGCTATCGAGACATTTGGTAGCACAGGAAAGGGTTACGTTCGCGATGATGTGAGTCGCCTCTTTCTTCTTCTCCTTCTCCTCCTCCTCCTCCTCCTCCTGCTAACAATCGTGCTCAGATGGAGACATCGCATTACGCCATGAAGGGCGACGCACCCAAAGTCGCCCTCCGCGTCTCATCAGCAAAGACGCTACTCAACTCCATCACCAAAAACTTTGGCACCCTACCTTTCTGCAGGAGATACCTTGACCGCATGGGCCATGACAAGTATCTCTTGGGCTTGAACAACCTGGTCAGTGCCGGCATTGTCGAGGCCTATCCGCCCCTGTGCGATGTCAAGGGAAGTTATACGGCTCAGAGTGAACATGTAAGTTTGCTTGTATTCCTATCCTGCTGCTGTTTGTTACAGCAAGGGAATTTTCTTGCTAACGAAATATTTTCTAGACATTTATTCTTAGGCCGACGTGCAAGGAAGTGCTTAGTCGAGGTGACGACTATTAGCCCCCTACTTCATCTACCTATCTATCTAACTGTGAGAAAAATGGGCCCATGGTGGTGGTGGTGGAAATTTTCCCGACGAATTTTTTTCAGCGGAAAGATTGATGACGGGATACTTGACACACGCTTGCCCCTACTTCATATGGTGCAGCTGAGATGCCGTGGGGAAGGGGTGCTTTCATGTCGAAAGCAAGCGTATAGTATATATTCATGATGTGTCCTAAAACGAAAAAGTTAAGTTGAAAATATAAAAATTTATAGGTTATAAGTATGCCCTATGGTATTGTTGTTCTTCCTCCATCTGCCAGCTGTTTAACGGGAAAGATTAGTCATGAACTGCTTTTTTTTAGAGACACTACTTTATCTGTTTTGTGTGTTACGATTGTTGTTACTGGATCTAGTTGCGCTTGAGTGAGGTAGGTTTGAAAGGTGGAGATGGAGTTGGAATTGGAGAGCCTTCGGCTCACCTACTGTAAGTAACCGTCCTTTTGGACTTTTTTTCGTACTTCTCTTCTCTCTCTCTCTCTCTCTCTCTCTCTAAGTATTTTCTTTCGTTGTTGTTACAAACTCGTCAAGAAAAGACTTTGACTCTTACCTTTTCACTAAAGTAGGTAACAAGTACAAGAAGAATCGATCGCTCCTGAATAGAAAGCACTTTCTACTATATATACCTTCGCACGTCCTCTATGACCTTTAGCAGGCCAGCTTAGGAAGCTGTAACTACCATTCTCTTCGGATGGAAAAAATAAATACCAACCAACCAATCTAGGGATCACGACAAGTAGAAACAACACGAATTGCTCTTCAATAGATAAGCCCTAACAGAATCGATTGGTTAGTTGGCTGTTTGGTATTCATTTTTTCCGTCCGAAGAGTTGGTGGTTAGAGCTTCCTAAGCTGCCCTGCCCTCCAAGGGTACAAAGGAAGCGCGATATCATGTGAATGAACACTACCATAGAAAGCCATATTTTAGGTGTTTTTCCTCTCGGCCCTGGGAGGTGTCTACCAAAGGAAATTTATGAAATATATTCACGTAGGATCACAATTGAAGTTGTCGCGGTAAGTCGGTAGGCTTTCCTCATCCTTTTCCCCTCCCCCTCGTGCGTAAAAGCCAGAATCTTGGATGTGCTTGCTTCCCATATACCGACCGTCTCCTTTTGGATTCGGCGGCAGAGAGAGAGCGCTTTTGTAATGTTCCCACTCGCGGACTAGTTGAACTAACCCCGTTCCCCACGACCTATCCGGTCTATCAATCAGGCGCTCTTCTTCTTCGTGATACGATATCTGCACCACCTGATTAGTGGCAACCCAGTAATGACCACTTTTTCCCCTCTCGTGTAGAAAGAATGCTAGGCTTACAGAAAGAGCTTCTCCCTCGAATACACTTCCTTATCCAGATCATCGTCGACTTCATTCACATCGAACATTTTGCGTGCCGTCTTCATGAACGTCAGATCCGCGCGTCTCCTCCTCTTAAAGCAAAAGTAGCACACTGTGTTTTCGCTAATGAGATCCTGCAGCGTATGCTGGAGCAGCGGAAAAGCAGGTTCAAAGTACACACAGTCCGCAGCGAGGATGATGTCCGGGTGGGCTGGCAGATCCGACGGCGTGGGCTCACCCCAATCGTATATACATGCACGTACACGGTCTTGCAAGTTATTCAGCACAATATTGCGCTTCATGAGGGAAAACATTGGCTCTTGATCGGTGATGTGCAGCGTGGTGTCGACGTTGCAACCTATAGCCACTGCTAGCCCCACGAGCCCTCCACCAGCCCCAAGTTCGACAATCGTTTTTCCAGCAACATCAGAGCGGTGCTGGCGTAGCATGTACTTGCTCAGTACCATGCCTGCGGGCCAGAGTTGTCCGCCGCAGCCATTTTTCAAATCTTCCTCGAGCTTGAGTGGGGGGCTGAGCAGGCCGTCAAAATCTACCGTCGAGACACCTGCGGGTTTGATGGGCGCGGGCGGGACGAGGTCTTGGCTTATACCGAAGAAATCGTTTTCTTCTTCATTATCGGACATATTTCGCTTTAGGGCAAGGGTAGAGGGGGGGTGAAGCTGGGTTTGTGAAGGCTTGGTAGACGATGTTTAGTGCGATTATTATGGTGGGGCTGTTCAGAGCAGCCCCGAGCCCTTGTAGCTGGCTCTCTACCTACTGTACCTTTACGTCCCGTTTTGCTAGTTGGAGTAGGAAAAAGACCGCACTTGCGTATTTAGTATCACGGAAGTGGGCTTACAATAGAACGATGGAATGAGAGCTAGACTTTACCGGTAGAGTTGCCACGATTGGTATCGGCTGATTCACCCGTCATCCGGCTTTCCGTCATCAACCCGATCACGATACTTATGCTTGCTTATCTTTATCGATGTGCTAGGATCGGCCCTAATCGTATCTACATTGAGACGGACTACGACGCCTATCATGCGCCTTCGATGCTGGTGACCCTCAAATGCAGTAAAGGTGAGAGCCCATGTAACCCAAAATGATTTGCTTGTTTGTGCCTGCGCTGCTTACCTATTCCAAGGCCTTCTTTGTGATCCAGTCTCATCTTCTGTTTACTCACATCTTCGTAAATCTAGGTAGTTCAATTCTAGGTTGAGTATGGATTGACTAGCTGTGTTTCTCACAAGAGCTCCCATCATAGGTCTTCCTACAGAGGTACTGCAAGCCTGGGAGGCTTGCGACCGTACCGACACGCTTTTCGTTTTGGTCTGTTCCGTCTTCTGTGGGTGCATACTATATATCAAAATCGCTAACGAGACAAGGCTGGGGGATCATACTAGCAGTGTGCATCGCAAGAAGGCCTTGTCTATGAGAGTGAGGTGTAATACAAACTGACCGTGCATATGAGGCCTACTCCGGCTGCACTACGCGTTCCAACTCCCTAGCAGCAATCATACCAGCCATCCTTTCAGTGATTGTCTGTTCGATACAATGGTTCCTCATCGAATACACGTCGACCTACGGCGAAGGAGGTGCCATCTTTGGAGACTTGAAGTATACATTCCACCGCAACGTATTGGCAGAACCAGTTGGTACGACTCCTGCAGTGCTGTTTAGTTTCTTTCAACTTGTATTTCAAGCTACGGTGTGCGCCATCACCAAGGGGGGGGGGGGATGGGGTGCATATAAGAAGGGTCGCGTACTACCCCTGATACCGTTCATCTTCGTAAATTCGAACAACCAATTTTGTTGTTATCTCTTCAGCCATACTAATAGCGTTAGCTGTGGTCAACGTTTGTGTACAATCCCCTAGCCCACATGGTCTGGAGTGGATAGAAAAGTTCGGCGACTGGGCATACAAGTTCTGGAAACCCTCGTCGGGTTCTCGTGATCGTTTGTCAAGAGCTATATTATAGGCAACATATTCGGCACCCCCAATAGATAAGATAAAATATCACGTGATGCCGTCTACCACCTTCAATGTCAGTGGTGACAGATGACGGCATTACTCAACAAATATTTTTACACAACCACCAAGCCAATTTCTGTGATTTTGGTGTTTTGGAATCGCAAGACTCAGTTTCACAATTGTTCATCGATAAATATATTGCAACGGGCTGATTTTGGTAGTGCATTGGGTGGTCAAAATGTTTGGATCTTTGTGTAGGTGGGGCGGCGGATGTTGAACCCTGAAAACACCCTCTTATGTAATACTTCCTAATTGGGTAATTTTTTCAGACTGTCGATTACTGACTGCAACAAGACTCTCGTAGATGACGCATGTCTTTAGTAATTCTGATCATGTGATATTTCCTGATTCGGTACCTTGTTCCAAAACTGTCGATTATAGCAGAATATTTCGTTGACCTCTACGGGCACCTGGCAGCATCACGTGATTTTTCTTATCTTATCTATTAGGGGGTGCCGAATATGTTTTGCCATATTATATACGCTCTCATTGACTGCATACCTGGTCCTGAGGTGTTGGCTGAAGACAAGTAAGTTATGTTACGGGTAGAGAAGACGAAGCTAACACGTCCCGGGGACATCATTGCGGGGCTGGACGCAAGTCAAATGGATAACGAGACGCAAAAGTACTACCCTTATGCCGACCGTGAAGGTGAGCTACATCTCAAATGATTGATAGCAATTTTCTGTCATTCAAAAGCGTAACATCGCGTGGCACAAAAAACTCGAACAATTGTCTATTGCGTACCGCGTGTGAATTGAACCCCCCATCGCCCTCGTTCCCAACCGACAAGTATTCCACCCATGGTACACTAATTAGATCTCCGCATCGAATAAAGACCTCCTCCCTCCTGAGCCCAGACAGCTCGATCTATGCTGTGCATAAACGGTCAATGTCTAATGATTCCCTCGTAGAGTTACCTCTTCTTTCAGTCTCTCATCCAGCACCTTGATATCTCCTGAATACCTTACAACCGATCCTACATAGTACACCTCCACCTATTTAAAAAAAATCTCAATAACGCCATACACACTCTGCCCTCCCCCCATCACCCCTCCAGCGCCTTCAACCCCTCCACCAGTGTCCCAAACCCCTTAACCCGCTTATCCTTCTCCCTCTCTCCCTCCCTATCCCCACTCCTCACATCCACATCAACCCCATCCAAACCCAACTGCCTCCCCACAACCTCACGATCAAGAACCCTCTTTGCCTCCTCAAACCCCCCTATATCCCTCACATTCGCATACCCCAGCTCCCTCAGCTCCCGACGCGCAATATCTGAGCGGCGCCCACTGCGACAATACAGCGTTATGCGATCGTCTTTTTCCACAATAATACCGTGTGTGGCGTACACGGCGGCCAAAGAGGAAATGTCTTGATATGGTATGTTGAGAGTGGAAGTGGGAGAGAGGTCAGAGGTTAAGTGGCCGGTTGAGTATTCGGCGGGGGTGCGCACATCGATCAGTAGGTCGCGGTTTGGTGGTTGTGGAGACATGTTTCTCTTTTGAACCCGGGGAAGGGTTTGGTAACGTAATGTGAGGCAGTTCTTGTGTGTGTGTGTGTGTGTGTGTGTTTCTTTCTTATATCGGGTGGCTTATGTACGCCCCTTGATATATATATATGGCGCGTTGGATAATGTGGATTGGGGGACTCGGGGATAAACTGCATTTTTCGGGATTTAGGGGGGCTTGGAGGGGTAGTGAGGTCGCCGTTGATATTTACCCCACTAATGTCACCGACCGGCTTGTTTTTGCGTTTCTAGGCAAAATTGTAGTGCACTACGCATTTGTTCGGTTCCTTTGTGTAACCCTGTTCGTGCTTGTAGCAGCGAAAGAGTACACACTCTGCTGTATGCTACGCTCTACTACCTAGGTAGTGTATGTTGGGTTAGGTTGATTGCTGTGGATCCCGAGAACACCTAATATCTAAAGACTGCACCACTTAATACTTCCGGCGTCATGTCGACCAAAATCACCAAAGCATCACAAGTCATATCGCGAGAAGGCAGCACATTGTTGGATAAATTCTTTCGTTGGCAAATTTGTCAATCTGGTTGACTTTGCATGCCCAATGGTTATACAAACAAGAACAACTTTTCCTGTCTTCCACCCATCTTCTTGAGGTGCCTTTTCCTGCTGCCACAGCAATGGTCCTTTTGCCGTGGGAGTTGATCCCTTTCTTCTTCTTCCAAACGCCAAAACCCACTAATTGCAGGCTTCCAACAGCCCCAATGGCTATGCAAAACATAACAGATGATTGAACAGATGACTGCGATTTGCAAACGCAAACTGTTCATTTCGCATAAAAAGAAATAGGAAAAGTATGCCCCCGATAATTAAACGCTGAAGTGGTATCAAAAAAAACAAAACAAAAGAGACTCTGGCATTGGTATCGTTAGTGTCCGTGGCATGATGGACAAAAGTAGACGCAGTGGAAACGCAAACATTAATATATGAGATGGCCGTGCGCCAGACGGGATATGTGCAATGCCGGGATGCCTGGATGTTATCCAGTGGGTGTGGCCGACGAAGAAGTGCGCAATAAAGCACGGTATAAAAGTCTATGTGCCCCTCGGGAGGGTTGTTGAGAAGTTGAAGTTGAGGAACTCAAATTTGTCCTTTGAGTTGACTCGGGTTTCTACTGAAAAGGTACTCGCGCTGCTGTTATCGATGGATGGCGAGCCCCTTACAGACTGAGGCTGCTCTCGTGGCTCAAGAAGTAGCGATCGACGGTAGTAACTTTGGACATTGGCCTGGTCGCTTGCATGCATTCTCGAAATCTGGGTCTCCATCCAGTCCTGCATCTCTGGAATGGCAGCTAGCCGATAGGGAACCTGGAACGATTGCAGTTGACCAATGATCTTAGCCGTCTTCATGTGTTTGTCAAAGTTGATAACGGAGAGGCTATCAGACCCAGATTCACCGGGAAGCTGTCGTGTGGTACCATTGCCGACGTCGATGAATGTGAGATCAGTAAGGTAGATCCCTACAAATGGAATGCACGGCGCGATATGGTTGTGGAGACGTTGCCGAAGTACGGCGTAGTTCCGGCCTACATCAGTGACAGACTTCAGCTCATCCAGACGAGCCTTGGTCTTTGTTGACACAAGCTCCCACGTTCGCTTGAGGCGCATGACCATGGAAGAGTTAAGCGAGCAGATGATAGCCATGAGCGAGTCATAGTTGTTCAGCTCCAGGCACTTTGCCGCAACCTTGACCCATTGCTTGATTATGATCGCGCGTTTCTTTGCATCCTCCAGCTGGAGGATGGTGTCAGCAACCAAATTGGCCAGGTCAGTTGATAGAGTAGACATCGCTTTGACGTTGTGCGCCTTGGAATCCTTCTTCCTTGTCCACTCGAGAGCAAGGAGCTCTTCTGGTTGAATGGCGCAAAAGAGTCTGGATTCGATGATGGTAAACTGTCTCGCAAGCTCCAAAGGATCAAAGTCCAGGATGCTACACAGAGCTCTACCTTCTTTACTAGCTCGTAGCGCATTAAGCTGGCTCTTGGTAACGATGAGTGAGGGAACGTTGCTGTCACCCTGGGTAAAAGAAGTGGTAGATCCACCAAGTGACGACACCAAGCGAGGCACAAGAGCGCCTGCGCGCACTTCGGTAACCTTGGACGTAAGTTCTGCAAGGCGTCTGCCAGCAGCAGGCATAGCTGTCCTCAGTTTCCCGGTGGCGAACGAAAGGATAACACCCAGGGCGACTGAATCACTCTCACCGACCCAATGGCTTTCGAGCCAGCCCTTGAAAAAGTTGTAGACCCTGAGACGTACAGGGACTCCAACTTTCTGACTGCTGCCGATGTAATCGAATCTGTCGATCAAGCACTGTGCAAGTTCGACAGGTGTGGTAAAGAGACGGAAAGTCAGATAGAAGGCGTTTACAAAGACAACATCAGGGGTTGACTCGAAAGTGGTGAGCTGCTCCACTAGAGCGGGGAGAGACCCACCCGATATTTGACCTTCCTTGTTGTAGATCAACTCGTGCACAAAGGTAGTCTCCAATAGGTGCTCTTCGCCATCGGTGATGTCCTCGCTTGCTAGAGAGCGAAGCTCTGATGAACTGCCAAAGCTGCTGACCAAGGTTTGGGAGCTACGCTTTTTTGTTGGCGATTGATCTGGCGTGGTAGCACGCGTGGACGTGTGTGAAACGACGCTTGCAGCATCACCCCGCGCGCTGTAGCGATGGGTGCTGCTCAAATCGTTCACAGAAGTGTTGACGCTTTCAGTGTTTACAGATCCCGCGATGCTTCCCTGCGTCATGCTTGCAGGGCTTTCAAGAGTCTCAGATGCGCTGGGTGGTGGTAGTATTGGAGTAGGTACTGCACTGAGTGGAGGCAGTGATGAACGAGATGATCTGAAGGGTACGGCAACCGGGCTTTCGCTCATGGCAGCCTGAGATGACTGGAAGCTAATCCTGTTATTGTTGAGAGGTGATGCTTGAGGCACCTCCGGTAAAGGCTTCGACTCGGAAATGGCGAGTGGCGGGGGCATTTCGCGTTCCTCAACTGGCGGGGCAGGTAGCGGTTTGTTTGTCTCCATGACGTTTTCGGTGAGTTTGGATGAGACGGCGCTGGCGACTGACTGTCGGTTACTCGGGGGGGTAGGGTCCTGGAATATCAATTCGTTGGATAGTCCTAAGCCAACAGCAGGCTCGGCCTCAAACTCAAAATCACCTATCCTCTCGATCACAAGCCTAGCCTTGGTAACGCAGTCACCAGCAGCCCTTACACAGCTTGTGGCAGCCGTAACAATTTGCTTTCCTGCCTCTGGCGCTACCACCTCTTCAACGTCAGCGTCAGCATGTGTGAACATGTCCTTCGTCGCTTGGACCAGTTCGGTAAGACGGGTGTACATGGTGTCTCGTGCTTCTTCCAGTTGTTTAGATCTTCGCGAGTCTCGCTCCCATACTTCCTCAACAACCTTGAGGAGCTGACGGCACGCGACAACGGAATGTTGGGTGATCTGGGCTAGTTCGTCGGAGGAGCGCGATTGTAGGTGTAATCCAATAAAAGAGCCAATAAAGCCCAAAAAAGCGTCCTGGGCAGCGTTCAGCCGCTCGGTGGCAAGATTTCCTTTGCATGCGCTGGATGACTTGGCTGTGTACGACAACCGATGCGTAACGGATGTGCGTTTCGACGGGAACGCGGGCTGGGGTGTCATAATCGGCCAAGCAAGAGTATCTGGCTCCGATGGGAGAGAAAAGGCGACTGACAGGCGGTTCATGGTTCGTGGCTGCTGAGTCGTGGCAGTGTACCAGTCGTCATGGGCCGATTGTGTAACCGGAGAGTCGTCTTCATTCGTCGATATGCTGCCCTCGACCGATGACACTGATGTTACTGGTTGTTGCACAGCACCGTCGGTAGAATCAGAGGGTGGGGTCAGTGGTCGGTGACTACTTGCGTCGTTAAGCTCGAATAGTGACAGCGACACTGCGTCCGTGGCCCAGATATCGAGGAAACGCACAGCCCTCGTCACAAGCTTAAACGACTTGAACACGAGCTCGTCCATGTGCTCGAACACGGGCACGGGTAGCTCACCCGATTGCAACACTTCTTGCAGGGTTTTGGCAGCTTTTACAAGTGTGGAGAGATCACCCAATAGAGCTTTACGCATGCGACGCAAACCTACGTGTGCGAGAACAAGCTGCGAGTCCTTTTGTAAACACTCTGTGCGTTCCTGTGCACAGTTAGCGATGATGCAAAGAAGTTCATGAAATGTTACTGACCAGGAAGAGTCGGACGCCAACAATCATGCCTTTGATATAATCCTGCCGTGAGAAGGCAACCAGGTCGCCATTTTCGCCGTCACGAACCAGATCCCATAGGTACGTCAATGCATTGAGCAAATTCCGTATTGCGGGATGGTCGTAAGGCTCACAGTAGTTGGTGGGAAGCCATCCACGGGCTCCAGAGGCCAGCAGAGTGCCATCTGCCCAGCCGTTAGGATGCACAGAGTGAACAAGAATGACGTCGCCTTGCTTGATGGCAACAGTGATGGAGGATTCGTCGGACGTGGACGATACCGTCGAAGCAGGGCTGTATTGGTAGAAGGCTCGGAGGTAGTTGTGAAACACAGGTTGGGCGAGTTGCTGCTCTTGGGCCATGGCTTCGTTGGAAGCTGTGGGTGTCAAGGGAGGGGATATCTGCGATCGCGAGCGACTGGAGTGGTGGGTTCCTCTCGAAGACGACTGGCGAGTGTGACCGAAGACGCCCATGCGTGAGCGCGACCTGTTGGGTGACTTTTGAATGTTCAAGGGTGCGACTAGGGCGCTGGACCGCTTGTCCATCTCTTCTTGGCCTGAGCTGAAGGACGCCATGGCGAAAGTGATTTGGACAGGGACAGAGCAATATGGTTTTGAAAAGTTACGGTCCTAGAAAGGCGGGCTAATTGGACGTTGCACTTTGGCGGCTGCGTGTAGCAAGCATCTGGCAGATGAGATATGCAGCAAAGCAAGGTGGTTGGCCAATGACACTAGCGAAGTGGAGACAGATGGTCGTTGCAGTAATCCGAGCTTTTTATCGAGTGTGGGTTGCAGTATTCCCAGATTTGTGCCGAGTGCAGGTTCCTGCTGTGGAGTTGTTGTTATTATGATGTCGGTGCTGGGAGTGAGGAATGACGACTACTCCAAGAATGCAGAGCAGAAGGCGCGACAAACGGAGAGGGACCTACCCGGCGTGACAATGACTAGTGGGCTGTAATAAAGAAGGCGGACAGATGGTGCAGCAGATGACAGATGCGGCAGTGTTGAGAATTAGGTAATGTGGAGCTTGTTGTGAGTATGCGCCTGTCGTGGGAGGGCTTGTCGTGAAACGCAGCACTGGATTGGCGGCGCGTGGGGAAAGCTGGGACGGGCGGCGTTTCCGTTACGCAGAGATGGACGGGCGAGACAGTGCTTGGACGGTGCGGGACGACGGGTCCAGACACGTTCTGTCTCTCTCTCAAATGCGACAGGTAGACGAGTTTGAGAGTGAATGAGAGTCGGTGGGCGGGGGAGAAGCACACGGGCTGGGAGTGCGACTCTGCGAGGCTGTCTTGTCACCTTGTAACGGCGATAGGATGCAGCAAGGGTCGGACCTGCCTGTGCACTGCAGGGGAGCGTGGGGTGGCTTCCGAGTTCCAACGGTTCCAGAGGAGGCAGTCGCGGCCCAAAGCGAGGGAAGGATCGAAAGACAAGCGGGCTACTGTATGTACATATGTACAGTACGGTACAGG
>KE747818.1:740933-760606 GCA_000465215.2 Pyrenophora seminiperda CCB06 | reverse complement strand
TTAATATCACATGGCAATGCCGCATCCTCGACCAGCGGCCTACTCGAGAACAGCGTCACGAACCGAACAGGGGGGCCTGCTGTCAGGCGTGGGCAGGGGCGGGTGTGCCGCCAGGGCCAAGGGAACGTTGGGTGCTGATTCGCGCAAGTGGGCCCGTACTGTGCCAGGGGCATGGTGGAGCACTGGAGATGCGACCAGACAGTGCAGAGGCTTTTCCCCGGTATTTCACCTTGTCCCCTGTGGTCTGTAGCCTGTGGCCTGTAGCCTGTGGCCTGTGGCCTGTGGCCGGTTGCTTGTGACGGTGGTGGTTGATGTGCAGTGCGCGATGCATTCACTTACCCAACCTACCTAGCGCGCTGGAGCAGAAGCGAAGCATAGACAGAAGCAGAAGCGGAAGCGGAGCAGAGCGCGGGCGCGCGACCTGGCAAAGCACAAGACAGCCAATACTACAGCTACTATGGTACGTACACCTACCTAGGTACTATCGTACTGGCAGCCGCGACGAGCTAGAGATATTGGGCCAGGGACGCGCCACCATGCCAATGTTGACTCGGGCGCGCGCGCAGCCTCCCACTACATGGTGTTAGTACATGCCATGCCCAGGTGTACTAGGTGTGTGAACTATCACTATCTACCTGATGTACAATATGTATGTACGTGCTGTGCAGTCTGTCACGGTCAGGTCAAGGCACAACCGGCGCCACCTGCAGCAGCGCTGCTGCAAGCTGCAAGCCAGAAGCCAGGCCGCTTGTTCGACCCACTGCGAACCCGCGCCCCGGTCCTGGCCAGCAGGCCGAGCACGGCAACGATCAACTCGCTCGCCGGCTCGTCCTCTAGCCAGACAAGGTAGCTTCTGCCGGAGCGCCTTCCCCGGCTGCCACGTCCGCTTACGCCAACCAATCGACGCCCTACATGCGGACACGCCCTCCTATTGGCTATCTACACGAATAATCAGAGCGAATCTTTCCGGCCTCTATGGCTGCGACATGTCGACCAAGCTACATACAGTACGGCCGTACATACAGTAGACCCTACTGCAAGCCACCGCTCTATATCCCCCCGAACGGTCGGAACTTGGGCAAGATGCTCCTCAGTCGGCCCTAAATGTGCCGTCATTCCACTCCATCGAGCCGAGTCTGTCCAACATGGCAGCCATCACCACGAGTCCCGCCAGCCGCTCTCATCCCGCGGTGCCGTGCCAGGTGCCATATTCGCAAGCCTAACTACTGGCCCACCGGGCCGCCCGCTAGCCATCAATCGCTCAATACCTGTGACGACGACCTGTCACTACTGGCCTATGACCTCTCTGCCCCTACATATGGCCAACGACGGTGACCTCGACGTTGCTGCATGTCTCTTGCGTCACATCTCCGCATGCTCACGTACCAAGCCCGTATGCGGAAGGGGCGCCCCAGCCCATAGTAGTATTCATATCAAGTCATCCTAACGAGGCCGCATTGCCCAACATCGCAACACATATCGGCCAACAAGCAGTGCCCGGGCAGACGACCACTAGCGAACAACCGTTACGGAGCAACGACTCTGTTTCCGCCGCCCTAGCAGACACCAAGAAGACCAATCAAAGCCGCTCATCTTAGACTAGGTTTTAACATGCTGCGCTACGGGTTGCCTGTGCCTCAGCCTCTCAACTGTCAACTCTCTGCTCAGCTTTTTCTTATTGTCCCATATTTCAATATCCTCCAGCTGGGCCACCCACGCCGTGACGACTGCTCAAGAGGTGCGTCCCACCCTTACGTCGATCATATATTGGCTGCCCACATTCGAAGCGCCCACCCCTGTTCGCACGCATACTACTATGTGTGTGTACATACACCTATGCAAACAGCTGCTTCCTCCCGCGTAGTACGGAACCAGCTCGGGATCTGCATCGTATACAAGATCCACATGGTGACTTGCCAGAGGAAGAGCTGGGCACAGGCTGCACTATATTCCGCTATGCGCCTTCTCTGAGAATATCGTCGACCAGAGCGTCTTGTTGAACTTGGCCGTGCCGTTACCGCATTCCATCCAGCTGATGCCGTCGACTGCTGCTGGGGTAACTTTGCTGTTGCTACGCACCAGCAGTCGCTACAGCGCAGACATTTATCTGACGCTTGTTGTCAAGACAATACCCTAGCCGCAGGCGTTGGTGAGCGACCTGTCGGCTGTCGAAATAGTGAAGCAACTTACACTACACTCCGTCGAGCCAGGCAGCCTGTTGTCTACTCCACCTGACCTTCTACCGGGGTAGTCACACCAGTCTTCGGCTAAACACATTCCGCCATGCGACAGACCCTGCTATCCTTCACTGTCAATCGTATATTTCATACATCGACAGCTGCCACCTGAGTTGCCGAGTCAGGTAGTAACTTTAAATTTGGTATCATCAAAATCCTCCTTCTCCAGCGCATGAGCCCTATGTATGGCGCTCGAATCAGGGTAGCTGAGGATCGTTTGTGGGCCGCTGACCTCATCCTGCGCGGATGTGTTCTTCCTGGCAATATTCAGTTTCAACTAAGCGGACGGCTAACTGTGGTGGCGTACAGACGGCGCTGGCCGCATTATTCCCGTCCATATGCTTTGAACGACAGTTCGACTTTGCAAACTTTCCCAACGAATTAATCAGCTATTACGACACTATCTTCGGCGACCCGTTCGGTAGCCACACACGCCGAAGCTAGTTCGGTCGCTAAAAAAGCTACCCACCGCGGGGTGTCGTTAGCTGCCGAGAGGCTGCATAAGTTTTACTTCGTACAGACGAATCGTTATATCGAACGCCTAGAATTCTCCTAGTCTCGGTCACCGTAACTGTACTGTAGGAGTACTGTAGCATGTTAATATCAGGCCGACCTCATCGGTAGGAGCGCATGAAGTTCCACCAAGCGGTATTGCAGTGGTTTTCGTAATAACCCTTCCAACTCGGAAGGATCGGGTTTCTGCAGGTACATTATACGCTGCAGAAGTACGATTTGGCAACCTCCTCAGTTCATCAAAGCGACCCGGGAGCGCGGCAGCCATGGTGGATCAATTGCAGACGGATGTCGCTCCGCTGCAGCTGTACCGAGTCCTGGGAACTTCATCTCTTCCAAAGGCTTGTCACAAGTCATGTGGGTGCATTTGGATGCGTCTTTGCGGCGTGGGCGGCCGAGACATTGCGGCGCAACTTCGCTTCAAGCCCAGGCTAGGCGCCAATGTGATTGCTGCTATCATCTACACAAACTTTGCAATCTCCCTCCTATTTGCTGTCCGATGAATCCGACAATCGACGGTACATGCTGTTCAACTGCACCAGCATTTGTTGACCGTCCGATACGCACGTGATTTCGCTACCTATCCAGGCGTGCAAGGTTACTTCTTACGATGCGCGCCTAGCCGATTGCCTCTACACAAAACACGGCCGAGCCGGCACATCTGCGCATATCCGTACTATTTATTCTCCAATTCCCTGCATCTCACCGTGTTTCTGACCACCTGTCCCAAGCTCCTAGCGCTCAATACCATTGATTGCCACAGCGCGGCAATGGCGTTATAGTCAATGCACGGCGGCTAGCCGCGCTCCAAGATCTTAAGATTACGTGAGGACTGGCATGAGCACCCAGATGAGTGGATGGAAACAGCGACCCCAACAGTAGTAGATACAACAAACTGCATAGTATCTAGGAGGCATTCATATCGAGGCGCTCGTTGAAGCCGTCGTTTCGAGGCAAATCTGTGCTGCGAGTGGAATACCTCGGCAGAGGCTCCGAAACTTTTTGTCTCGGCGCACATCTCCGGGGCATGTCTCTTCACAGACAGATCGGTAAACTTGGCAAATCAACTCATTCCAGTAAGATTTCTCAGCTGGGGCGCCCCTACGAGCTTTTCCTGCAGTTCCGTCACCAGGATCCCGCGTCTTCCCCGTATTCCTACGTCCTACAGTACAGTATGTATTGTAGCATCCATGTTCTAGGCCAAGGGATTGCCCCCACAGCCTACAAGATGAAATCCGACTTATCCCCGTCAGCACTCAGCATGAGAGACAGTGGAATGGACAAAGAACAAGAATAGTACACAATCATGCCATGTCTAGTATCTATCGTGGGGCTGCCAAGCCGTTTACATACTTCTGGCGTACCTGCATTGTCGTATATGCAATTGCAAGGTTGGTACGTCGCTTCCATACACATCCGTAACGAGAATGTGACACAGGACAATGGTGTGCTTCTTGTAGCACAATACAAGCGAAAGCTTCACCTCTACACCAATAAGATATGTCCGCATCATCAGACACATCTTCTCGTACCCTGACCCCTCATAACTTTCTCGCTTGCCCTGCCTCCAGGACTCTTCTCAAACTCATCTGCATTGTACCGGTAGTAAGACCGAACGAGATACGACCCTTCCCGCAAGTACATCTTTACCCGCGCACCAGGTTCTTGTGTCATAATCGGCTTCCAACCAGGGGCCTAGGACCTGTATCCGCAGCATTCCTATTGGCGGGAAAACAGATATGTCCTGCATACTCACTTCTTGGGGACAAATACGACAAAGTATCAAATCCGCATCCTTCGCGTTACATGCTGACACCCAACCCGCTGGGGGCTTCGCTCAGGCTGGTTGCGGATCGACCAAAAGGCGCCAGCTTCCGCTTGACTTGCTTCTTTTCGAGCACGGTGCCTTTCTGCATGAAGTAAGTTGATCGGATCCTGTTGATGGCTGCTATTGCCCCCCTGGTAAGTTATTACAGCGATACGATGGAGATGGAGGTCGATCGTGGGATATTTTGGGTAGGTGATCAGCGTTGGGGATACTGGTGTTGGTGTTGAAAAGGTTGAGTAGAAATTCGGCATCCAAAAGGCCGCCAGATCAACACGATGCTTTAGGAAAAAAGAAATAGCCAGGTCCGGAACGTGGCAGTGGCACCCTTTCGGGTGTAGATTGCCGCTTCCAGTGCTTGGCTATGCACAACGGTCCGCTTTCGGGAAGAGAAAAAGCAGCATCCATGTGCGTCCGCCGCGGGGAATAGGATGTGGCCATCGGACTTTCTTTTTGCGTCTGTCGTTGTGATCCACTGCCTCTGGTCATACGAGAGGATCGTCCGTATCTATTGCACGGAGTAAGTTGATACAGTATATTGCAATACTGCGGGGCATAGTGTATGTATTGGCTTCGTCCGACCAAAGCAACCTGGCACATCATCTCGCAAGAACAAACCTAGCAAACCTCAAAGGGATACATTTAAACGGACACATAAGTTTCTAACAACACATAGCTGGCGACATTCTACTATCACATGCCGCAATTACTGCTGCAACTTCCGCCCAACTCAACCCCCCTTCTATAGACTGAGGGGTCTTCAACTGATTATTAGAACACAAATTTGTCATGTCCTGTGCAGAGGACATTCAACATACGAAGTTTGTTTTACCCATTCCAATCCTTCCCTGGTCGTTTCCGGGATGGAAACCTGGGAAGTTGTAAGAAAACAATAGCATCATCGGCATCTATGCTCTTCGTCCAGTAAGATAACCCGTGTAGCTTGCTGTCTTGCCTCTCACTTGTGTTCTCAAACACACGGCTTCCGCTTTCACAAACTGTGACAAGAACCGCTACTGAGGATTTTACCGGTTGGATTGGTTCAATTAAAACCAAGTCACCAGCTCCCTTTCTTTGCCTCACGGTATACCTATACACCCGTTCTTTCGTGTTAGGCTGAACATCAAACATGATAAGTTCCCAATATTACCCGTTCCTCCAACTGCCCAATCTTGACCTTGGATTGGTTTTGGTCATACATAATATGCCAATCACTACTCAAAATACCAAAAAAAAACACATCTCCAACTGCCTTGTTGGTGGCGAAGTAAGTAATCGGCCCAGACTAACCTAACCCACCCTATCCACGTAACAACCACCGAAATACACCCCATTGTCTGGGGGTTTCTAGTACAAAAAATGCCCAGAAACATGCCGTACGTACATACTGTAAGCTGGGTGATCGGCATGTTTCTGGGGAAATCCCTGGGTTACGGTTTTTGGATCTGCGATGCTGGTCATTATCTGCTACGGCACATACGGCAACCATTGGGGAAGTGGATTTTGAGGGATGATTTCTTTCACCGTCATCACGAAGTTTCACAGTTGAGGTGGGCCTCGTTACTTTCATGCATACCTACCCCAGTCTCTGAAACAGGATCACTCTTGCATTTCCTTCTCGAACGGCCAACAGTCCAACTTCTTCGTCTGCCTTTTTGCTTTTGCGTCTCTCCATCTTCGGTTCATAATCTTTCCTTTCTTTTTTGTCGGGAACTAACAGCAAGTCTGTATACCACCCAAGTGATGTTCTTACATAATACCTACGATTAATGCTGACCTAGGCCCCTTATTTTTTTCCCTCCCACCACACTCCTTATGATCGGTATCGGTATCGGTGTTGTTGCCGTTGGCTGTTGGTCTTCTTATTTCTTTTCTTCCTCTACACTGACACTGATGCCGAACACACCACGACTCACAATCCCTCCACCTTCGCGTTCCTGTGAGTCACATCCGCCCATGCACGGGCACTGATCGGGGAGTTACATTGTTACATGTATATGAAATATGTATGCATCTCGAGGTGGGTGGCATCCCGCACACGTGATACGCTGCATGTCACTTTTGCTTCTTCACTGGCCCGGTGGGCGACACCTGTTGTTGGACAGGTCGATCGCTACTCATGGCACGTGTTAGTTAGTCTTGCTCCCTACGGCGCTGCTCCCTCAGCGGGGCATGCGGAGCCGATAACTGATGTTGCCAAGGATACAAAGTAGGGCGGACTGGCAAGCAAACCAAAAAGCAATCAACTACATAAGTCATTGCTTGGGCCATGTGTCGGCGACGGATGTACATACTGTATATGCGCCAGTGTCCACGAGACAACACAAGCCATGTATCATCTCATTTCAGTAACCAAAAAATTGCATCAACCCCTCTTTGCTCAAATGTCGGATTGCACATTCTGCACGAAGCACAACCGCAGACACCGATTGTGCGCTGATGCACCACGCTCGAATATCCCTTTCGCAGGTGCCGAGCTACCACCGGGAAATCCTGAAGCGGTAACTTCGTCCTGGTCGGTAATTGAACGACTGACACAACACAAGCATCGCCGCAGTACTTCGTCAGGCAAATTTTCGGATTGCCGTGCCTCCATGTAGCGAGCGAGAGGGGCAGGGATGATGCGGCCAGACCGTGTGTTGCGACGCAGAAGTTTCTACATAGTGCATCGGATGCATTCATCGGCGGTATTTTGGAAGCTTTGATGCCCACAAGCACAGATAAAAACCACCCACGACCCTCATTCTCGACCTTTCGGAATTTCTGCCATGGCGCGTGCAAGGTTATGTGTTGTGGGCCAGGCAAAAACGGGAACCAACGAGCAATGACAAACAAAGACGACGAGTGTTCCTGATAATCTTGTGGCACAGGCAGAAGAGCAGCAGCCGTCTCAATAGAAGGGAGGAATAAAGGCAAGGGACATGCAACGACGTTGTTTTCTGGAGAACGGGCGGGCAACGCGCGTGCTATAATATGTTTACAACAGCCCCTAGGCAAGACCATGCCATTAATCGTACGACTCAAAGCTTGTTTGCAGTGGCGTCTGCCGCGAAACTTTATTCTGTGGGTCTGACCAACGGTCATGAGCACGCTGTATGTACTCCCAGGTTGCCCCTGGTTTCCCAGTTCGGCAATATCATCGCGATGACTTAACCGTCGTGCGGTTTGTGAGCACATCCCTGGGAATGAAGAACACATAATTTGAATATATAGCGGGAAAGGGACGTCTTGCGGGGTATATGCTTTGTGGTTGTCCGGACGGTGTCGGTTTGGGGAAGTGTCATCCGCGTAGCCAAGGTCAATGGAACTTTGACTGAATCGGCAGTTGCTCTCCATAGAAATGAGATGATCAACCAGATATGACCAGACCGGGCCATTCATTGCATGTCCATTTCGTCGTCGTCGTAGTCAGCTGTACCCGAGTATCCGTTCTCCAGCTCTTCTCGGTCCCGGTCCTTGCGTTGCTGTTCTCGTGATGCCGCAATCTTTCTGCTGAAGCGTCAGTACATACTCAGTCTGATAGTAATCCAGCAGAGACACATGCCTTAGTCCATCAATGACGCCAGTGATGAAAGATCTACCCTCTCCTACTTCCATGCCCCCAACTCCGTTCATTTTGAAACCACCCCCCGCATCCAGCACGTTTACACCACTTCTAAGCTTTGCCATGCGCACTTCTCGCAGTCCTCTCAGCAGTTTCCGTACATGGTCCGGATCTTCAAAGTCGTCGGAAGCGGCCTCAAGTAGCATCTCGCCCAACTCAAGCCAGTGATATGGTAAGGCGTCTGGCGCTGCGTCTGCTGTCGAATTCGCTAGGAATGGTGGAGAGGTAGGAAACGTGTTATTTGAAGGCTGTGGGGGTAGTCGTGGGGGAGGAGAAAAGGTATCCTCGTGGTCGGTTTCGTGGTCGAGGATTGCAGTAAGAGAGTATTCGTTTAGCCACGGCGGTGGAAGGATATTGGCACGGTGTTGGCGCTTCAGCAGCAGGGCTAGCCAAAGAGGAATGTTGGTTCTGTGAGGTGGATTGAGAGGTCTTATGGGTCCCTAATTCTAGTCATCAGAACCCATTCAACACTACAACGTAATTCCCAAGTATAGAAGAAACTACACATGTCGGCGGGGTCATCTTGGAGGGGCACGCGTACTCCAAGGAGCTCGAGTCCTTCTAGTTTCTGACGTGGCATCACTGTGACAAGCTCCATTTCGCAGAGAAATGCAATCTCCGGGGGCGTCAGGCCCGGTGGAAGAGGCAATGACATGTTTTAGATTTGCATATACGTGCGGTTGTGCCCCGAATCGGTTGTTACAGGTCGCAGGCAGTTGAAAGCTATCGTATCCCATTATCGGAAGACGGCGCATCCAACTTTCGGTAAGTAGCCAAATCGGGCCTAGCTTCTTGATCAGTACCCGCATCAACCATCGTTCTGCGCGGCCATGTTCTGATATCATTCTCTCCTTGCAAAACAGCCGCTCTTCTTTTCCGCACGCACCTAGGGATCATTCAATGGTCTCCTTGCTCGGATCATTGTCTCTGCCTGGTGCTCTTGTGTTCTTTGTGTCCGTTACGGCTACGTGGTCTAATTATGTATCGAATTTCGTACCAGACGCCTATCTCGTGAGTTGGCATACTTCTCTCTTTGATCATTCCAGACACTAATACAGCTAGGATGAGTTCTTTCATGTTGCGCAGGCGAAGAAGTACTGTGAAGGGGATTACTCTTGGGATCCAAAGATAACCACTCCACCAGGCCTGTATGAGAATCTGACGACAATGATATGTACCACGACACTGACTGTATCTTAGTTATGTGGTATCTAAAATGCTCAAGCCCCTGATGGGCTGTGATATTTACGCTTTGCGTCTTTTGAATGCCCAGGCTGTTTGTCTCATCTTCATCATGAGTTATACCATTCAACGTTTACTTCGAGCACGCAATAACCCAGCCACAAATTCTCATGGCACATGTAGAGGGGATTCTCTTACTTCCAATTCTACCTTCCTGCCTCATGTCCATTCTGCTCTCAACATAGCGTTATTTCCCCCTCTCTTCTTTTTCTCTGCATTGTATTACACTGATGTCATGTCAACCTTGACTGTACTATTTTCTTATGCAGCCTACTTGGAAAGTGTCAGGTCAAGCTGGAGTTCCCTGCGAAACTTGGGGATGGTCTTTCTCGGTATCATGGCACTGTTTTTCCGTCAAACCAACATCTTCTGGGTAGCTGTTTTTCCAGCTGGACTTGCGGTGGTTGATGCATTAAAGAAAGATGCACCGTTAACCACCTCAAAGAATCGCGACATGAACTCTATATTGCAAGATAGTTGGTCTAAAGGAAGGATTTTTGATTGTTCGGTGCAAGATGCTGGACCTCAAGGTATTTGAAACATGCTATGATTTCAGAGGTTGACTAACTAACGCTTGCTAGACATGATCATGTTCATACTTTCAGTGGCGGTTGCAGCAATTCGGAAACCGCAGATAGTGCTCAAGGTCGTTGTACCATATGTAACTCTTCTAATTCTCTTCGCTGGTTTTGTTGCTTGGAACGGAAGCGTTGTCCTTGGTAAGTCCTGACATGACATTAACTATGATGGCATTAACATCTCTAGGCGACAAATCGGCACATACAGCCACCATTCATTTCCCACAGATGCTGTACATTTGGCCGTACTTTGCATTCTTCTCCGTCCCGCTTCTGATAGGACCGCTCCTTAGACCCATTGTACCGTTGCTGTCAGAACGTCCCCAAAAGATTTGCGACGAGCATCTGAACACCTCAATCTATCGCTTTCCGTCGTTTACAGTATCCATGTTGGCAATCATCTGCGGTCTGCTTGCTGTTCACTTCAACACCATCATCCACCCATATACCTTGGCCGATAATCGACACTATGTCTTCTACGTTTTCAAGATGATGCGACTGTACCCAGTACTGAAGTATCTTGCAGTCCCAGTATACTGCACATGTGGATGGCTGGTTACCCAGTCTCTTGCTTCGCCAGTGGTGGAGGCACCGCGAACAACCCAGGACACACCAAAGGAGCAGGTGGAAACCTATCCTTCAAGAGACACAATCAATAACCAGACCTGCCAAGTCAGCTTCGTAATCATATGGTTGATTACCACTACTCTTTCTGTTGTCACAGCTCCACTCGTGGAGCCCCGTTACTTTATCATCCCATGGATAATCTGGCGGTTGCATGTCCCATGCAACTCGGCATCGCTTCAGAGAGGACAACCAACTAGGGGAATCACATACGATGTACGCATGGTTCTGGAGACAGTGTGGCTGTTTGCGATCAATGTGCTTGTGGCATACGCCTTTTTGTATCGAACGTTTACGTGGCCTGGCGAGCCTGACAATCTACAGCGCTTCATCTGGTAGTATTCACTGCTTAGGAGAAGAGTTCATAATTATGTGGGACCTGGAAATTGGAGAATAAGGTGCGATAGAACAGAGGTCATATATGTACATTCACCAGAATCTTCTTCATAAGACTACATAACCCTGCAAATGGAGCATCAAGTAATACAACCCCCATATTCAAAGTTTTGACTAGCGTTTTTTTGTGCATATTCCTCACTGATCAGTGCATGCTTGACTAAGCCTTGTCTATGACGGTGACGTCTAGGAGAAATATTTGTATAACAATCATTTTGATATGTACTTGTACAGTAATGTGCAACATGCCCAACGTTTTCCCTTTTCAAAACAAGCCAAAAAAACGCCCTGTGAGCCCCCCCATCGATAAGACTTGTTTACAAAACACGGTATTTTTTCCACAGCCAAACATGCATATGTTCCCTTCTCTGTCCATTCGAACAAGGTAATAATTACAACGTATTCTTGCCACAGACGTATTCCGATTCATTCTCTCGAAAAACGGTGGTTGAGCAGATAAGTCTCCGTGACCGACTTAGTTCTTGACGTGCTCGTCGCTTCCCATGGTCATCCTCAGCACAAAGTTGACAACAACGGCGGCGAAGAGGGCAATAGTTAGGATGGTGGGACCCAGCCTGTCGTCGAAGCCGCCCTGGCCTCTCATTCGTATGCTGCGCGCGCGCCAGTGGAAGGTAAACAAGGCATAGATCATGGCCATCATGGCAACGAAAGTGAAGAGGCCGGCAGAGATCTTGCCAATCCTGTCGCCAAAGTTAAGCAGGCCGATTGCGAGGCCGCCGAGGATGACGGTGAAGTTGAGCCATGAGAGGAAGGTGCGCTCGTTGGCGAAGAAGACTTTCGGTTCGACGCGGGTTGGAAGGGCGATGCGCTTGCCTGGAGAGGAGGAGGAATGTTAGTTAGCAGGAAGCTGCGGTGGTCGAGGGGGGAAACGACGTACCCGGCGCAGTCTGGAGGAGCGGTTGGGTAGACATGGTGATGACGATGGTTGGAATGATAGCCCCACTGGTGTACTGGTAGCACGTCGCGTTCTTGTACGGGGAGTACCGGCGCTGCTGAGGTTGTACGGATTACAGCGTTGAGATGGGCAGACGGCGCGTGCGGAAAAAAAGGAATGCGCAGGTCAAAGTGCGGAAGCGATGCAGTCAGCGGTACATATACAGTGAAATGCAAAGCTCGCGGCGGGTCGCAAAGGCACAGAGAGCTCCATACAAAGTGCAGCCAATCACGGCGACATGGGAGACCACGTGACAGGGGTGGTCCTGGTGCCTGTCTATTGGCTCAATTTGGCTCGCACCTTTCCCTCTTAGCCTCTGGGCATGGCCTGGTTGCGGTCGGGTCCTCTTTGTCTCCTGCCCTGGCCCGCCTCAAGTCAGTCAGGCCAGCGACGCTAACCCCCAAAAGCGGCCAAACACGTAAACACTCGCATTGACATTGAATCCTCACCACACATCACACACCACCACACACTTATCGCTGCCTTTCCAGAAACTTCGTCACTTACCTACCAAGTCTGCAACCCTTTGCTGCATTACTACACAACATCATCACAATGGCCGTTAGTTACCTCTGGAGCTTCCCGAAGGGGGAATAAGGTTCGCTAACCACAGCAAAAGTCTCAGTCACCGCTTCCTACTGCCGAGCTGCAAGAGATTGCCCAAAATGTATGGGAGACGGCCCTCTTTTCCTTCGGGTGCATGGTGCTGACATGATGCCATAGGCCTGCGAACAAGCCATCGGTGCTGCAGAAGCATACGACCACGCCCAAGTAGGCGACTGGAACAGCAACATCATCGTAAGTGAAGCACCCCTTGCCTCGCCAATCTCATTGTCCTCTCGTCTTGCATGCATCTGGATATGCACAGCCAAACTGACTCCCTCCCGCTGCTCTAGCAAAACATCCTCCAGACGCTCATCAAGAAAACCAGCACTTCGGAAGCCACGCCCGACACTCCGTCCCAACCCCCTTACAAGTACATTGCCAATAGCACCGTAATCCAACACATTGGCTCTCCCGCCGAACCTGAGAAGCACGGCCGTCGCGGCATGCACAGCGCTGTCGGCGCCTTCTGGAACAACGAAAAGGACGGCACATTCAGCTACAAGTGGGAGGCGGCTGAGAAGAAGGGCATGGACATTGTCATCACCATCACCTGGATCGCTATCTAGAAGAAGAATAGCACTCGCAACGTGGAGGGATGGGCGCAATTGCCTGGCCCGAGGTTGACGAATGCACAGGGGGCAAGAGCGCAGACTTTTGTCAAGAAGGAGGGGGCGAGCGAGAATTATGTGAATAGTTTGTTGAGAGGTGAAAGGTGATGTCATGGGCCAAGTTGGCTTGCATACCGTTGGAGTGCTGTCGCGCTTTCTTCTCTTCATGGTAATCGGCGTTTGAAACCTACATGGGCATAGTCTTGCGCTTCGACATGTCACTATTTGAAACCCACATGGGCATAGTCTTGCGCTTCTACATGTCACTATGGCGAATTGATACCTACTATTTTTTAAACTCGAGTGTGCATGCATCCAACTGACAATCACACGTCATTCCCTGTCAAGCAAATGAGTCTTGATGTCTTTGAGCAAACTGGCATTACATTGTCCCAAGTTGCTATCTACATCTACTCATCATCGCATACTCGAACTCGCCATCTAGCCATTCCAACCCCCTCAGCCTTTAGAAGCAAGGGCAAAAAAATATCAGGTCAAAACAGCAACGAAACAGAGAGGAAGAAGAAGAAGAAGAAGAGAATTTAGGCCGCCACCTTTGGCTCCTCTGCCCTTGTACCCACACCGTCTGTGTGCGTACAACTACTTCGCTCGCTCGCAGCATTCTCTCGCTTACTGATGAGTGCCTTGAGTTCGTCCGTAGTGCTCTTACCTCCATTCTTCTCTGTGATCAGGCCCTTGAGCCATGCGTTCTCCGTCTGCAGTTGCTGGATGGTGGCCTCTAGCTTGGCCACCTTTTCTTGCGCCTCCTTCTGCGACTGCTCGAGAGCTTGCTCGCGCTGCTTCTTCTTGATGCGGAAGCGGGCGCTTGCGGCTGTGTTGCGACGACGCTTGTCCTCTTCTGCTGCAACCCGCGCGTTCTCGTCGAGCGACTGTTGCTGTTGCGTGACTGGAGCGACGTTGTCAAGCTTGCGCTTCTTCGACGCTTGGTCAAAGCCTTGCGCGATCGAAGACAATGACGGTGAGGGGGAGGCGTAGTTGGGTGCGAGCGGGTAATGGTTGGGCTGAGTGTGCGATAGCGGCAGAGATGGGTCGAAGGCTGTGCTTGCGCCGAAGTTGTTGAAGTCGGCAAAAGGGAAGTCGCCTGCAAGTAGAACATGGTCAGCCATGGCTCACCACAACAACGACGATAGGACAGGCTATTGCAGTCGCAACATGAGCATCGAGTGTTGCACATCTCACACGCAATGGCGTCTTGAGTGGCTGAAGAACGTAGTGTGGGGGCGACGATGCACACATGGCGGGGTTTACATGCACGTTGCCAACTTGATTGGCCGGCGCTATGCAGACCCTATACGCCGTGCCTCCACTCTCCAACCGCCCAGGGCCAGATTGATAATGGAAAAGGTAACACAAATGATAACATATTTACTTACCATTCAGATTGAAGTCCATGTTCGCGTCGACGCCTGTACCCGGGTTGCGTGGAAACTCTCCGTTTGCCTTTGACGCTTTTGTTGGCTCGTTGTCAAAATTGATATCAAAGTCGGTGGGCGAGTTGAAGTCGACGCTGGTGTGCTGCGTGTTGACGTCTAGAAAGTCGGCGTTGAGGAAGTCGGAGAAGTCCTCGACGGGGGCTGGGTCCGAGAGCAGATCCTGCTGCGGCGACAACTGGTTGAGGTTTGCGATGTACTGGGACACGTTGGGCCCTCGCTGGCCTTTGTAGGCGGACATGGGTAGATGTGTGTGTATGTGTGTGTGTTCTCTAGATGACCATGTATCGACGACGCTGAATATTGTTGTGGAGAATTTGGGGTGTTGAGGGGTGGGTTTCCAGACCGGCGAAAGCCGCGTTGAGAATGGCTGAGTCCGATGGCGCTTGTGTGTCGACTATTCTTGCAAAAATGGGTCCTGGCTTGGGGTCTAAAAATTGTTCTGTTGTTTTTGTGTGTGCACGTGAAGAGTGTTGTATGTGGACTTGGGAGAGTGTGTTGTTGCACAAGTCGTCGGGCAGGTCCGGCGGGTGCAAGCTGTCAGAGTGATGTGGGAGAAAGTCGTGACGTTCGGTTTCGTCAAGGGCAGTGCCGATATTCGAGAGATCAACGGACCCCGCAAGCGCCTAACTAGCTGTTAGTCGGGACAAAACGCCGACCGGCCTCACCCCCACGTACTCTGGAGTAGGAAGTTTGATTTGCGCCCTTCCAACGTAGCTTGGTAATCAATTTTCGGTACAGGAAAGGTTCCCTATGTGACAGTCGGTTATAAGGAGGATTACTATACAAAGGCACTGTGTCGATGCGATTTCTTGTTCCCTGGCTTGATATTGTCTCTGTGTTTTGTCATCAAAGACGCACATGAGATATCAACAGCGAATCAGAGCCAAGCAGAGATCCTTCCGAGAATCTTCCGCAGACTATTACGAAGCGGCGGCACTGTTGCACGACATTAACTCCGAAGGCACGTGTGCATTCCACATGCGAGCCTGTCGCTTGGAAAAGTACCCTTGCATCACGGACTCATTACGGAAGTATATTGCTCAAACTGAAGGCTGCTCTCCGCTCCGTATTGCTGCCTCCAAACAGCCCGGCTTGGCCTTCCCTGTTCACACATTGCGTACGGCCTACAATCATCCTCATGATAATGAAGCTTGAAGATGATCAGGGCTTCGAGTAGGCTGTACTTACTAGTTTACTGCTTCTACCTCTGTTTCGAATTACTTGTAGCGGTGAAGAAGTTGATTTACTGTGACTTTGGTTCACAGCCGGCTAGTCTGGGGCCGTTGACAGTCGAGGCCGATCTCCGAGTTCGGTTGGCGTCTACGGGAAATGCGATGGACTGAAGCTCGGATCTAGCCAATAGGCCAGAGTTGTACGAAGAAGCTCGTTTTTAGTCAGTCCCAGGCTCCCAGCCATAGGTACCAAAATGCATCAACTTTACCCCGTACATTTGAGTGAGCCACCATTTCACAACCCCATATTCAAACGTACGGTCCTATGCAGCGTCTCTACCGAAGACTATGCTTGAAAGATGCCTTCACACAAGCAAGTATCACGAATCAAAAAGTCTCTTCGAAACATTGAGATCAAGTCACTTTCCACCGGATGAAGTTGGTGGTTCCACATAGGACCCTGGTATCACGTGGCAGACACTGTTCCTTGACAACGCGTCTGAGCGCGACGACTATCGATAAACATTTCACCATCAACAACGCTCTCCACCCCTCCATGAAACGAGAAAAGCTCCTGCTATGGCCACCGCCCCGGATTACAAGAACATCCCACACTCGCATCGTCTGCCCGTGAATCATCGCGAAGTCCAGCGCACCTTCACCAAGCTCTCCCGCCAATCCCTTGTCTCGCTCGCGTTACAATGGCTCAGCAAGAAGAATCGCGATTTTTGCAAACCATACCTCCTGAATGATCGCACAGAGGAGGATGAGGACGAGATATACGAGCCTGCCCAAAGTTATGAGGTGCTCCAGGAAATATACAAGCAATTGGCTGCGCGCAAAGGTGGCAGGAGAGAGGTGCTGGACCGCATCCTCGAGGGCGATTGGAGACACGGCATATCCATGTATCAGCTTGCCACAGCAGAGATACAGTACTTGCTCGACCACCCGAATGCTCTACGTTGGACAGCGAAGCGTCTCACCAAGATCCCCAATGCGCGATCAGCAACGACGGACATGGAGGTTACGAACGACTCCGATCACCTCCCACGATTCCAAGCTCAAACTTTCATGTCAAATCTTGCGCGAGAGCTGACACCGCTTATGAAAGCACACTACCTCATAATACGGATCAAGACGTCGCCCATGACAATACTACGGGTTTACATACACGATTCGCCCTACAGTAACGAGGCATCGCTATCGATCGAGACGAGTAGCACGGATAGCGCGAAAGCAGTGTTCTTTATATGGCCGAATGGATCGCCCTTCGTATACTCGTCGCTAGCAACTCTGACAGGCCAGGTTGTAGGGGACGACGGGCGACACTTGCGAGACATTGTACAACAAGCAATACCAAGGGCCTTTTCCAGACCATCTGCTCGATATCAATTGACAAACACAAACTTCACCACCAAGTCATTGGACGCGCTACTGACATATCGCGGCCCCGGCAAGAGCAATGCTGCAGCGGGAGGATGGAGTATCTTCCAGGATCATAGTTTTAGCCAGAATGCGCTAGACTTTATCACCACACAAAAAGGAGACGGGCAAGATAAGGCCCCGGGAGACAAGAGCAATGCCAATGGTCCAACAAAGGCTGGACCAGGAAGACTCAAACGTCCACTAGACGGCAAGGAGACTTCGGAGGCCAAACGACGAAAGGAGATTGCGGCTGGTCGCTTCGGTACATCAGCACAGCCAGAAGATGGCCACGGACTTGAACGGTTTGAAGTTCGCATTGATGACTCGTTTCCATCGACATCAGATGGCAACAGTATCACACAGGTAGACGGGGAAACATCGAACCTCAATGTTCAAGCGGCAAATCTAACACGGAGAGGGCGCCCATCACTGCTCGATAGAACAGCAGAGGACCTTGAGGAGATTGAAAACGATGAAGGCTGGGTACCAAACGTGCGCATCACGTTTCAAGGAACGCACGTGTTTGCCGGTGTCAGGCAGTTGGTTGAAGAGGGCATCATAGACGGTGAAAAGATGCCCGGTTGGCTGACTGGTGAAGCGGGTGTCACGATAGGTGCTGTCAAGGAAGGACGGATACGGAGCAAGGAGGGTATCTCAGGTGTTTAAAGACTTCTTCTTGGTCATTAGACGCGCGGCGTTTTGGTAGTTGTTTCTATTGTTGATATACCCATTTATGACGAAAGGCGTACGGGCGTTCTCACCAACTCGTTCGCATGGGACGCGAAGAATTGCAATTGATACCATTTCCTCTCCCTCCTGCCCTTGCGCAAACGAAGACATGTTCTCTGCACAATTGTTCTTTTCGCCCATGTGCAAGTCTGCTATTTCGTTTCACCTCCTTTAATCGGTAGTTGCGCCCTTTCTCCTTCCCCATCATTCTTGGCTTCTTTTCTCGGAGGGAAAGCGTGAATTCTTGGGGGACCATCATGGCCCAGAGGTCGCTATTTTTGGCTCTCTCCAATAATGTGCGTCATTACATATATGTATGTATGCAATTCGTCCCTTTTGCCCACGCGCCCGGGGGACGCGCAATTACGCGTCCTTGCAGTGGTCCCAGCTTCCTCTTGTCAAACACATTGTGAGAAGGAGAAGACTGCCTCGTGAGGCAATAAACATCCATCGTCGCTTGCCAGAAAAGGAAAAAAAGAGACCCAAGTCTCGACCTGGGTGGTGCCGGCCGCTCGCATCCGTTGAACATGGCCGCATACAACCGTTGCGATGCAAAGTATGCAAGCCTCGTGTGGCTCGTACATCCGACTCCCGACTTGACTTGCCTTTGCCTTCACTTGGTGCTGCAAAGCCACGTATTAGCGCCGAAGCGCGCAAATTCAGCCGCTCCCACGAGCCACAGCTAGAATCTTCCAATGGCCAGGCCGGAAGTGTCGGGCTCACACAAGGTTGTACATCCGGCTAGCCGATTGACGGCAAAGGGCAGACAGAAAAACTTGTTTCATACATAGCTGCATGTAGCGCAAGACCGACCACTCGTTTTGCATTCCCCGCGGCCTTGGATTTCAGGTCAGCCCCGGGGCTGCTAGAGAAAAGACCGCGGAGATTGGATGTGGCTTGCTTTCGTGGCTGGTGTAGCTAAGTATGCCGAATCCCGATTATCCATTATCCGCCAAGGGCTGACTACAAGTCTGCAGGGTCAAACGTCATGCTGGCAAACGGACAGTGAGCACTGTAACTGGGTGCGATCGCCAGCTGCCAGTGTATTTGCGGGATAAAGCGGAGCAAAATAGCCTACGAAGCCTATGGTACCACGATTGCGGTTCATGGTTGGTGTCAAGCCACATGGTTCTCGGCATGGGAGTAAGCAAGGAAGGCGATTTCGATTGCCAATCGAGCCCTTTTGACCAGGCTAGGAAACGCGGGAATAAAAAATGCCCTTGAAGTGTGCGGTAGGATGATGGAACATTATATCGGCTTGGCCGAGTGATAAGGGGGGAGGGGAAGGAAACATATATACTTTGGTTGATTTCCTCTTGGGTTGCTTACTCACTGCCCACCTTCGATGCTACCACTGTCGCAGGACATTAGTCCCTTATCATTATCAGCATCTTGTACACCACCGACAGAGCGATACAATACGGTTCGAGAGGAATACGACGCACATCATCAGCAACACTACTCGACAATCAGCCAAGACGCTGGCATCATCGCTTTCAGCACAGAGTCGCCCACCGCACTGCCGATGACTGACTACAACTACAACAACAACAACAACAACAACAACAACAACAACAACAACAACAACAACAACAACAACAACAACAACAACAACAACAACAACAACAACAACAACAACAACAACAACAACAACAACAACAACAACAACAACAACAACAACAACAACAACAACAACAACAACAAC
>KE747818.1:682129-740644 GCA_000465215.2 Pyrenophora seminiperda CCB06 | reverse complement strand
AACAACAACAACAACAACAACAACAACAACAACAACGAACAACAACAACAACAACAACAACAACAACAACAACAACAACAACAACAACAACAACAACAACAACAACAACAACAACAACAACAACAACAACAACAACAACAACAACAACAACAACAACAACAACAAACACTCCATCAACCCCATCGACTTGACTTCAAGACTCTGCTCTCTCCAACAACAAAACACTGCACAACGACCAACCAACACCATCGATGAAGAGGCCTCCTCCTCATCTCACATCATGTCCCAACCTCAACGCCGTCCCCGCTCCTCCTCCATCGACACCACCTACACTCACTCCACACAATCCTCCTACGGCGGCCTCCACGCCGAACCCAGTGTCCGACTCCACGCCGAAACCGTGGGCGTCGCGCGCGGCGACTTTAGTAAACCACGTGTTCCCCCGCGCAGCCGCCGTAGTGATACAGAGTCCATCACCAGCAGCACTAGTAGTGCGAGGAGCAAAAAGGAACCCCCGCCGTTCAAGTACTACGGCCGCCACTCGAATCAATGGCTCTTCAATGATTTTAGCGTTACAGATGCTGTGGCTAAGCAGTGGAGGAGGAGGTTTGGGAAGAATGGCGAGGAAGGAGATTGGTATGAGAATAGAAAGAGATAGGAGAGTGGAAAAGGTTGATAGAATAAATGTGGAGAATGAAAGCTGGGCTATTCATCAATTCATCAATATACATCATCGTCATTACAAGACCATTCTTCTTCTTGTTCTTTTCGTTTGCAACTGGGGCTCGTGAAATATACTCGATTGGTATGAGAATAGAAAAAGATAGGAGAGTGGAAAAGGGTGATAGAATAAAGGTAGAGAATGAAAGCTGGGCTAATCATCAATTAATCAATATACATCATCGTCATTACAAGACCATTCTTCTTCTTCTTCTTTTCTTTTGCAGTTGGGGTTCATGAAATCTACTCGATTGGAAGGAAGCATACTGTACTGACACGGTGATTATCAAGACAGATTAGGGATATTGACAAGTACACTCACGCTTGAGAGTGTAAGTGCAGTGGCCTTGGTACTGTAAATTGACGGTGTTAAGAAAAGAGATGCCGAGCGAGGATAAAGTCACAAAGGGTAAAGGAAGCTAAGCTTTAGTGAGTGTTTCCTAGTCAAAGCTGTTGTTATTAGAGTTTACATGTATGTATGTATGTATGTATGTATGTATGCATGCATGTAGGTGATGCATTCTATGCTGTGCCATGCTACGCTGATGCCAAAAAAAAAGTCACCAAATAACCAACGCCGCGCTTGCTCGAAAGGATGAAAATGCGAATCGGAGTTTCTCTTGCTCGTGGGCCCAAGTCCAGGTGACGAAAGACTAGGCATTGTCGATGAAAATGCCTAGGTCCTTGTCTTGTCGTGTTACATACAGGACAGTGTCCTCAGGTAAGAGAGGCAGCTAGCCGCGCTTCCAGAATTGATACTTGTTCGGTGCCTTTTCGGTAGTTGTCTCTGCAGCAACAGGGCTGTTCTCCCTGACGCCACCCGTCTCTGCAGCAGCGCCATCCATGTGATAGGCCTTCTCGCTTCCTCGCTTCTTGCCTTTCCTGACGTCTCTCCTGGACGCACAGCAACAGCACAGGCCCATCTGTACCAGCCAGGCAAAGATGGAAAAGGCACTCGCAACCCACATGAACGCAAACAATGTCGTTCCGATATCTGCCCGGAGATGAATCTCAGATACACCAGCGATGGTGTTGCGAAAGATGACGAACATGACGGTAGCGATAACGGAAGCAACGGTGACAAAGAGGGCGTTGAGGAAGGCGAGGATAGCGACGAGGAGGGTGAGCCATCTTGAGTAGATTGAGATGGGCATGACGAAGATGAGGACGAATGAGAGAACAGTTCCAGTGAGGAAGAGACCGAACATCCAGTTGGAGACGAGGTGAATGAGGTCGAGGATATCATTAATATTAGCAGGGAGGTTGACTGGAGGAAATATTGTTAGCGGTCCGTTCCTTGGGTAATGCGAGGCGCAGGCACTTACTTGATGCTCCAGCAAGAAGCTCGTTACGCAAAATTTCTACAGGATTGAACCAGTATAACTTTTGAGGCGGGCTACAAAACGTCACACCCTGACCTTTGTAGCCCTCGCAGAAGCCCCAAAGGCCGACCTGGTAGAAATCATGAAGACCCAACGTCTGGGCAATGGTGTTGATAAGAGCAAAATTCGGAACACTAGCCGGCACAATGTTGCTCAAATCAAGCCGAATGAAGTACCAGTTTCTGATGACGGGCTTGTTGCGTACACCAGATATGTTGACCAGGATGAGGAATATGAGAGTGATGAAGAGGAAGAAGGAGGTTGCGAGAGACGATATTTTGCGCCGGCGAGTTGCGACTTTGATTTGTGCTTTGCTCAGTTCGGGGACGACGACAGGGGGTGTGGAGGCTGACACAGCGGTGTCATCTGACTTCCGGCGGCGATGGAAGAGGTTCATGGTAGGCGGTGCAGCAGGTTGACCACGGCTGTCAACAGCGTGGAACTCTGAAAGCAAGAGAAACGAGTAACAGTAGAAAAGCCGACAAACAATAGAGGGAGGTTCGAAACAGAAGATCAATCGCCTTGTTTGCCTTGGGGCCGGGGGCAACGCAATCTCATACGCACATGCAGCAGCAGCGGTCGTGAGTTTTATGGACCCATGGCACCAACGCTGTTCGTCGTTGGTGTCGAGCTATGACGTATAGGACCCCTAAGCAAAACTTGCAGGCAGGCACTGCAGGTGAGGCCGCCGTGCCTCTGCAGTTTAGGTTTGACATGGCCACGCACCGGCACTAAGCCACTGGCTTGATGACGAGCATGACGAGCAGCAAATCATCGGCATGGATAGATGGGCGGCTGAAGCACCGGTGTATGTGCACGTTTGGCGCGGGCATGGTCTGGCCGGACGCGTGTTCGCGAGGCTGGACATGACGTCGTCATGGAGACGGCAGACGGTGTGCAAGAGACAGCTAGCTGGAGGCAGAGCTTCTTCTCGGTGGCTGGGAATGGAGCATCAACATACAACTTGATGATGGGGCCATTCCATGTACATACATAAAAATTGGGATGGGAGCGGAGTTCGGTGGCTAAGGTGCTAAGGTTGAGCGACGGGGGTCGGACGGGGAGCAGGCGCGGAACAAATCGAAATCACGCTAAGCTTCAGATCTGCGCAGCTCTAAATAGCACCGATTGTCTACATAATCAAAACGACGTAACGTGCTCCACCAGTAAGCTGGCCACACCAGTAAGCTGGCCGCCCTACTAAACTTGACCCGACGCTCTGCACAACTACTACAATGCCGCGACAACAACGCTCTATACAGACTTCTCGTAAAGGCAGGCTAAGTCTTGCTATAGCTTCCTATTGTAATAATCTAAAATAATTAGTGCGCGCACTTGTAGCAGCGTATAACGTGCTAAAATTAACTCTCTAGACGCGCCTCTACGGTGTCTAGCCACGATTAGAGATTCTATCTACTAGGCGTAAGCTATTACCTATCGAGGAGTAGTCTCTCGTATAGTAGATTCTAGACCTTAATTAACGAGGATTTCCGCCCTATATTATCGACGTGCGATAGATAGTAGATACTCTACTTACTGCGCGTAGCTAAGATCTACCTCTATAACCTATTAGTAAGAACTAGATATCGCGCTTTATCTAGAGCTAGCTAGAGCTTTAGATAAAGTAGAGTAGAAGGCTTAATAGCTAGCGCGCTAACTCTAAGGATTCTATCGCTATTATAGCGTAGTTTAAGCTAGTAGAGGAGACGCGCTAGACGTATAGCGTACTAGACTAAGATATCTATAACTTTAATAAGACTAGCTTTGCTATAGGCGTCGCTATAATATTAAAAGTTATAACTAGCTCTAATAGAGTTAGTAGAGTAGTTATTGTATAGCTAGGTAATTGCGAGTAGGTAATAGTAATAGAGTATATTAATACGTCTAGCTAGTCTCTACTACTATTTGTAATCCTATCTAGTAAGGTCTACTAGGCTAGCTAGTATAATAGGCTTCTACTAGACTAGATTATTAGTGTCTCTAATAATAGCTAAATAATAGATAAGCTTAGTTTTAAGTAAGTAAAGTACTTTAATTAGTATATAGCGTCTCGTATAGCTAGAGTCTATTAGCTTCTTATTCTTAATAGCTATAGTAGCTACGCTACGCTAGAGTTTGACTAGTATTACGTAGAAAATAAGATTATTACTCTCTATATACTACCTTATACCTCTTATCTCCTCTAGCCTCTAGATATAAGCTACTACTCTTCTCTTAAGCGCGCGTATAGACGTAAGATTAAGGAGCTTGCCTACTAAGGCGTCTACTATATTAATAAGATAGACTTTCTTATAGCCTATATACGAATCTAGCTAATAGTTTTTACGTAGTAGAATATCTAGGTAGGCTTCTAGGTAATAGGCCTTGTCCCTCCCTATCTAGATCGCGTTCTATTGTTACTTATAGTAGCTAGAATACTGTCTCTACTATAGATAACTATAGATAATAACGTAGTAGCGTAGGTAGCAGCGTAGATAGAGATACTATATATAGTAGTAGAGCTTTAGTAGTAGGTACGCTATCTCTAAGAGCGGCTACGCTAGTAGTTAGAGAGCCTAATAAACGTTACGATACGCTAGCTTACTAAAAGCGCTTAGCTTGCGATGTAACTAATTAGTAACGATACTTGTAGAGGAGAATAAGAGGCTACGTGTAGAAAATTAGCGTTAATAATAAAAGAAGAGTTGGCAGCGTCAATATATTACTTCTAGTAGAGTACTCTAGGTATAGTAGGCTCAGCAGTTAGCTATAGAGGTAGAGAGAGTAGTGATAGAGGCTAGCTAGAGCTAGGCTGGTAAGCGACGTTAGCGCGCGCTACCAACGTGCACGAAGTGCCATATTAAAGGATATACTCGGACTTTATGCAGAGCTAGATAAATAATTATATCTTTAAGTTTTATCTTATTTTACAAAGTTATTGTGGCTCAATTGCGCAGAACGTTGCGTCGAGTCTGGTGGGGCGGCCAGCTTACTGGTGTGGCCAGCTTACTGGTGGAGCACGTTAATCATCACCATCACATAAGCCTCTGTGGCACAGCCACACAGTCAACAGTGTACCCAAATGATTGTAATCATCTTATTTTACCACTCCTTCTTGTTCTACTGCTCTATATGCTTCATCCCAACACTTCACACCAGAACAGAAGCCATATATCGCGCTTCACTTCTGTCACCAAGCCTCCACTTGCTCCAAGAGTTGCTTCAACTCACCACACCTGCAACAAAGAATATATATTAGACATTGCTAACGCCAGTGCCTCGCTAAACTGCCCTAGAGAAAAGTAATCTGCCCATAAAGATGCAACAGACATGTAGAGAAGGTAAAGAAAACAAGCTTGCACACCCGCTATGGGTGCAAGAAAGTGGCATCAAGCGCAGCCAAAGCGCGCTGTGGTCGAACCACGATACCAAGGAAATCGTCATGCCCGCTTTAAGCGGCGAAAAATGAAGTTGACATGATAGGAGCTTTTGAGATTGACCTAGGCGGTAGAGAACAACCTCTGCCAGCAGGCCGGTGGGTATATTTGGCATTATTGACATGTGCTGAAGCAGTCGCAAATACTTTAGGCGCCCGTTACCATATTCATCCTAGGTTTTAATTGGACAGCAAAGTCATCCCTCGTACCGAGCACATCCCGTGGTATCCGACTGACGCGGTTGGCTCCACTGCGGACTGCAAATCGGCCAACAGCCGAGATACCCGAGTGATTAGATCGGATGGATCCAGCATCGGAAGCACCCGACCCAGCCGGATCCCGGATACGACCAGGCGGTGCAAAGTCAAGTGCAGTGAATGTACCGGACTTACGCATTAGGTAAGGACTAGGGAGCGCAGGCAGTTCGTCGTATGAGCCAACGAGAGGTGTGTGCGGGCGAACAGCTGGGCTGTAGGGCCTGGCGTTACCCAATGGGCTGTCCGGGCGCGCACCGTTCTGCCTTTCGCGGTAGGAGACAGGTGGGGCGAAGTCAGCAGCGTCGAAGATCATGGACTGCTCATTGAGCTTGGCTGGTGTTGGCAGTGATGACAGAGCCGAAGGCGGGGGCAGGGGCTTCTTCATGGGAGCAGGCAAGCGTCCGCTCATCGAGGACATACCCCGTGGTGGTGGGTATTGGGAAGAAGCCACGGAGCTGTTGAACATGTGAGGACCACGAGGACCGGTAGAAGTGTTGCTTCGGAACCTGGGAGGAGCTCGCGGCGGGGGTGTCATGGCACGACGAGTGATGGGCTCGGCAAAGGGAGCGTTAGGCTGAGCGACAACGAAGTTACCAGTGCGAGGATCGAACACGGTGCCGTCCTGGTACTCCGAACCATAGTCTTCGACATAGTCACTGTAGATGTGGCCACCAGCCGGCTCCGGCTTCGAATCATCGAAGTATTCCTTGTAGAAAGATCGAATGCGGTTAGCACGCTCTTCTGGGTTCTCCTGAGGATCGTCCGATGGAGGCATGGGACGTAAGCTCATTGATAGACGGTTCGTGTTGTGACCGAAGTCGTCTACTCCAAGAGCGACATTCTGAGGGCCAGTAGAGTAGCGGGGCTTGGGGGCCACGATCTTGTCATGAGGAGGAGAAGGCGGGGTGACTTGGAAGCCGTCACCATAGCTGGACGTGCTGATGATACTATGCGTGTTGGTGTTTTCTAGTACAACGGCCTGGGACTTGATTCGGGGCAATGAGGGGATCTCGTTCGAGGTCTGCACAGGTGATTTGTTGACCTGCCTCTCAGTGACAACGGGCTCAGGAATTGAGATGGTAGGAACAGGCATAGGTTTGAACGATGCGGAAGGCGATGCAGCGGGTGGTGTGATAGGAGACTGGTTCTCGAATCGAGGGTTGAGAGGACTTAGAGGGATGCCTGGGTCCGGGAACTTGCTGTCGGGGGATGTAGTGCTGTCGGGGGAGAGTGAATCGCCGCGGACAGGGCTAGACGTAGACATTCTCTGCGCGTTTTGAAGCAGACCAGCTTGCAGACCTTCCTTTCTTGTTCCACCACTCGAAGTTGTGTATATAGATCCAGGACCGCGGACACTTGAGCCGCGAACACTCTGGTCGTCCTTCAAGAAAGCGACGGGCCCATAGGGGTCGTGAGGATCATGTTGCGAGCGCGAAAGCGAGTGGAAAGACTCGCGAGAGCCATGTAGACCAACGGGCAGAATGTAGGGACTTCCAGTCTCAATGGACAGCCCACGATCGTGACTTCCACCAATGTTCTTTTCTGATAGGCTCATTTCCGGACGGCCCTTCTTGTTCGCCTTGGCTACTCCCTCCATACCCCAATCGTCTGACTTGTGCTGGTCTTTTGAGTCTTCCTCAGCCAACTTCCTCTTGTTACGGCGGTGGAGGAAGAAGAGAACGATGGATACACCGACAACAGGTACGCTATGGTGGATTAGCGGGTTTACCTTGGTAGAGGTGAATGACGTACATGATGGCCAGGGCAATGGCGATGGTGGGTACCTGGGTAGGCTTTGTGCAGCCAGGATCGCTATCGCTGGTGCATTCTGAGTTTGCGCGGGCTACAAGGACGCGAGTGGCCCTCTCGAAAACGTGCAGAGTCTCGCTCGCGCTGCTCGGAGAGCCAACGTGGCCGTCGTGTCGCACATGGTGGCGCATGTGCTGGTGAAGGTGGTGTGAGTGCGGCATGGCTCCAAGACCGATGTCTCAAGTAGATGCTCCAATCGGTAGCGCTAATTATGTTTCCAAACGGAAGCTTATCCAAGATATAGTCGACGTGACAGTGTGCGGGCACGGCTGCGGGGGAGGCTCCAGGGTAGATATTAACAGCGTAAGATGGTATTTCAGTCGTGACTGTGTGTGTGGATTGACGAGCGATATATGCTAGAGTCGGTATGATGCGGTAAAGGAGTGAGAAAGGCTATAGCCAGGGTTATTTTAAGCAACGCAAAACAAACGATATCCGGCCCAAAAAGAATGACTGGGGTAAGATAGCAGCGAGCAACGGAAGTCGTTGGTGAGGGCGACGGGTTGCTAAAAGAGCGACAGCTGGCCCACGAAGAGGTGAGTTGAAGGAAGAAAGACGGACGGGCGCGAAAGGTACAACTAGATGAAGCGCCGCACAGGAGCTCGATCTCCGTCTCTACCTGACAGGCCCTCCTATTGGGTGGTGGCTCGAGCCTTGCACGGATCACGCCTGTCGCGCCGAGTAGAGTGAAGGGCTCCCGGGCTTGGGGGCGGCGCAGCCACGACGTTTGATCTTCCTGGCAGCCTGGGTAGTTTTGGTCCGCTAATTGCATTCCGTCCACGCGAACCCGCCCAAGCGGCACACGACAACAACTTTGCTCTAACGTGTACAGAGTCACGCAATCGATAGAGCAGCAGCCTTCGTATCCTTCCCCCAGGACCCATCAACCGCCCGCTACACGAGCGCCCCCAACGCAACTTCAGGAGGAGGAGGTGTTTTCTACCGTACAGGGCTAATCGCGCCCTGATGGGAACTCACTAGGCCCGTTTGAGCCTTACTAATGCAGGAACCCATTCGCAAATCCCCTTGATTCGTCACCTCGTCAGATTGTCGACCAGGGGCCTTGTTTGGCCGTTCCAGACCTCCCGACATGGTCAGACGCGCCCCAAGACCCCTGAACCGCACTTGGGTACCACACAACATGTCCATCCATTGGACCTCCCACGCCTGGACAGTGTGTTGGCCTTACACAGTAGGTTCCATCGCACAGCGACTCTGCATGCTCAGCTACATCACCTCATCCTTCTCACAATAGCATCCTCTGTACTCCTGCTCTGCCCCAGGGTTGCAGAAATACATTCCTCCCCTTTTGCGCCCTGTGGACCTCATGTCGGTCCAGAACATGCCGCCCCCCCGTTCCGTTGACTTCATTTCCCGAGCCCATAGCGGTCGGTCGGGCGTACAGATTGTGCACGACTCCGGAGCCGTGCCCTCCATGTGGGCCATGTCCGAACCCGCTCCCGCTTGTCAACAGCCATGTATTATTGATGTTGTGCTGTCTTCACCCGCGCGCTTTGTTTTCTTCTCCTTTTCAGCGCCTGCTTCCTCATGGCTTTCGCTAGCATGCCTATGCCTAAGCCTCACCAGTGGAGACGTCTTCTGCACCGTTCCCATCTTTTTCAGCACTTGATTCTTATGCGAGCACGCGAAGGAGCCGTCCAAATCTTGCTGACCGCCACCGAGGATCGCCGTGCAGGATCCCTTCATCGTCGCTAAAATTACTTATCTGTCGCAAGCTGACTCCAAAGTCCAATTGCTCCGCCAGAACACACGATGCTTTGCTTTTCGGCAGCTAGGGCCGGGGTTCTGCTATGCTACGTATAATTATGCCTTCAACATGTCGTGTCAAGGCAACGCTGTGCGGCTGTACATGGTAAACATGACCAGGTGCAACGGTCACTTGTCCCCGCTTGTCCTTGTTACAGATACTATAGACTAGATAGTGAAAATAATGTATCGATGCATGTGTTATCTCTTTCTCTAAATAATATCCGTAATGTGTTTATCCATGATCCATGCGGCCGGCCAGCCCTCTCTCGAGTTTGCTGCTAACGACGTCCACTGTCTTGGATAGATTGCATCACAACGTTGAGTTCGAGGACCCGTTCGACTTTCGGAAAGCATTGCATGCTGGTCAATGCTGAGACATGATGAGTTCTTGTGCCCAGTTCTCGGCATGGCGTGTGGGGTTCTTGACAGTCTCCGCCCGATAAGGGTCGCTTGGTAATGGCAAAACCTCGGTGTAACAAATACTTGGAAAACCTACGATATTCAAGCACCCGTCCGGGGAACTAGATCGTTCCTGGAGAGGACCCGGCATTGCCCATGGAATAGCAAATGTCGTGGTCTAGCTTTGGTGCCTCTGAGTATCAGTAAAGCCTGCCATGCGTTGCAAGTATGTAGATGCGGGTCGGAACGTCTGACTGTAGCATGTCCTTTGTCAGATGGTACGAATGGCGGCGGGAGAGGCCAACCCAATGGTTTCATTGGCATGTTGTTTGCATATATCCTGAATCCAGGTTTCGATACGGGAACACGTCTTTATGTAGTCGAAACATGAATGACCCCGCTCAGCATCTGCACAATAGAGAGAATTCAGGCCGAATATTTCCAACAGTCGTATGCTAGTCAAGGCAAATGGAGTTGCGCGACGTAGGCTAGAAATCGGGCCAGGAAGCGTGTTACACACCGGGAGCGAAAAAGCACATCTCGTCGCACCTTTCAGGGTAAAGCTAGGAAGCGTAGTGGGGTAGGCCTCGGGTCCCTAGAGTAGGATATGCGGCCACTGCTGTGACTACTATCATAAAGTTTGTTGCCGCTATTTATCGTGTCAGAAGATTCGTAAGGGTAGCATCTATCTCCGGCAGAACAAGCTCTGGCCACAGACATGACTGGCAGCGAGTTGGAGTCTGCTCGCGAAGCCTTGCATCGGCACAGTCGCCCGAGTGTGTAAGTGTGTGTGTGTATGTGTTGATGAAAGGGTGATGGAAGACCATGACGGCATGGTGGCACGCTCGCACGCGGAGCGCACCAGTCGTGAATATGCAGCGTGACCTGGAGAAGAATGCAGCTACGTCGGTAGTACTATGGTAAAGAAGCCGATGGAAGGCGTCACGAGCGATCGTGGGGTACAAACGTGGCTACGGCAGTGTGGTGGAGGCAGGTCGAAACGACCGATTGGCAGGGATGTTGGCGCACTGCGAGCACCCTCTCGCCCTCACGAGACAAATCATCACCGGCCAGCGAAGACGTACATGTACATGCACACCACTTTCACCTTTCACCAGCTACCAATTCGCTACGGGTCCCCTCTTCCCTCCCTACCTACTTTCTGACACGACTACAAACAGCCTTCCTTAGCAATTGACTTTGAAGTACGGAATACGTGAAGGCGGTTTCTTTGAACCCTTGGAGCTCGCCATCCCTCTGGTCCCTGCGTAGAACAGCCCCCGCCCCCCAGCCTTTTAAGGGTCTGATTTTCCTGCTCTACCCCGTACACACCGCATCCGTCCAACAACAATGGCGCACTTCAACACCATGGTCACCCCCCCAAAGTATCTCTGCGCGCACTGCCACACCACCGTCTGGCAGTAGAACCATGGAGCGCCGCCCTCAGCCCGTCCTGCGCTTGTCAGCACCTTCAGGCGTGCTGCGCCTTCGAGCAGAGCCTTCAGAGCGCCGACACATCCAGTGGGCCGAGGACGTAATCGACAATGAAGGCATGGGCAAGAAGTCGTCCAAAGGTACTGCGTCTCTGCCATCACGTCATTGTGCGTGACGTGCTAACAAAAGCGTAGTCTGTTGCATTTACCACAAGCCTCGCGCTGCAGACGAATCTTCCGACGATGACTCTTCCGATTCTTCTTCTGAATCCGACTCCGACTCTGAGCCCGACAACAGCACCGCCAGACCTGCGAGGAGGATTGGCGGCGCGCGCGGACGACGGCCACACCAACGCGGCCATGACGACTGCGGGGATGTTCACGATCACGGCGAGGGACTGAGTCAGCCGCAGAAGCACCGGAGGCAGCGAAGGAAGCCTAGTCCAAACGCGTACGAGAAGATGCCGAAACAGAAGAAGTAGGGTCACAGCGCCTTGCTGACGTATCCATGATGCCCTGGTAGAAGTTGGGCCTGTACGACCTGAATATGACTTTATTGATTGTGTGTTTTTGGCTGCATGGAGTTTGGGCTTCTTGGGACTGCGTTACTGCGTTATCGCCTTGCTGCATTACTGCATAGCGACTGGAAGGGGCGTGGAAAATCCGCAAAACTTTCGTTTTTCCATGCCACAATGTAGACGCATCACGGTGTCTGGTATCAACAGTGTATTGCGTTTTGCATCACATAGCAACAGATGAAAGCATCCAAGAATTTGCATTGCATCTCAATTGCCTTCACTCCCACCACTCAATGCATTGGCATGTGCATATCCCTCTCTTTTCGCCTTGAACAAAAGGCCTTTCCACTCGCTGCATCATTGAGCGAATTGCTTTTGATGTTGGGCTCCGGTGCATATATACATCGTGCCGGGAGCTCCCATTCGCCATATCTCGCGAATCGGAGCTGAGTAGATGCGCACCCAACTACATACGGGCAGCAACACCCTCTTTTGGACCACATCCAACCCCTTGCGTCAAGCATTTCCACGCAAGAGCACGTGGCCACAGATGCGCATAATGGGTACATGCTCTCAATCATCTGCGGTAGCTGCATTGGCTTGCTCTATCACTGTAGGTGCATGTTGTGTGGGGATGCGGACAAGTGTCTGTGGCAATGGTGGTCCATCTTCCGGTTTCTTTTCCGAACTGTCCTCATCCTTGGGTTTAGGTAGTTTTGCTGATGCGCGTGAGTATTTTTGACTTTGTCGTATGCAGAGATGGCTTACTGGACGCCATGTTGATAGCCCTCAGCACATTGTGCCAGTTAGACAACACTGCTGCGACCGCTACAATCACGCGTTAGCCGAGACTGGCCTCCTTACTTATGATGACGGTAGAAGGGCGAAATACCTTCCGTGCCATCCGATAGAGTCATCAGCTTGTCAGCAAGCATCTGCATCTGATCTGCGAGTCCGCCGCTCAAGGCTTGAAGGTCTTTGAGACTGGCTAACTCGGCCTTCTTTTCTTCGATGCGAGCGAGCAAAACTGGGGACTGTTGCTGAGAGCCACCCATGGACTGATTGCGCAGATGAGTAGGGAGGGGGCGTCCATAGTTTGACATATTCCTTTGAAATCTACCGGTACGTCTTTAAGGTATTGTTGGTAAAATCGATAGCATAAAGTAATGCAGATTTTTTGGCGGGTTAGGGGTTGCAATCGTTGGTCTAGTTTAGAATTGATGCAGCGTGCGATAAAATTCTAATCAAGAGACATTTGCTTCATGTTACTCTATATAAATTTACACTTGATGGAGATGGAACTCTTGGGAGTGGGTACCCCTCCAGTCACGTGGACGCGTCATTGATCTAGCCATTTCTGGACTAACGCACGCCGAGAGCTCTCGTGTTTGTTTACACATGCGCACGGCAACGGCTTCGGACAGTCATGACATTGGATAGCAGGAACGAACAACGCAGCACCATCAACTTTCACGACGCCGCCTTTGCACAAATTTATAGCTAAATTTGACATACCTATCTGCGCATATGGCGCGACTCAATGAGCCGCCGATTGCACCTCAGCCATCGGCGGAATCGATCGAAGTTGTCAAGCGACGGTTTCTAAGGCAGAATCGCGAACTCGCAAAGGTCAACTCAACGCAGTCCATACGCATACGCAGTCTGGAAAATGACTGCTCGCGACTCCTTGCCGAAAATCTAGCGTTGCGCGAACAAGTACTAAGCCTTCACAACAAGATTGAATCGCGTCCAGGACTCGACCATATTGATGCTGTCAAGATGCAGCTTGAAGCCAAGCTACAGGAGCTTGGAGGCTTAGTGGCAGGTCTAGCGCAAATGAAAAATGGCAACCAGCAAGACAAAGGACGGAGGAAGAGTCAAACAACGGCAAAGAGGAGGAGCGAAGAAGAGAGGCAGTGGAGGAGTGGGCTGGGACTGCAGGAGGTAGAGAATGCAATGCTGCCTACCATTGCGGAAGGCAAATTCTACCCTCGCAGGACTATGGGGTATGTCAGCTGTCTAAGCCGCGGCATGTCACTGGAAGGTCATGTGCTAATATATTGCAGTGCGGACGAGCTTGAGCAAGTCTTAGAAGGACCCGAAAGCCAATCCCCAGACATTGGCCCACCACCTGTTTCCAGATTCGAGAGCGAAGACCCCATCAGTTTCGACCCTAGCCCCGCCACAGAAGAGCCACAAGAAGAAACAGGTGACGATGGCGAACCTTCACTATCGGTAAATCTCGAGACGCGTAAGAAGCGACGAGAGAGCGGACCGAAGCTGAGCGTACGCCGCGTATCGCTCTTTGAATCGCCGGAAGAAACGGAAGAGGCTGCCGCGAAGCCCATACGCACTGGTGCTAAGCGCAAGTTCAACGTTCAGGAGGATGAAGACGTAAATCAGTCTAAATCCGACGCGTTCAGATTCAGCCGTCGTAATGCCCCGAGCGCACCAGAGACTGAGGTATCAAACGAGGACTCCAGGCCTTCCTCACCCCATCGGCCTGTGCTCTCAGCCAGTAAGTTCATTGTAGACTTAGCCCGAAGCAAGACTAATTTCAGTAGAACCTGTCAATACCGACCCAGTCTTGTCGCCTAAGAAACAACGCTCTTCACTCCAAGGAAAGCCCGAGAAGCCCGAGAAGCCAGCACCCAAGTCTCGCGGCCGTCCTCGGCTCAACATTACCCGTAACGCTGCTCCTGAGCTTGCGCCGCCGCCCATGCCTGAGCCCATACCAACTGCCGATATTGTTCTCGATTCCCTACCACCCAAGACGCCCGCCGTGGAAGCTGTCTTCTCGCCACCTTCAACTGAGCCTTCAACACAACGACCAGAGAACAAGGACACGCCACCACCTGGGGACCTTACTTTATCCGACCAAACTGGGCAAGCAGGCAGGCCTGGGCGACGGGCCCGTCCCCAGGTCAGCTATAAGGAGCCTAGCTTGAGCGTGAAGATGCGGCGCCCAGATGCGAAGTTGGTCGATGCAGTGGTTGATCGCAGGACCAGTGTGGACACCCAGAACCCACCATCAACTGCAGTTAAGCGTGATCCTAATGGTGAGATCGCATGGAAGCCCGTTTCGGCAGTGTCTGGACGAGGAGGCGAGGAAGAAGCCGAAGTAGGTAGCCCATTGAGACAGAAGCTTGACCGAAGAGATCAAGACTCCAAAACTTCACCCCCATCAACCGAGGCGGAAGAACGCTCAACGACCTCAAAGGCAATCTCTGCACTCATTACCGAGACAAGTACCGCGAAGAGGAAGGTGACCATATCCACGACAAAACCTACACCTGAGTCTGGAGCAACAGCGCAGGATCCCCCCGTTTTATCCAGGGATACTATAGTCGTCAACGAAGAAGCGCCAAAGGATAACCTTGCAGTCTTTGATTTCACAGACTCGCCTGCTGATATCACTACCAACCCACGCAACCGCGTTCTAGAAGCTGCTAAAGCTGCACGAACTGCGCGTCGTCACTCTGCCATGCCCGTTTCGAACGCTTCGTCTTCTGGGCTGGAAGAGCGCAAAGTAGAAAGGGAGAAGGTGGAGGGCGCGCTTCCTTCCCTGCATAAGCGTACTGGGAGTGGAAACGTGAAGAGTACCAGTACCACGAGCTTTGGCAAGAGTATTAGTACTAATGGCATCGCTAGGAGTACGTCGAGTGCTCGGTCAACCAGTGTAAGGGATAGGAAGCATCCAAGTGCGGAAGGGCTGCTTGCCAGTGCCAGCACCGACCTGAGAGCCAAGGTCGATGACGCTGAAGAGACGAAGACGCGCGAGAGGGAGACGAGTACGATGCGGGCTGAACGTGCGGCCAGCAGAAGAAAGAGCATGCTGCTCTGATGAGGAGATGTGAGGAGAATATGTACATGTGGAACGGCTTCTTTTTCTCTCTTTCGGCTTCGGCGTTCATGTGAGGTTTCGACATAGCGACGGCGTTTTACGTACATGATACCTAGGCCCCTCCCCCAGTCTCGGGATACTGGTCTCTCGTTTCTTGCAGCGTTTATATCACTTGTCCCACACACAGCATAACATACCATTTCTGTTCTTGGGTTTCATTGTTACTAGTATATGAATGGGTATCTCTCAACCATTTGATATAAATGCCAAACTTCGCGCCCTCCCCCCTCAGCTATCAAAACTAGTCCTCATTTGAGCTTGCCTTGGGCACTACCTGCACAAGCATCCATCTTCTCCAGCGCCTGCATATCGATGAGTCGTAGCTCTGTCCTCGCCCACAGTATTACGAGGCACACGAACCCCGGAAGAAACCCACCGCCCAACGCGAAACCTTCGCTCCATTCCCGTGATAGCCACACTTCGTACAAGGCCAAAAGTCCGCATACTGCGCGGTTCACAGTGACGATATGGTCACCTATAAAATCCGCCATGTCGTCCGAGATGTAGGGTACAGGACGTCTCACAGACTTCTCCGTCGGCTGTTCCCACGGCGGCGTTTTCGTATTCATGCCGTAACCACCGAGTGGTTTCTTGCCCTTGCCCTTGCCCTTGCCCTTGCCCTTGATCGCAGTGGGCGTTACGTCCACGCCGTCTATAGGCTCCATCTGCGTAGGCGGCAGCGGGAGGAAATACAGTGTATAGGCTGTTGCTAGGAAACTCGCAATAGCGACTAGACTGGGTAGGAGGGTGGGAAGGGAGAAGAGGCGCGGGATGTAGAGGAGAGTGGGGACGAGGGGGAAGGCGAGTAGGAAGAGCGTGTATTTATGCGTTGTGGAGGTATCGTGGGTGTGCAGGGTTGAGAGGAGTGCTGCACGGTCTGAGAGGGGTGTTAGCTGGATATTTCAAGGGTAGGGTAGGATGAGAAGGGAGGCAGGCGTACCCTGTTCATCCATGCCTGCTTCCACGGCATCTTCGTCGTCGGATTCTGAGGGGTATTTGAATGTTTTGCGCAGGCGATGCGCTGCTGCTGTTTCGGCTTCTTTGAGTTTCTCCATGCTATATTTTTTTGAGTTGTTGTCTTGTATAAGGCGGTCGGTAATAGCGACGAAATAATGAATCGTGGCCGGATGGGAATCCTGTGGAATCAAAGGCAAAGGTGGCGTCTTGGGCGCGTTGCGCCAGGCACCGATTGCTTTGATGGTTCGGGGATCGGAGGAGCGGATGACGTTTGTGGGGAACTTTGGAGTGGACCCTGGAATTACAGTAGCGTAAGACTGATTCCAGTACGGATTACGTGAACCGTAAGACATCTACACGTCTGTCGTTAGCTCCGCCACGAGATATCCGACATCTTCTACCGACTCAGTGTTATGACCCTCATATTCGAAGAGCTAATATGTCTGAAGATTGGCACGTATTTTGCAGCGCCCTGGACCAAGGTTCAATCAATCTGTTTATTATGCCGTGTTCGACAACTACTTATTCATCAAGTTTCGTAATAGGATCAATCTCAATGATGATTGAAATTTCTCTACGGTTCTGTACAAGTCCACTGGTAAGAAAGGAAGGATGAATTGTCGAAATCAATCACTCGCTTGCGTACATAAAATAAGTATCAGTGAAAAAAGGTTACATTATCATTTGGGCTGATGATATCCATCAAATACTTTCATTCGTCACCCAGTCTACAACAAGATATATGACATGATCATTTCATTTCCAACCCCAACCCCTTTTCTTAAATACAATCTCCAATCAATCACAAACCACATCAAAGGCCGGAATGTTGACCGTCTCCTCCGCACCTTGCTGACATGTCAGTTCCGTCTCCTGTGTTAACACACTAACCAGCGTATCTGGATCGCAAGTGCTGGTGTCGTAAAGCCCAACTGAACAACCCTCTCGAACGTTTCCTACAATGAAGGAGCCAAAGGATCCGTTTCGGATACCGGTAGTGCAGTTTTGAGATTCGTTGCTGCTGTAATTATCTGCGGCTCCGGTGCATTGCTGGAGACTTTGGTAGACGGTGAAGGACCAGGCGTTGTCTTGTCTTTTGATGTGCGGGGAAAGGGGTGTTGAGAGGGCGAGGGCAGAGATGGAGAGGATAAGTATGGTTGATCTCATGGTTTCTTTGCTTGTTGATTTGGGTAGATGAAAATTGATGTTATAGAGTGAGAGAGTGTGGTATAGCTTGGGTGTGGTAGCAGAAGAGCGTATGGGACATAATGCTGAAGATGCCTTGGGCGTGTTTTATATCTAGGATATTGCTAGGACTGAGACTAGCTGCCACGGAATTGCTCGTTGTGCGTCTATACTCTACATTGGGAAGCGAGGTCTTCAGGCAGCCAGCCTTGGTTCATCATCACATGGTTTCGTACAATAAATCCTGTCTCTGTAGGCATCTGATATCATCCGAACCTTATTGCTAGTGGAATAAGCCCCGTGAGGCCTAGAGTCACTGCCTCCACCACTTGAAGGGCGTATGTTTGTGATGTCATTGCGCAACATGAACGGAGTATGAGGATTGGAAAGGATTCATATGCTACAGAGTACGGGCTATGAGGAATGTTGTAGCTAACAAACGGAACGGTCCTGAATTCTCTACCAACATGTCTCAGGTCTATAACAGTTACATGCTCCGAGGCGATCCTCCTAGTATAGCTCAAACCCACTCGCTTACACGCTCATCTCTCATGCACCCGCCCCCGGATTTTCCCCGTAAAGCCTTATGACGCTATTGTTTTCGGCAGCATGCTCCCAAGGCTCATCGCCCCCAACGCCAATGCTCTTCACGTTCAGCGTGATCAAACTGGACCGAAAGTCCGACCTCGCAGTCAGCCTGGGCGCAGTTTCAAGGTTATCGCTCATTTCAGATGGCGTCACAAGCACAGCGGTCTTGTCTTTGATACTTTGATCGTCAAGAATGACAAATTCTGTATCGATGATTCCGTGCGCGGTGCGATCGAATTGCCGGGCAAATTCGACAAGTTCATCTAGTTTCCAGCCAAGGAATGGATAATTAAGATCGTTCTTTACTGGTGGCCTGCTCGGTTTTGTGAGCTTGGAGATGTCGGTTGTATCGACAAGGATAGCTGTGTTCATTAACTTAGCATGCATGACTTGAACTAGATTGGCATCCGCTTACCTATGTGTGTGCATCCTACTTCTTTCAGTTCCTTCGCCTCAAAGGCTTCGGCCAAGAACTCGTTTAGAAGCTGAATACTATTAACTACCAGGATCTATGCCAGTGTGACGACTGCAAGGGGCGTACTTCTGGAGGTATCTTGGCTGTGCAAAACACTGGAATAGTGTTGTCGAGCTGATCGTTATTGGACATGATGCTTTGCTGACAATCGATGGATGATAAAGCTTGTAAAGTTTCTCAGTTTGGCGCTTAACCATGTGGAATGTTATATAGACGCATGCCTGCAGGTGTGACGTCAACGCTTACATACAACACGTGAGGGTGAGGCAGCAGCGGCCCGGCCCAGGATCCATGATGAGATTCCACGATTTCGATCTAGCAAAAGATCGACATCTGTAGCCTAAAGCTCAGTGATCCTTTCGTGCTTACACTAGGAAACGCCTTGTGTTTATGGCCCGAGACATGACTATTGAAATGGCCCCCAATCTTCGTACCTTCGTTCGGATCAATCGATCAAGGCAAGGACGAAACAAAAGGTTGGCAACCACAACTGTCTAACCATGCAGTGTATGGAAGAGTTAGTATAAGTGTGGACTTCTGGCTCGATATCAATTATTTCAAGCCAGTACTTCCCGTCCACTTTCTACAAACATTCTCAGCAAAATGTATCTCAACATCGTTTCTTTCAGTGTCTTCATCGCTTTGGCTGTCAATGTACAAGCCCAAGTCCAGCAGCGCAACTACAATTGCAACAACCAGCAACGTACGTGTAACAATATTTGTTACTGGATGACCTGTATTCAACCAGTGGTCAATACCTTCACTCGAGACAGTGGAAATGCAGCAACCGTGCGACAGCGTCGAACCGATTGCGGTGTTAACCATAACCCGCGGCCTTGCACTCTAGCTGGGCTGGGCAGTGCCGGAGACTGGACTGATGAGTTCCCATTTGCAAGCACCATGGAAGGTGGCCGTACCCCCAATGGAGACGGTGCGACCCTGCTCTGTACGCCTGCGGCCGAGCAACGCAGTAAGTATATATATGGCCTCTATGTTGCCAAATGATGCTAACATGAACGTAATAGCACAAGCAGCATACATTACAAACCACATCTATGGCAACCCCGCACTGCCGCAAGGCACACAATTCCAGCTTGTAATGCAGAATACGGCTGGCATGTAAGAATACCCCCTCCAGGTACTCTCTGTGTCACATTACTGATTGCATTTCTTCCAGTGAATACTGCGATCCAGCCGCTACACCGAATGGCTGCGATGGCTCCAAGTTCGATGGCTTTCACTACTTCAACAATGACGATGTCTATTGCCAGTGGGATATCAATGCTTCCTCAGGCATTATGTGTGTAGATGGGCAAGGCAATGCGGTGGATCCTCCTGCGAAGAGGAAGCGTGATATGGCTATGCAAGAGCCCAGAGCTGCTAACTGGAGTAACTTGTTGCATGTCAGCGACCCGGAACTGGCAAAGCGTATGAAGGCAGATATGCTTGAGTCGGTTGCTTTGCCTTTCGAAGGATAGAGTTTTGACATGTATATATACACCAGGGTGTTCGGTTGAGGGCATCTATGAAGCAATGTTCAAGGAAACCGCTTTGAACTCAACAAGAATAGGTTAGCAGACAAGAAAGAGGATATATTGTGTAGTGGTTGGTGTAGAGAACTTTCGAGAAAGGGAGCTGCGAATGATTTCAATAGACAAAATCATTTAACCGTTCTCCTTTTATTATTGTTACTACCATGGATATCTTACATTGACCTCAAGACCTGGTTCATAGGTAGAGCTCCCCATAATATCCACCATACCATCTTTCACACCTGAGCCTAGGAAAGACGTCCCTCAAGTCGAATACGCCAATCTGTACATATTTCACAAAAGAGAGGTATGTTGTGGAACCGGCAACCTCCGTTATAACTTCCAAGTAATAAGAAGACCTATCGTAGTGTTTTTTCGGCAAGTGAGAGAGAAGTCAGAGGTCGACACAGAAGGAAAAACCTAATCTTAAACAGAGCCTGATGACTCGAACGTGTATGCACATTGCCGTATCAAAGAATGGATACTCCTGAAAGCGAGTGACGCTGTCTGCCATCTCAACGCTGATAATGCAGCGATGGAAAAATACAGCGGATGCTTCTTCTGCTATCTGGCGGCAGATTTGGACCATGGCAAAGGCTCTAACAGCATGCGGTTCCTTCAGTCCGGAAGAATTTGCTATTCATGACTTCGGTATTCATGCACTCGTACCTTGCAAGTAGGTTTGGTGTGTTGAATGCGGGATTGTACAGTTGAACCTGCAAAGTGTTTTGGAGAAACCGAGTAAAGTAGGCGGAAGGAACAAACAAACAACGCTAATGCTAGGTACCAGCAACGCTAACAACACTATCACTTTACGAACAACACAAGCCGCGTGATCGAAGTAACAGGCGCTAAGATATTTATAGCTAGTCCAACTTACAAGCCAGACACTAGAGTCACAAGTAGTAGCCTGCCTTTTCAGCTCTCTTTGTGTTTCAGTCGGAACATTTAAGTCCATCTCTCTACATACAATACACATGTATTAGGCAGGGATTCGATCTCTCACTAAGTAACACAGGAATGAATTTCAAAGATTACATTACGCGACGATACCACTCATATGTATCGCACTGACGCGCACTGAAATCAACATATCAGCAAGTGACTTAACACCAAATACTATCCCAAAGAAAGACGTCCCCCCCTCCCCCCAAAAAAGGAGAACAGATAGTGCAAGCGCCAATTCTTAGACTTCTTGGACTGACTTCTCTACCGAGCCCTATGAGGGGTAGAATCACCGGAATGATCGATATCAGCAACACCGCCAGGTGGCAAACCGCTGTTGGGGACTGCGTTGTCGTCCATAAGACCCAAACCAGCGAGAGGTGCGAGAGAAGAGGTGCGTATCGGTGTAGGGACAGCGGCGATGAGGATGGCCAGTGCGGCTGTTGAGAAGATGCGAAGGAGTCTCATGATATCGGTAAGTGAGTCGGGGGTGTATTTGATGTGTAAGTTTTGGACTGCGTAGGCTTGTAGTAGTGAGGTTGAGTATAGTTCATGAAGACAGAATATCGAACAAGATATTGAGTACCTCACCAGCTCATGTGAAGCCATCATTTACATCACCATTGAATAATCACCCCTTCGCTACCACACGATCACATCATAAACATCAGTGGTGACCTCATCAGATCCCTGTGACCACAACAGTCGACTTAATAAGATTTTCATGTCCATGAGCGCAGGTAGTCATCATCGCCGCAAGACCTTATTTGTCTTAGGCCTATTAGATAATCACCAACCAACACATCCACCGCTCATTCACCGCTCCTGCCGTTTTTGTTTAAACCTCCTCACACTATCCTTCACCCCATACCCCTCCCTCAACAGCCCACCCACATCCTCGAGCCCCAACCCCGCCGTCTCGGGATAAATCCTCCAAACCGTGAACCAAGCAACTCCACAAACCCCCGCATACAGCGCAAACGTACTCATGGGCGTGAAAATGTTCATCATGGGAAGAAAGGTAATGCCGATGAATGTATTCGACCCCCAATTGGTGGCCGTCGCAACCGCCGAGCCCAAAGAACGGACAGAGAGGGGAAAGAGCTCAGATTGCTGCCAGGGCACATTGCCCATGCCAATAGCGTAGCCGGCTACATATGTGATCATGGAGAGGAGGATGATGAGGGGCCAGGTTTTGTTGCTGGACGTGACGGGCACGGCAGTTGTGGATTCGGCGGGTAGATGGACGAAACGGAACGCAATAGCGCATAGAGTGAGGCCGAGGACCATGATGGGGATAGACCAGAGTAAGATGCGGCGCCGGCCGATGCGATCAATGTAGTGGAAGGCTACTAGTGTGAAGACAAAGTTTGTGCAGGCAATGGAGAGGGATGTTAGAGTCGGGGACTTGAAACCGACCAGGCTGAAGATGGTGGCAGAGAAGTACATCAAAGAGTTCTAGGGGGGCTTTGTTAGCGGATGAAGTCTACGTAAATGACAGGCACGAAAGGACTCAGAACAGACTGATACTCGCATACTAATGGCAGGATTGGAGCAGTAACTTACAAAGCCGCACAACTGCTGGAAGCCTTGCAGCATGCACGCAATAGTCAAAGCCCTTCGATTCCCACCGATAATAATCAGCTGTGAAAAGCTATCCTTGATCCTCTCTGTCTTCGCTCTCCAACCGACTTTAGTAGTGTCCGGGGTACCCCGTAGTCCTGCCGCATCCTCCTCATCTTCAATCTCCCTCTCCACACGTCTCAGTACTGCATTTACCAAGTCTTTCCCATCTTCGTCGCTTTTATATACCTTACTCAGCACTTTCTTTGCTTGTTGTGTTTTCCCAGCCTTGATGAGGTACCGAGGTGTCTCGGGCAAGAAACATAGCATGACGAATTGAATTGCAGCAGGTAGTGCGCCTAAACCGACCATCCATCTCCAGCCATGCAACTTTTGAGAGAATAACCAGCCAATGATATAGGCAACGACCTGACCTCCAGTGATGAACAGAGTGCTCACCACTACCAGTCGTCCTCGAAAAGGACTGGGGCTCAGCTCCGAGATATACAGCGGCACGACGAACGATGCGCTACCAACCGCAGCGCCGACGATAGACCGACCGACAATCATGCCACCCACGCTGCTTGTCCATGCCTGCCATAGCGCACCAAGTATGAAGAGAATGTCGGCGAAGAGGATTACAGTTCTGCGACCGTAGGTATCGGCGAGGATGCCAGTCAAGGGCGAGGCAAGGAGCGCGAAGAAAGACGTGCACGAGGTTATGAGGCTCTTGTCGAGCGTCGTGAGTAGACGAGAAGAGAGGTCGGTATTTATAGATACCAAAGTCGAGGATATGACACCGGTGCTACATGTCATGGTCAGTATAATTCTTGCTGCGTGAAGGTGGTAGCAGGCAAGACGCGCAGAATGTGAATACATACTCATAGCCAAACAACAATCCGCTGACCCCAGCACATATAGTCAAACACCAGATAAACAAGCCGGGCGATAGTAGCGCGCTCTCGTCTACTTCTTGTTCTCTGAGCTCTCTGTCATCATCATCGTCGTGGTCGCGTGTATCGCTCGGAACGTCGCTGGCATTTGCGATCAGAGGTTCGGCGGCAGCGTCGTTCATATTGTACAATTCAACGTCTTCATTGGGAGCGAGCATACAGCACAAGACAACATAAGAAGTTTCTATGGGGGGAAGAGAAAGGTTCCGAGAAAAATGGCCAGTCGTCGTCTGGGGTAATGTCGGAATCGACGCGGGAATGCGGAACCCCGTTGGATCCGCACTAGTAAGTGGGTCAGATCTGTACCTGCTGATAATCCTTGTCACCTGCATGCTTGACGGCTTAAACACATGCACGGTGACATGGACCATGCGCACATTCAGTCAGTTGTTTAAATTGATTGTATTGATAGCAGTCAGAAAGCATGCCGTTTATGGCGCGCATGCTTTGTTAACTAATAGTTGCCCACACTCCTCCCCCGTTCAAACCTGTCTCATAGCCTGGAAATGCGAGAGCGATTTCACAAACTGTTTCCTCCATGGCACGTTGCGGCCGCGTTCGAGCTGTGTCGACCACCTCGTTTCTTTTCATATCTTGCATGTTCATGGTCCGCAAGACTGTCATCTGTACCATTACCATTTTATGCACCTACCATGCCCAGTCAACGCCGATTGCTATGCGTGAAGCCACTCATCATCATGACTAACCAAACTCCCACGCTAAGAAGCATAGCAAATCCTGATGAAATAAGTATTGTGGGCTTGTCGCGGAGCCCGAGCAGCAAGCCCCGGAGACCTTGCGAATGTCGCAATGCGAACTCTCATCTGGACCGCCTCATTTGGGTTCGTTGCTGTCCGGACCGACATTGGCAGGACCAGTCGGTGGAATTTGTGGTCCTGTTGAATGCTGTTGCATCATAGGCTGAGAGTAGCTCCCACTTGCCGTACCGCGGTGCTGTTGAGGAAATTGATGGTGTTGTTGGGGCGAGCCGTAATGCCCACCCTGATAAGGCTGAGCGTAAGGTCCCCGCATTGGCGTCACTATGGAAGGGTTAGTCATATGCATGTTTTTGTGAGCGAATAAACTTGCTGGATCCTGGTTGCATTTGGTACATCTGAGGAGCTGGCGCGCCGGGTTGCATGTACATCATAGGCGGCTGCTGGTGATGTCCTTGTTGCGATCCCTGGTGGCTCATCATTGGTGCACCTGGCCTTGGACTTGGGAACCCATTGGTGCCAGGACCAGGCATATGCCCGTACTGAGGGTACGCAGGGCCGGGAGCGGGAGAGTACATTTGCATCTGGGGATTGCCTGGCATGCCCATGAAAGGCCCATTAGATGCCTGATTTGTCATCATTTGACCTCCCATCGCTGGCCCTTGGGGGTTGATGAATTGGCCCCCTTGTGCGTTGCGCATAGTGACATGCTGAACGTTAGGACTCATGCCATATTGCGGAACTTGTACCTGTTGCGGATAACCTGGCATTTGTTGTGGCTGCGCACCATACATGAAAGGTGCCATGGGCCGTGGCGAAGGTTGTACCGAGGATTGTGAGTGCGAGTATTGCATGTGCTGGGCCTCGAAATGATGTTGGTTCTGACCAAGGTGAGGTTGTACTGGAGGACCACGTGGTGTGTGCTGGGGTGTTGGTCCTTGTGACATGCCTTGGGCGCCTTGGAGATGAGGCGGTAGTTGATGTTGGTGTGACATGGGGCCGTTAGCCATAACATGTTGTGGCGCGGATAATGGAACAGGCGGAGGGGCATGCTCAAACAACTGCTCGTACCCCTTGTTTGTATTCGATGCCGGAAAGTCCCACGTAGGAGGAGTCTTGTATGGAGGCGCAATATCGTAGTGATGAGGCTTGTCGCTCGCTTGCGCCTCCTTTTCTAGGCGTGCGATGGCATTGAAAGTCGTTGGCCCATCTAGAGACTTCAGAGTAGGCCGGTGGCCATTGAAGAAGCTAGTGATAGGAGGCTTGCGAACTTCTTGTCTTGATGAGTTCGGGCGGGGACTAGAACTGGCACTTGGGTTTCCACCAGGCTGAAACGTGTTCGCGGCTGGGTTAGGTTTAAACTCATGGGCACGAACGTTGAACCTTGTGGAAATGCTGGAAGAAGGCGTCTGAGCTCCACTCGAGGGCTGCGAAGGGCCCGTGGGGGGTATACGCATATCTTGGGCTGGTATGGGTTGGGGAACGCTGTTGTAGGGTAAGGCGCCTTGCTGTTTGTGCTGCTGATGGTTAATCTGCAGACGAGTGCTGAGAAGTCCTTGAGCCCGGGGGGGCAGTTGATTTATGCTCTGATGAGAACCCCGCACACTTGCAGATGTATAGGTGGGTTGCCCTGGTCGAGGACGCTGATTCTGTTGACGATCTATGGTTGCACTGGGAGAAGCTTGGGTCGACTCGGGCTTAGCAGTTGGCCGTGCGGCCGCCTTGGGGTCTGAAGCATTGGTCGCTGCCTTTGCAGGTGTCGTCTTCAGCTCTTGCGCTTGTCTGTTTGCCTTGTCGACAATGGCTTGCTGCTTTGTCTCGTCCTTAGCGAGTATAGGAACCAGATCGGATGGTACGGGTGTGCTGAGCTTAAAGTTCTGCGCAAATTTTTTCAAGTCGTTCAGCTTCACAGCCTTGTTCTCTCTAGCGAAAGCCCTTTGGCGATCCGAAATGCGCAACTTTTCCGCCGCTGAAAATTGCTTAAATGAATCTAGGAGGTCATGCTCAACATTAGTCGTTGCATCGTGTGGTCGCCCCGATTTTCGAGGAGGGATGGCAGCCACGCCAGACTTGATCGCGCTGCTTGGCTTCTGAAGTTGCTCAGTGATAGCCTTGTGTGCATCGACGGCTTTTGCTGCGGCCTTGGGAGTTTCTTTGGCTGCCTCTGGAGCTTTGGCTGGTTCGGGTGTAGCAGCAGCAGGGGCAGTCGTAGCAGGGCTTGCAGCGCGCTGCGCTGCTTGCGAGCCAGGCCGCGCAACAGACGAAGAAATAATGGCAGGATCCACTGGAGCACCAGGAACTGTTGGCTGGGCGGCAGGCGCGCGCCTTGCAGGAGGGGTATATCGGTTGGACTGGCCACTTGCAAGGGAAGGGTAGTCTCGACGTACTCCACTGTATTTGTCCTCCTCGTCGCCGTGGTCATCGGCAGGGTTGTAGCCACCTCGCTCCTCGCGGATATGGGAATTAGTCGCGGTACTGCCCTCAATCTCCCGAGCTATCTTCTCAGCACGAGCAGCCCGCTCTGCATACTGTGGGTCGTTTTTGTTGATGGTGGTAGTGTAGATATTCTCATCGTAGTTACTCTTGACACCAAACAGACGCTCGTTAGTTGAGAACTGGTCCCATTCGGTCGTACGTCCCGAGGATTCGAGAGACATGTTAGGGTCGACCTCTGACGGCTCCCACTTTTGAAGGTCACGCTCGCGTATGGCTAGTTTGCCAGAGATATCGGTGTCGGTACGGAAGCCGGAGGCGCCTATGACGGTCAGTTGTTACTACATTATGGAATAGGGACATAACCATGTACATACCGTTCTGAGCCTTGGCCTGGGACTTGTCGAGAACCACGTTGTTGACATTGAAGTCAGCAACATCGCTCATGTCGAACGACATGACGTGGTAGTCACCCGCGCCAACGTAGTCGTCAGAAGCCTCGGCAGCACCGTTAGTCTGCGCGCTGGTGGCGGGCATCAACTTCTTGACCATCTTGAAGACGTAACGCAGTTCGCTAGGGTCCAGTGAAGTGCCTGACAGCACACCGGAGTACTTCTCGCCGTTTTTGAGTGTGATGATGCCTGGAAGGCCCTAGTAACAACCATCAGCTGTGTTTCTCGATGTCGCATCAAGTACTATCCATCACTTACAGTCAGGTTGGCCAGCAGGTACATCATCCGATCACTAAGGTGCCGCATCGGGGTAGATGTTTCGCCGGAGGGAGCCGCCGAGCTTTGCGAGGGCTTGGAGGGGTTTACGGCACCGTTAGGGGTGACAGCGTTTGTGGGTCGCTGGGTGAGGGGATTGGTGCCCTGAGTCCATGCCGTTTTGGCAGGAGGTTTTCTACAAGTCGCCAGATCAGCATTGCGCCAGGTGCAGGTGCAGGTGCAGGTACGGGTGAGGGCGAGGACGGGCGAGGGAAGAGCATTGCATAACGAGGTAATTGAGCAGCGCACACGGTGAGGGCGCTGCCTACTGGACAGCGCAGTCGCACCGTGGCTCCATGTAACCTCGCAGACGTCACACGAGTATATCCCGCATTGCGGCAGCTGTGTCTACGGCGCACTCGAGGCATTTGAGAGAGGAGCCACGGTGCCCACAGGCCGGCTGCGAGAGCGAGCGAGCGAGGGGATGCGGGGCTGAATGTAGCGGAGGGGGGTGTGTGTGTATGTGTATGTGTGTCTATGTTTGAGAGTACAAGCTTACCTCTGGCCGCCGTCGATGGGGCTGCCGGGCTTTCGCTGTGCGTCGATGCCTTTGGCTGCGGTGCTCATCTTCAGTTGCCTGGCAGAATTGGAGGCCTGGTTCAGAGCATTGGAGGAGCTATTCGGGGTCGCGGTGGCAGTGGACATGGATGGGCGAGGCAGGCACGGGCGAGCTCGGTAGCGTGGGTTGGTGTGTGGGTGCGGTTGCGGTTTGGCGCGCTGGGCGGGAGAAGGAGCGATGGGCGGGGGAGACAGGAGCTCCAACTCGTGGGCAAGAGTAGCGCAGGGCACTCAATGCTGGAGCAGGCACAGCGGCGTCGAGGTGGAGCAATCGAGTGAGAGCCGTGCGGCCGAATTGCGGGTGTATAGGAGGCTGTGCCCGAATTACCAGCCAGAAGTCCAGAGTGAGGTGCACGCCAAGCGGATCGCCTGGATGAAACAAGGTGCGGGAGCTAAGTAAGCCAGCCTCAGGCCGTACGGTGTACGGTAGCCGTGGATGCTCCGACGACTGCTTGAGCGCGCAACAGGGCACCAGGCAAACACTGGCCAGCGGCGGCGCGCAAGAGATGAGCAGAGGGGACAGATGGCCTGATTGTGCGGATAGGGGAGCTGATGTCTGTGATGGCCTCGCCGCCCATCCACCTGGCCCACTGCAAGCCCCGAAGCCGCCTGTCCGCCTGCGCCCTCGCTCGTGGCATCAGCCTTGCACCCAAGCGGGCACTATGTACAAAACATGACGCCTCAAGCCTTGCTCTGCAGTGCTGCCGCTGTTAGACGTGCGTGCGCGCGCGCCAAACAACACATACACGCACACGTCGCAGCTATGTACGGGTACGGGGCAAACACCTGTTCGTCATGCCTCCACCGTGCTAGACGTGCTTCCCCAGCAGCGCTTGAGGCCGAACGCAGCCGATAGTCACTAAATGTCCTCTATCTCTGCGCTACTGCCGCCACTTTGCAGCTGTCGACGTGAGGTCAACAAGGTCGTCGCATCCATGATGTTAGTCGTCCACGGGGCCTATCAGCAGCCCGGTGTAGAACAACAGAAGCATGTAGACGCTACTGTCCGTTGTGCCAGCAGACTTGCTTTTGACACACTTTGATAGGCCTGGCACGACTGGACTGGTGACAGACGCGATACCGGCAAGCACAGTGGAGAAGACGTGAATGATGATACATGGCGGGTGAAACAGGTGCTCGGCGCACGTGCCGTGCTGCCCAGCCACTCCTCCCATAGTTACTAGCTTGCCCGGAGCATCAGACCCAACGACGTCGCCAACACTTACCGAGCGTGTCGTGCTCTCGCGCCCCGTCACCCGGCCATTCACTCTGCTGCAGAACACCTGCGCCAGCTGCTGTGCCTATCATGACCGAAGAGGCCTCCTCCATACGCTCGTCTCAGGGATCGTCACGGCGTGCGCCCAAGAATGTACGTGGGCCCTCCCGCATTCGGCGCCAAACACCCACCATGCCCATCTGTCGCTAACTTGGCCTGAAATGCAGCCTCAGCAGCAGCTCTCGCAGATTGAGAAATCAGTCACCCACCTGCTCGTAGCCACCAAGCAGTTGCTCGGTTCGTCCACCGTGGGCATGCCCCGCGCCCACTCCCTGCTAACACGCTGCAGAGACGCTGACACTATGGTCGCGCGGGACCGCCACCGAAAGCGAGGTCTCCGACGTCTACGTGCGTCTGGGGTACGAGTTCAACATCGCGTCGCGAGCCTTCAATGCTATTGGCGTTGACACAAACGACCTTGGAAATGTCCCCGAACTCCTGCGTGGCATACTGGAGGAGACGTTGAGCCAGGAAGCATCGCAAGCGAGCCTTGACAACTTCCTGCCGCGGATAAGAGATATTATAATAAACTTGCTGCACGGCCTGAAGAAGAAGCAGCAGCGGCTACGCCAGCGTACGGGAAGAGAGGGCTCCCTCAATGGCACCGTTAACGCAAATGGCGGAAGCCCTCGACAGGGAAGTGTGGGCAGTGTCGGCGATGGAGAAGAAGCACAGCAACCGCGCTCCGCAAGCCAACGGCTACCTTCAAGAGGGGATAGTCCGTCGTTTGGAGGTCCCGATCTCCCACCACGCTCCTCGTCGGTAGCTGGAGGTCGGATCTCTCCCAGCAAATACGACCCCTTGCCCTCGAACCCGAAAGCCAACCGCTCGACCGCCGGAAGCCAGCTTTCCACAGACTCGTCCCTATCAACTATCACCGCCCAGCAGATGCCTGTTATCGCTCCGTACCCCGCCGACGATGCCATGCCCAAACCCCCGGAACCGGCGAAACCAAACTATCCTGTCGACTTTCCCCCGCCTCCCCCTCCACCGAAACAAGAAGATGCGCTGGCTGCATTGCAAAGAGGGGGCGAGCTAGAGAGGAGGGCATCGCGCAGGTTCTCCGCATACCAAATCCAAAAGCATCTAGGGACGAATGGCATACCACTTCCACCTGTGCAGAACTCGCCCATACCGAATAGGGGTCGGGATGTGCGTGAATCCATGAATGCTGTCCGCACACGAGGTTCTGTGATGCACAACCGACAACGTTCGAACCAGAACTCAGCTCAGCAGCGGCCCGTTGTAGAGACAAAATTCTCTTACGATCAACCAAACGATGCTTCGAGACGCATCTCAGAGGAAAGTTCCCAGAGCGCAACACCAAGCATCCTACCGCCCAGAGAGTCTGGACCTGAAGATAGCCCTATGCAGAAGACGCCGGATGACAAGCTCTCAGCGCCCAGATACCCAGAGGGTGACCAACTCTCATTGGGTGCAACTCTCAACGGACCATTAGCCGAGCCTGCTGAGCTCGGCTCGGCATCACCCGTAAAAGAAGAGCCGTCTAGACCTACAGCCAGCCAGAAAGACTCCTTTAGGGCAAAGACACCTTCTCCACAACCCTCACATTTCATTCCAGAACAGTCACCTCAACAAGGAAAGGAGCTCACTTTGTTTCTCCAGTATAAGAGCAAGATTAAGAAATATGTGTTTACAGATGGCGCTGAGCTCTCATCTGCCCGATTGCAGTTGGCTTTCATCGAGAAGTTTGCCTGGGACACACATCGCTATGGCGACTTGCCTGAGATCCATATCCAAGATCCCGTGTCTGGTGTGCGATACGAGTTGGAGGACATCAGTGACATCAAAGACAGATCGGTACTAGTTCTCAACGTCGAACAGCTGGACGAGGTGAAAAGCCACATTGACGATAAATTTGGTGGGCTTAGCAAACTTGTGGAGAGCATAAAGACAGTAGTCGAAGATCAGCAATCGGCTATACAGCGCGTTGCCGAACGCCAACAACAAACAACAAAAGAAATTGCAGGCATCGTCGCGGCACCAATCTCATCGGCTCGCAACTCAGCATTGTTAGCCTCTAGCCCACTTCCTTTGGGCAAGACATTCGAAGGGAGCGTCAGCTCGGCCGCCCAGCTCAGTGAGGTTCAATCGCTGCGCCGTGATTTAGCAGTTGTTCGACAGACATATTCGTCTTTTGTTGCAGACATCCAAGCCAGCATGTCCACGATACGTACCAAGGCCAGTGCTGTCAAATCGACTGCTATCAAGGCTGCATTACCATCACTTGACGGAGATAGCGGTCGCGCGTACATCAATAACGGGAAGAAGGCGCTACAAGACGACTCGGAAAAAATCGTCAACCGGGTGGATGACCTACAAGATCTTGTTGAGGACCTCAGAAAGGATGTTGTCCTACGAGGTGTTCGACCCCTGCCACGCCAGCTCGAGACTACTGCAAAGGACTTGTCAACAGCTATCGCGGAGCTCAAGAAGTTGCAAGATCTCCTGGCAAAGGAGAAGCCCCTGTGGACTAAGATCTGGGAGCAAGAGCTGCAAACCGTGTGCGAAGAGCGTGACATGCTTACCATGCAGGAGGAGCTCGCTGCTGATTTGCAAGACGATCTTGAGAAAGCGGCACAGACCCTTGAACTGGTTGAACAAGCGACCAAACAGCAGAACCTTGAGAGCGAGAAAGAGGCTAGTGGTAAAGGCGGAATGCGTTCGGCTAGTGGCCGTAACATGCTCAACGCAGTTGCACTGGACAAAGTCGTGGATCCGCGTCAAGCTCGAGACGGCGTTCTTGGGGAAGTCAAAGCCCTGCAGCCGAACCATGAGAGTAGACTTGAAGCCATTGAGCGCGCTGAGAAGGCACGACAACGCGATCTGGAAACCAGGAACGATGATGAGTTCAAGCGCGAGCTCGGTAACTTTGTCGAAGAAGGCAAGCTCAAGAAAAGTGGTGGTGTTGAAGAAGCAGAGCGTCTACGCAAAGCAAAGGACGAGCGTGCCCGCAAGGAAAACTTTGAACGCGAAGCAGCCCGCCAACGGGCCAAAGCCGAGAAGCAACAGAGGGAGGCTGAAGCTGCTGCGGCTGCGGCGGCGGCAGCAGCAGCAACCAACGGTGATGGCGCCGAAGGCCAGGAGGGAGAAGCCGCAACAGAGACAGAGGAGGCTAAAGGAGATGAAGGTGGCCCTGCCTAGACACCATCTTCTCCCTATCTCTAGCCTTCTTATCTGTGTTGAGCTGATATCAAAGTCTAGATCTGCCGAAAAGGCAGTTTACAGTCCGGCCGTGGGTCAAAAGTGGTGCGGTCCCATTATCGACACAAATGAAATTTGCAGCTACTACTGGATTAGACGTACCCATGCCGACATTGCCATCCACACCTTTGGCAAACGCAAAGTCGCTCGGTCCAACGATCCGCATTGTGGACAAGGACACACCAACCCAAGATACCGCTTCGACACCAGAAGGAGCAAACGGTGTCTTAACGCCCGCCGTGCCAGGAACCCCAAGAGATACGCCAACATCGACAACACTCCTCACGCCAAACCCCTCTATCTCCCGCGGCACAATTGCCAAATCCTCCTCCTTCTCCCATCGCACACCAAAATCCTCGCTCAGCTTCCGCTCCCGTGATAAACCCAGTCCCGGTACACCACCCTCCCGCCCCAGAGGCATGACGTTCCCCCGCGGCGGCGACCCTGTAATGCGCAAGTCTAGCTCGCACAAGACACTACGTGGAATTCCTCCTACGCCAACGCCGGATCGCAACTTGGACAACTGCCTCAAGGAGAACGACAGCGATACGAATGGCGACACTGACAGTGTTATTTCTTTCGCACCGAGCACCAATGGGAAGAATATCGCACATTGGTTTTCGGGCTTGCTCGGCCGGTCGTGAGGGTGGATTCGCATTGGTAACACGGAAGTGTGGTAAGTACCTTTTTCGTCTTGCCTTGTTTTCTTTTTTTCTTGGCGGTGGGGTCCGGATTGGTGGAGGGGGAGGTGCCGCGTTGAAGGCAGGCACGCTTGGAGGGACAGGTGACGGGCATGGTTGGGGGAGCGGGAGTGGGAGCAGGTGTGGGAAGTGGGGTGGGGTGGGGTGAGAAGATGGAGATGAGGACATCGGAGTGAGGGGTGTCAATTGCACTTAACCTGTAATATATAATGGCGAGACGTGCTGCGGCAGAGGCAACGGCAGCAACTGCTCTTCGAGGGGTTTTTCGTTTTTTCCGTGTTTCATACATAGACTTCACGAGATTCATGCATAGCAAGGCGTTGGGTTTAGGGATGGGGTGGATGGATGGGTAGGGGGGAAACAATTGTTCAAACAGGCAAGCACAGAGAGAGAATGACTGAGAGAGGGTGAGCAAGAGAGCAAGCCTAGCATCGTCAGAGGGAGTGGTACATGAACACCATGAGCATCACGACGACGAAAGAGGAGACAAGACGAAATTAATTATTAGTTTTGTCCTTCGACGAGGCAAAGTAGTGCAATGCATTTTTTGCTCTCTTTTGCTTCGTTTCAGTGTCCTCAATGGGCCGATGCTCATTCATGAATTAAGATTGACGCATGCGAAGAATGAATCTTTTCCCATGGACAAGTCCACATTAATGCAGCAAACATTTCTATGCTCCGTAAACGCCGTTGGCCGTTGTGTTGACCTGTTCCTTCCATCAAATCGCCGGGATATTGCTCGCCAGTAACGCCGATACTGATGCAAATGTCTACTCTGTCATGTATTCTTAGCATGCATCTTCCCTTCTAAGATATACCGCTTTTGGTTTACATCTAAATTCTAGTTACCGACGGCAGTATCATTGAGTGCAACACAGACAGCGCCGCGATGATGTCCATTGTACTGGCGAATGATGCTCTGGGTGCCCAACTCCCAAAGCCTCGCATAATGATCCGAGCATGCGGTAACGAGGTAAGCCGAATCGGCTGAGAAGGCACAATCCCAGACCCACCTCTGGTGGCCATGGAGCGTAGTCTCCAGAGGGAAAGCAGCAGGGTCGCGCTCACTAGCTGGCGGAAGATTGTCCGTGGGCATAACGTTATGTGGGGCTGAAGTATCGACGGACCAGATGCGAGCGGTATGATCGGCGGAGCAGGTGGCTAGGTGGCGGACGTCGGGGGAGAGGAGGACGCGGGTGATATAGGTGGTGTGGGCCACGAACTTGCAAATGGGAAGAATGGAGGTGGTGTCGCTACGCTGGATCATGCGCCAGACGTAAACATTGCCCTGCCATCTCATGTTAGTAGTCGTCCAAAGACTACAAGGAAGATGGACAAACTCACCGCATTGTTACCTGCGCAAACCATACTGCCATCGCTAGCAACCGTTACACTAGCAACGCTAACGTCATCCTCGGGGATGAGCTGGTGCGAACATTTGTTCTCGCCAAGGTCCCATATCCTCACATTACCACCACGGTCACAGCTGATCAGCTCGCCCTGGTTCGGGTGGATGACAACATCATTGACGGGGACGCCGTGGAGGTAGTTACGCTGGACGTTCCCACTGCGCGTATCCCAGATTTTGACAGTACCATCTTCGGATGAAGTGACAAGCCACTTAGACTCACAGTGAAATGCGACACCAGTGATGTTGGAGGTATGGCCATCAAAGGTGAGGATAGCATTGGGGTTGGTAGACTTGATATCGTACAGCTTGACTGTATGATGACCAGCAGCAGCGAGGTAGCGCTTATCGGGCGAGATACATAGGCGATTGACTTGGGAGTCGGGGTGGGGTATCGTGCGCGAACAGATACCAGACAAAGCCTCCCAAAACCTAGAGTCCTATTGTTACTACGGAAGGAAGTTGGACAGATTCCAGATGCAAACGAACCGGATAGTGTGGTCATAACCAGCTGTGTTTAGGGTCAGTATTCATATGTCAAGTTGTGGTGGGTAGCTCTGCGAACCTGTGCATAGGATGACCGACATGATGAGCGATCAGCACTGTGTATACTCTCCAAATTGTTTCTCGGAAAAGAAATCTTATTAAACTACTGATATTCTTGCTGCTTCGAGAAAAGCGACGAGGTTGGTAGCGGACAACAACGCGAAACACATGGCACGCGCGTGCGCTGTTGTGTTTGGAAGAGATGGCGTCGCGTTGAGAGTTGAGGGGAGTCGGAGATAAGTTGGGTTGGAGTTGCTCGGGAGTGCTTGGGCCACCACCTTCAGCCCTCCGGCGGTCAGCCTATAGCGGGCTAGCGCTGTGTAATGCCTACGGTTGACTCGGTGTGACGGTGTGACGGTGTGACGGTGATGACCAATACCATACCTGTCAAATCCATGGTGAATCTATATATGAACACAACAAGTTACAATGCTGAATATGGTATAGATTTCATGACTGGTAGCTGAAAGGTAGGTTAGTAAAGTGATAACCTATACTGGCCAAGGTTCTTCAAGTGTTCTGAAGATTAAACTTATGGTAGGGTGCTCGGGGTATGATAACATGTCTCCGCCGCATACTGTACACAGAGCATAGTAGATACTAGAACGCAACGTGCGAAAGTCGAATACCGGTATGACGTCATCGCGTCACGACCAACAGAAGCAGGTAAAGTATACGTTCTTGTTCAATAGAACCAGTGTGTGGTGAATAAAGAGATAGCTAGGTATAAAGGATGGCGACGGCATAGTCCGCCAGGTATCATTTCGTGACACTGCCCGCATAGGTTCCGTGAGGCTCGTTTCCATGACCCGTTGCTTTGATCCTGTAGGAAACCCCCACCCCCACCATCGCTTGTAAAACATGTATAGGAAAGAAACTGCATGGTTCCAGGCTGGTAATGGCCCCTAATGGTATTCATTGGCGCAGCTGGCATAAGTAGGCCCAACCTATTTCTCGCTTGTTCGGATCGCATTTGTCTCAGGCTTGAACTTGGAGTCGGAAGTCTCTGACTTTTCCGTCTGTACAGACGACGGCGACTCGGTCACTTGGACTTTGCTTTCATGTTGGGGACCAGGGGTACCTTCGCGGTCTCTACGAGACTGGGTATCAGCCTCATGGTTGTACTTGTTGACTTGCGAGTCGAGATCCTTGTCTTCATCCTCATTGTCGAACATATCGCCATCGTGGTCTCCATTCGACACTTCGGTGCCATCGCCAAGGAGGATGACACGGCCGCCATTACGGTCGTTCGACTGGAGTTTGCTGTCCAAATCCATATCGATGTCATCAGGAGAGTCGTCAATGCGATGGTGAACGCCAGGACCGCGAAACTCGGCTACACAGTTGCATTAGAACTGAACTGAACTATTCGCCCTCTGAGGGAGACTTGGCTGGATCTTCTGACTTGCCGTACTCTGGCGGCGCACATGGACCCTCTCCATTCGCAACCCGCTTTGCGATATCCTCGTACCACTGCTTCTTTGTCCTTCCCTGTAGGAGACCAATAATAATCATGGTCATGTTGTCACAGCCCACACCTCCTGTGTCGCTGTTTGAAGCCAGGCAGTTGTCCATCATATTCTCGCAAATGGAAGCAAGGTCCTGCTTTGCTACGATCCCGCGCCTAACGAACTCGACCACAGCTTGAGAAGACTGGCAATCCCAGATGCCTGTAGTGTAATCAGCAAAAGCGTGCGCAAGCAATGGAGTGAATTTGCTCACCATCGCAGGCAACAATCAGGAACTCGTCGTCTTGATTGATGTCGTGGATCTCAACGTCTGGGAAGGCAGTGACTATTTGCTGCTCGGGAGGGAGGTCGGCGCTCTTCTTGAACTCAAAGTCGCCTATCGCGCGCGACAGCGCGAGATTACCGTTAACGCGGCCAAAGTCAACAAAGCCGCCCGCTGCCTGGATACGTGCCTTCTCGGCTAGGGCTTGTTAGCACTGCTTTTTATCGGCCTGTCGGTCGCCTACCTTCGTTCTGTGGCTTGTGGTCGAATGACAAAGGCTTGGCCCGGCCTTTGACTCCCAGGACAGTACGTGAGTCACCGGCATTTGCCTGTTTTTGTAAGCATGGGCGTAGTAATGGAATGAAGAGGCAACGTACAACGTAGATCTTGTCTTTTGATAGAATACCGACCGATGCTGTGCATCCAGAAACTTCCTCTTCGTATTTTGGGTCTGTTTGCATCAGTCAGTGAGTCCATGGGCGGCTAGATGGAAGCTAGCAAAGTCCCACTTACCGCTCAGTATTGCGCGGTCTGTTGCGAGGAAACCATCTTGTAGGGCCTTCTTGATATCTCCCGCCTTGAAAGCCTCTTGTTTCGCGACAATCTGGTGCAGCTGCTCGCCGGCATAGAGTGCTACCTTGTCTCCGCCGTGTCCATCGTAAACGCCGAAGAAGGCCAGTCGCTTGTCGGTGGCTGTGGGTTTGCCGTCTTCACCGGCAAAGTCTAGTACGGTGGCATGCGCGTCCTCCATGCTGATCCGCCAGCCTTGCATCGAGGACACGCCGAAGATGAGTGACTCGCCATGGCCGTTTTCGGATTTCTGTTCAAGCAGCAGATTAGAATGGGAGTTGTCTCGAGATGAAATGCGCTTCCGGGCAGGTTGGTGGCAGGCAGCCGTTACCAAAGGAGCCATTGATGAAGCGCTCGGTGCGGGGGCGGGGGCGAGCATTGGGAAGCAATTACCTTGTCCACAACGGGCTCTGACAGTGTCTGACCCATTCTGTCCGATACCTACAGGGACTCGCGGAAGAAGAGGAGAGGAAGTTTGAGTGTAGTCCCGAGTCTCCTGAGGTGCATAGAATTGCAAGCTGCGAGGGTGCGTGTGGGGGGGGTATTTCGGGATCCAGTGGGTGCAGTTGCAAACAAGAGAGTAGTCAGCAGCGTGTAGTTGACTTGGTGTAGCTCATGTAACAGAGGTCTGAGGAAAAAGAATTGCGTGCTCTAGCTCGCGGGGGGTGTGCGACTGGTCAGTGTGGTGTAGTCGCCAAAGTGACGCTCTCTACCTGACAGCCAGAAGGCCGTGCGCGCTAAAGGTGTGGCTGTTCAAGGCCAGGCGTGGTATGACGGCACACGGCAACGCATTCTCTGCGCGCCCGTTTCCCCACCAGCTCTGTCTCAATCGCCGTTGATTCACGGCCCCCTGCGAATACGCGCCCAGAATGCTCAGCATACGCCCGTGTGCGTCTTCTCGTGCCCTTTTATTTGTGTTTTTTTGAGGCGGTGCACTGCAGTGCTGAGGCAGCAGGCGCCTAGAGCAGGAAGGAGCTCGCGCTCGCGTGCCACTCACACTCGCACCCGAGCCTTTGAGTACCCATAGCAGCTTCTCAACAACAACAGCAACAACCTATGCGCTCTGGCGTAGCTTGACGAATTAATATGACAGCGCAATTCACCATTGTACGCAATCAATGGGCAGCGGGCAGCGGGCAGCGTTTGCTTATTATACCCTACCACTTGCCCACCTGCTACCGAAATCCTAAGGGTCCAGATGCCGTTTAGGGGTCCATTCCGCCTCGTTTCCGGCCGGTACGCGGTACCAAGCAATCGCTATCTTCACATGCGCTCGATAGATGTGGGAGATGTGGGAGAGATTATCAGTTTCCCCTGTATCGTACGTACCTTATGATGCCTGGCTTGCCGTGCATTCGATGGAGAAAAATGAGCTGTGACGTACACGGGCCACAAAAGCCTCGTTTGCCTCTCGCCTCTCCAGGTGTGAGACAAACTAGTTATGCACACGGCATGGTTGATGGTTGATCGGTGTCTGATTACTTCGTACACTACTACATATTCGCTCCAACTCTTTTTACCCTCAACATCATACCGATACGACGTACTTAAGCGTATGATGACATTTTGAAATGTTCAAACTAATCACATGCATGAACCTCAGGAGCAATGAGGCATGCCTGGTGTACACTATTCTGGTGTCGCATCTTTGGTTTCATCCTACTGTCCACAGTACATACACAAAGAACCGATTGCCATCTTCCTGTCTGCTTCTCACTCATAACTAGGCTATTCCGTCGGAGAGAAAGTGCGGCCGAGTCAAGCTGACAATGAACCTCATCGGTCGATAGACATGCCAATTGAACAATCACGAGGACAGGCACCAGCTAGCTGTTGGTTTTGCACGTGTGCTCAACTAGGACATATTTCGTCCCATGTCCGGGTTGATGCCATGAGTCCATGACACGCCAGCCCCGGATGTCCACAACGCGCTAGTCAAAGTTCCGAGGTACGTTGGCTGCGCCTGGCCACCTCCGGACTTCTAGGCGCGATCGGCAGCCGAGGCATATATTATCATCATACATCTTATTCACCTTCCAAACCTCTCTCCTTCTCCCTCATCTCAAATTCTCATCCCAATACTGCAATGAAGCCAACACCAGACTGGGTAAAGCAACTGAAGCCTTCGGGCGTCCAGGGCCACGAGTTGCTCAAGGCCGAACGCGACAACTCCAACGTTCCTGTCCAAGAATTGGAAGTGCTTCTACATACACAGCATGTCATTGACAGGAGGGAGCGGATTCTCAAGATCCTCAAGGCGGAGAAGATCTTCGACAAGTCACAGAACTACTTCATGGGCCGGATAGACAAGTTTGAGAGGGCTCTTGCAAGAGAGAAAAGGCTCCGCATCCTGAAGAAGCAACACAACTGGACCGTAGACGAGTTCCGGACTGCTGCAGACCTCGTTGGCGAACCTGGACCATATGGTCTTCATGACACCATGTTCAAGGTATGTGTTATCCTTCCATTTCGCGAACAGTACACTGATACATGCAGGTTACACTCGAGGGCCAGGGGACACCTGAGCAGCAGGAAAAATGGCTCACAAAAGCCAACGAATACAAAATTATCGGATGCTATGCTCAAACTGAGCTTGGTCATGGCTCCAACGTTCGTGGTCTCGAGACAATCGCCACATGGAACAAGGAAGACAAGACCTTCACCATCCACTCACCACATCTTACCGCTAGCAAATGGTGGATTGGTTCATTGGGCAGGACTGCCAACCACGCAGTCGTTATGGCTCAACTTGTCATCGATGGCAAGTCATATGGGCCAACGCCATTCTGTGTTCAGATCCGAGATCTGAAGACACACGAGCCTCTCGAGAACATTCACATCGGTGACATTGGTCCAAAGTTCGGTTACAACACCATGGATAACGGTTTCCTCCTATTCAACAATGTCAAGGTCCCACATATCAGTATGTTGTCTCGCTACACATTTGTTGACCCGAACACCAACAAATACGGCCGCCGAGGTGCGCCTTCTCTTGTGTACGGTACTTTGACCTGGGTTCGATCAACCATCGTTATGCAAGCTGGTAGTGTCCTGGCTCGCGGTGTCACCATTGCAACTCGGTACTGTGCTGTGCGTCGTCAGTTCCAGGACCGCGATGCCCCCGTCGGAGAGGCTGAGACTCCTGTACTCAACTACACCATGGTTCAGATCCGCCTGCTGCCCCTCCTTGCCGCCACTTTTGCTCTCCACTTCACTGGAAAGTCAATGATGGACATGTACCAGGAGAACCAAAAGAAGATTGCACAAGGCGCTGCCAGCAATGCGCCAAGTAAGCGTGGAGCAGGTCCCGAAGAGGTTCAATCGGGAAGCGACATGTTGGCAGATCTGCATGCCTCATCTTGTGCCCTGAAATCGCTCAGCAGTTCCATCGCTGCTGAGGGTCTTGAAGTCTGCAGACGGGCTTGCGGTGGTCACGGCTACTCAAGCTTCAGCGGTATTGGGCCCTGGTACTCTGACTACCTTCCCACCACCACCTGGGAAGGTGACAATTACATGTTGACTCAGCAAGTCGCACGCTACGTAAGTCTAATGCCTCTAGACCAATACTGATCATCTTACTCATGTCTCATATAGATGCTCAAGTCTGCTCGCTCTGTCCTCAAGGGCCAAAAGCCCACCAACGACACGACTCAGATTCTCACCGATTTCCACGCACGCCGCAACATTGGCTGCGCCTTTGATGTCATCGGCTCTGACGATGACCTTGTCTCTGCCTTCGCTTGGCGCGTCTCTTTCCTCACCTTCGAGGCCAGCAAACATCGTGACGAGCAGAAGAAGCCTTGGAACGACCTCCTCGTTGACTTCTACCGCCTGAGCAAGGCGCAGGCACAGTACATGGTCGTCAAGACTAACCTCTCTGCACTCAGGAACATTGAAAAGGAGGGTAAGGTCGACAAGAACATCCTCGATGTGCTGATGAAGTTGTTCCGCCTTTTCGCAGTACATACGCTTGAGCAAGAAGGTGCCGAGTTCTACGCGTCTGGTGCCTGCAGCAAGAACCAGATCTCACTCGCTCGAACCAATACTGTCATGAACTTGCTAAAGGAGATTCGACCCCACGCCGTCAGGCTAGTGGATGCCTGGGGCTTCGATGACTGGGTTCTTGACAGCAGTCTGGGTCGTAAGGACGGAAAGGTGTACGAGGATCTGTTCCACAGGGCTAGCGAGCTCAACCCACTCAACGACATCACAGTGGACCCATACCCAGACAGCGATGTGCTGTTTAAGCGCATTGAGAAGAGCAAGTTGTAGAGGCGGCGAGCAACATGTACTCTGGAACTGTATTATAGTACACTGATTTAGATAATAGATAAGACACTAGACACCATAGATCTAGATGCCATTTACAATAGCAGTAGTTGCCAAAGATTGTGCCTTTGCTCCCATTTCATAAAACGCATGTGAAGTCTACAGGCCAAGAGCGGCTTGCGGGTAATTTCATCCGGCAAAGTGGAGATATGTATGTCTTCGGTGCCAAGCTGATAGATGTTTACGGAGTACTTCACAACTATTTAATAACACAGTCAAAGCTTTAAACACTACATACCCATGCGTAAACAAAAAGCACATATTCCCGCACGTTCAGACCCTGAACCTAATTCCTGCCAACCGCCACCTGCCCGGCCAACAATGTCACCACTCACAGGCCCAGGTATATCCCTTACGTTTTCCAAAGATGCACCAAACATGCTATTATCGAGCCCCTATAGTAGAGCCGCAACACAGTACAAAGCCGCGAATCCCTCCTATAACAAACAACACCTCATCGTCCGACCAATTGATGATGTAGCAATTATGAAACAAGAGAATGAGATACCAGACCAGCAAGACAACGTGCGAATTTACAAGCAAGTCCAAATCTACAGCAAAGAAAAGAGTGATGCTAGTATGTACTCCGGTCTTGAACAGCCCTCCGCTTATTGTTACAAACAAAAACGGTAAAAAGTCCCTTAGACTGACCAATTCCCCCCTTCTCACCAGTATCTGCCCCCAATACACCGGAACCAGCGCCAACACTTCTTCTCGCGCTCATGCAACCGGCCCCTTCGGGTGCCGCAGACCTAGATGCCTGGTACCGCGTCGAGCACAACGAGCAAATGTCCAAAGAGCCCGGTTGGCTGCGCACGTGTCGATATGAAGTTGTATCTCACTCGAGCGACGACGCGGAAGCGAAAATGGCTTTTTTGGCACTTCATGGGTTTGGGGAGGGGGAGGTGCTGGGGGATACGGTGCAAGTGCTGCAGCCGGTAAGTGAGTGGACGAAGAAGGTTATGAGGGATGCGGTGGGGATGGATGCTGCTATCTATCGGGTGGTTTAGTGGGTGAGGGAGGAGATGAAGTGAGGGAGGTTATATAGTTGGTTTGTTGGGGGTTTTGTATGGAGTTTTTAGTACTTGCAACCCTTGCTCCTTGACATGGAGAGGCTAGTGCTGAGGAACGGTAAAGGACCAAGGCTATCAAGTGGGGTTGAGAGTCAAGAAGTCAATCAACGGGTTAGGAAAGCTATCTTCAAATACCGAAATATCTGCATTTTCGCTTCAGAACTTGCCGTCGGTGCATCAGTTATCTAGTTCCCGCCTATGATGACGCACGCTGATGGTCTCTCTCCAATAAGGGTGTAGTCTTGTATCTTGGTGCGTATGTATATATGTATGTATGTATGTATGTATGTATGTATGTATGTATGTATGTATGTATGTATGTATGTATGTATGTATGTATGTATGTATGTATGTATTGGTTTTACGTCCGTTTGTTGAGCTACCGGATGCTGCGTAGACGGGCGTAGCCCAGGGCTTACTACTGCCTGGTCCGCCTAGTCTATCTAGAGTTTATGTTACATGTGAAGGAAACCCCCGCCATTTTATCTTGGTGCGTAGCTCACCCGGAAGGCAGAGAAATGGCGAGTTGTGCTTATTGGCTTCCGTCGTACGAAAACGCTAATCACCTGTGATTACATGTAGATGACTGGAGTACTTGCCTAGACTGGAGAGGAACCTTGAGAATAGGGTAGTCGTAAGATGGTCGATCGATGTTCATATTAAAGTGGTTGCAAGTAGAGGTTGCGTTGTCGAGTGTGAGTGAAATACTGTAGTCTGCAACAAAGAAACAAGTATGGCGCGCATGGTTAAATGGATACTACAGCGCCCTCTGAATCTAGTTGGGATGAATAGAACAGACCTTCTACAACTTATACTATGTGTTCTTTCATTTGATGAAGTGCACTTGTAGCTTATCGTGTCCAAAGTAAAGGCGCAACGCCCTGATAGCCAAGTCATGACTGACAAGAAAAAACCCAAAAATCGGGCTATCTTGGATATATACACGATGTAGAGACGGCAGCAGATGTTGATAATTGGTGTTGGGCGAAGCTCCTGATTGAATTCCCACAGCCAGTCTCTTTGCAAGTCTAGGTTCAACTCTGATAGCTTTGATAGCTTGACACATGTCTGGTCCTAATTCGTACGCAGCTGCCATGCAGTTGTAGTAGTGAGTCAAATCAAACGAAACTAAGCCATTGAAGATGGGTGTGGCTTCCTTGCGAATTATCCGACAAGTCATAAGCAGGGAGATAATTCTTTGGTATCTCTGAGCGCCAGGGTTTTGGGGCGTATATAGGTCGGCAATTGGATCGGTGGATTTTGGGTTGACATGTACAGTTTCATTGGCAAATGTGTACTCGTATATCATAATTCGAAGCTCTGCTGGTAGACAGAGAAGGGGTGATATGCAGCCATCATCTTCGTTTCTGATGAAGTTTAGTCATGGTCATTTCGAGCTGACATGTTGCTCAGAGAACGTACATTATCAAGCCTTGATCGCCAATTTGAGTGGCGGGACTCAAGGACCTCGACGAATCAGGGACTTCATCCTCCATGTTCCGAGATTTCCAAAAAGAGGTATGTATTACTGGGCTCTTAAGTAGACTTGAAATGCGAATATCGTTGTTGCGGTGTCGAAGTTGGAAAGGGAAATGATGACGCTACCTAAATTTTGACCAGTCGGCGATAAGACAGCGTTTTCTGGTATCTCCGCCTGCACGTCTGGAGATTTCTGGCGCGTCAGGCACCTGAACTAATCACCACAATCGAGAATGAAGACTACAATGACGAAAGCTTAGACTTAAAGTACCTTGAATATTATTGCGATTTTATCATCACCATGGAACCCCCAAAGCGCATGAGCGAGATATTTGCATCGTCGTCGGAAAAGAACGACAATGCGACCACGGTGACGGCAACTCCACCATACTCGAGCGAAGGACCAACACTTCCAGTTATTGGAAAGATAGATGGCGCATTAAAAGCTACAGACCCTAAGAATACCGATAAGAAGAGGAAGGCGCAGGAAGAGATTGTTAATACAGCTACGAAGAAGGTGTCACAACCACAATCTCCGCCTACTATTCACCCGTCGCTCTATGAACCATGGACACTTCTTCCTGCCGAGATATGCAAGGTTATGGAAGCACAGAAACATTTGCGAGGGACACAAAACGTCATTCCAGTAGTCTTCTCGAAGAATCAGAACGTGAAGTCAGGTATCAACAAACTCAAGACATACTTGGGCGCATACAGGGATACAACTTCCACAATCGATATGCCCGAGGCGCTAAAAGCTGAGGACCTCATCATAGCCGTATCTTCACAAGGCGAGGGAACAACGAAGCTAGTGGGCATTATGGATTTGGCCCGTCGGATTTTAGCACCGAACTGGAAAGAGGAGGACAGGGGGGAAGTGAAATCGTGGTGGATGTATACAATGCTTACGAGCGTAGAGGTCGAGCGGAAGGACAGGGTACCAGAAGCGGCTGGCAAGAGCACGGAGAAGGCCAAGGAGGCCAACACTTCACAAGAAGTAGAGGAGGAAGCTTTCGAGCCCATGGAAATCGACAAGCATGAAGCACATGCAGCGGCGACTGAGAAAGATTCTACTCGAATGAAGAAAATACCTGTGTTGACCATCTGGATGACCAACAGGATGATACCTGCGTTCAGGAATGCTTTCGGAGAACAAATGTTTCCTGTACAAAAGCTGCCCGCGGATCTGGACTGAAAAACTTCATCGTCCCCTTGGATAAGTTTGGGAAAAGGTCTATCTTCTACGATGAAAGGGGGTAGTGGAAACAAGAGGTGTACTAGCAGAGCTCTACATGCATAGGGAAAACATACCGCACAGCCCTGATCGCGCTTTGCTTGACAATGTTTTTGGTGACTTGAGAACCAGTGGGTAATGGAGAGCCTATGCTTTACGTACAATGTTGATTGCTTTTTTATCGTTGTGTGAGGGGGAAGTATAGTTATATTTTGTTTGTATTTCTGTGTGTGTATGTATGCGACAGACCTAGATGCACCGCCCAATGCTGAAATAGTGTGGTATCAAGATGCTCATGCTGTTCCATATAACGTCTTATGGGATGCACGTTGGACCTGCAGAGCCACTAGCTTTTCCGCGTTTTGCAGCCACTTGTCTGCGAACCCTTTATCTGTGAAGCGCTCAGAGGACTTGCGTGCTCGTTGTCTCATAGCTAGAGTCTCTTCTGGTGACAGGGTAAGTGCTTTTCGGAAACCCTCTGCGTATTCTTCGGCGGTTGTTGCATGAAAACCTAGGAGAATGTTAGTTGGCAGCTTCGCCAACGCGACTATATTGTGAGCTCACCAGTGGGCTTTCCATCCACCTCGACTACAATGTCTAACTTTGGACCTCCAGAGTTGTTGACCACGGATATCATCCCTGCAGCTTGGTACTCGACAACTCCAATACCAAAGTGTTCGTTCCACATGGCATTCACGCCTACGCTGGCCTTGCGCATCCAATCGAGCATCAACGGCCACGGTGCATCACATATGAATTCGACATTGTCCTTGATATGCAACTCGTGTGCCAGCAAACGCAGTTCGTAAACACGCTTTGCATCATCGTGTGAGTTCCGCACTGAGCCTATCAGAACGAGCTTGGGTGTGTGGTTGGGGTAGGCTGGGAGTTTGGGCTTGGAATTCACAAATGAGGCAAAGGCATCGAGAATGAGTCGGTGGTTCTTCTCGGGTCGAAACTGGGCAATGTAAAGAAGATAAGGGCCGCGGTTCTCCTCACTAGATTCGGAGACTTCAACGGCTTCCATGACGTCTTCAACAGCGACAGGTGGAAAGACGACGTCGATGTCGCTAGCCTTGCTGCGTTTGAGGCGATATGGGCCCCAAAGCGATTTGATATGGCTCTGCGTCCACGTAGAGTTTGTCATTACCACGTCAATAGTGCTGCCCACTTTACTGTAAAGCTGTGCAAATAGTTGCCAGTATTTTTTCTTTGCCGTGCCGCGGTATCCTGTTCCTGTTCCTGCGTTGATTCCCTGGCCTCCTTCTTGCAACGACTCTAGCATGTCGGTTGAGATGGTGGGATAGTGAACGTATGCGCCTGTTGGCACGGCTGGGAAGAGGAAAGAGGATAGACCGAGTGCAAAGGCGTATCCCATGGTATCTATGAAGATATCTGGGACGAGGAGCGTAAAGGCATCGTAGGCGAGGATCAGTGAGCCAAGGGACTGTCCGAGTAGGGTGAAGCGTGGCCATCTGCTTGCGAGGACCCAATCGCGGGTTGTGAGGTAGAGGAAGTGGATGGTTGGCGGGTGTAGCTCTATGTTGAAGCGATCCTTGACGCGCTTGAGTATGGCAGTTTTGTCGACGTCGTGGTCACCGGTATAGACTATACAGGTAGCCTTTGGCCAGCGTTTCTGGTGTGCTCGAATGGCTGCCCAGAGGACTCGTTCGCCGCCGCCTCCCGCATTGCTGCCGGGTGTTTCGTCAGTGTTTAAACTCGCTCATGGCCGAGCTTATCGCGCATACCAGAAGGGGTGGAAGAAGCCCACGATGCCGTCCCACTCGCTGTCCGCTTTCCCACCCTTTCCTGCACTACCGGGAGGCGTGTTTCCGACCTCTTCCCAGTCATCGTCATCTTTCTTGCTCGTCCCCTGCTCGGCCTCATGGGTCTTGGTTTCGCTTGCCACCCTAGCCAGTAGCAGCTCTCGCCGTGTGCGGGAGGATCGCCGGAGGTGTTGTCCCACTAGTTCCGCAGCGAAGCGTAGGGCTGTGGGCACGCAGAGAACAGCCACAAGTGCCGGCACCAGCAGGGTGAACAAGACAAGCAAGACACTCATGTTGAAGTAACGCCAATTGTGGACACTGCGGAAGAGACAGACGGCGTAGACTCACTCCATAGGTTGCGGCAGGTATGTACCGGTGAAGCTTGACAGCTGTTCAGTGGGATGACGGTCGGAGGTGCCACGGTGCCTCAAGTCGCCGGCCCGGAAATCTGGGGACCCTGGCGCTACCGTCGGTAGGTACCCACGTACCATGTACAATAGTGGCTGCTGGTGGGAGCCGAGCCACGGAGCGGAGCCTCTTCTCGGGGACACGCAGCCGCCACAACACCAAAGAAATCCATCCTGCCATGCTGGCTACACGCCTGCCGCGACACAAGGCATGCCAATTGCTCGCTCGGACCTCTGTCCTACCTCGGCCTTCAACATGGCGTCCATTTACACGCGCCTTCCATGCCTCGGCACCGCGGAAAGACCTTCTCGCCGATGCTATTCTCTATCTCCCGCATGAGATGATATCACTCATACATACCACAGTCCCATGGTACGCTGCCATACCCCTCTCGGCCTTTGTCGTTCGTGGCTTGCTTGTCACCACGGCTGGAGCGTATGCGCGCTCCCTCCTGGCGCGATACATCGGTCTACAGCCGCTCCGACAGGCACTTGCCTCTCAGAAAAAAGACGAGACAATGCGGCGGGGCAATTTTAGAACCCCCAAAGAGGCTATTCTAACAGTGAATAAAGAGATAAGAGCACTTACATCGGCACTGGACAAGAGATGGAACACGACCCTGGCAGGGCAGATTAGTTGGACGATTGCGCAGATACCCATCTTTCTCGTCATGGCTGAGACCGTCAGACAGAAATGTGGAGCACATGACGGACTGCTGGGCATGGCTAGCTCCACAATCGAGGGCCAGAGTATGAAGATGGAAAACGAAAGTGGTGAGCTGGTTGCGCGCGTTACTCCCAGCGCATGGTTCGACCCTTCGCTCGCAACCGAGGGGATGCTATGGTTTCCAGATCTTCTTATCCCGGATCCGACGGGTGTGTTACCATTCATTGCATCAGCCCTCATGTTTTCCAACATTTACAGGACGAAAAACGTTCCTCCAAGCGATTCAAAGTGGCCGAACCTTGTCCGGAGGACGTTGCTACTTGTTGCGCTGTCGGTAGGACCATGTTGTCAGCATGTGCCCGCGGCTCTGATGCTTTACTGGTGCTCAAGCACTACTTCAGTCATACTGTGGAACGTCTGGCTTGACTGGGCGTATCCTGCACCACGAGGATACACAGCCTGTAAAAGGCCGCTCGTAATGCCACCGGCGCCAGCGCCAGCACAAGCAACAAAGAGACGAAAAATATTCTAATCTATGCCATACTCCAGTAAAACTAGGCAGCCAAGTGTGTTATGAGTGGAGCAAATAGGCCACTGGGGGGAAGACAAATGTCTAAATGTTGTGTAGTTATTTGCATTACTAAACTTTTGTTTTGGTATTCACGAGCGTTACCTTAGTATCCTGCATCCTGCATCTCGTTTCGTAACGAAAATGCTCAGTCGTCATACACAGAACCAGCCATGCTTGCCTTCATCATCCGCCTATGGTCCCCGCCCTCGCTATCCAGCCATCCATCATCCCACAGAGATCCAATGCTACAAGTCAACGCCTATTACATGCAGTGACAAAGAAAGTCTCTTTTTGATCATTCCCCAACACCATATCCGATATGCAACCCCTGAGATGCTGCCCATGCGTGACGAGAAGGAGTGAAATCCGGACAAACGCCGTCGCTAATGTACGCAAAAAAAGCACCTAACCAAATACGGCAAAACATAAACAGTAGAAAGCGAGAGAAAAACTTACTAACGTGCCTGTGACTTGGTATGACGTATGTACGCGTAGCTGATTGTTCGTCAAAGTTGCAGCTGTTAGCAGAAGTGTTAAGATACACATTGCGGACGAGTCCGGTGTAGACTAGGCGGCTATTATAGATCAAACGCGTCGGCTAGGTTGGTTCAGAAGTCGGTCAGCTCGTTCGAAGACGTTGAGCGTATTGGAACCTTGTGAAGGCATCCTTGGTGTGCTGGGGACAGTTGCTTGGGCTGCTGCACCGAGAGCGGCGCTGAGTGGGGTCGCAGGGACCGGTGTACTGTATCCACCAGAGCTTTGGGACGTGAAGCTTGCCGTGAGAGGTTGCGCCGAAAAGATCGAATTCATAGCAGGTATGGCAGTGTTGATTGGGCCCGGGAACCCAGGCCCGCCGTTCGAAGACATGGTGCTCGTAGGTTTGTTCAAGAATCTTGGTGGCTGAGTCCGTGAAGTAATGGATGATAGGCTCGGTGGACCCATCGAGCCCAAGTTGTTGCTGGTGAGATGTGACCACGGACTGTCATTGATAGCCAGACTAGCCTCTTTGACCATCTTATGCAACGGTCGCATAAGTTTTTTGACATCAGCGGTGAGCAATTTGTGTTCTCTGCCTTGCTGCGTATACGCGGTGGCTAGTTCCTGCCAAGCCTGAAACAAATCTGAGTCAACAAGCTGTTCTCGAAACTTTTATACGAAACGAAACATGCGTGTACATACCTTTATGAAACCCATGCATTGCTGCCAGAACTCGGGCTGATTCCGAGTGTAACTGTCTTTCAGCTGCATTTGCGACAAGCGACTAGACAAAGGGATGGCCATCTGTTGGGCTTCATTGCTCTTATCAATGAGGCTCGCTAACGCCTTAACCCGGGGGTCTTCGTTGTCGAGATCGCGTCGCAGGCTGTCAAATTGCTCTCGCATCATGCGCGTGATTTGGGTCATGGAGGTTCGACAACCGTCGGAGGCATTCCTGAGTTTTGTATAAACCCTGTCGAACTGAACGTCTTCGTCTGCTTCGTCAAAATTGCTAGTCATTGTGCTGTTCATCGTATTTGTCCGCGTCATGTTTGGCCCAGCCGTGGAGAAGGACTCTCCGGAACGAGGGGTTATTGCACTGAGACTCGTCATGGTATTCGATCGGCTATTGTCATTACTGTGCAGTATGACGGGCGGAGGCATCTGATACCCGTTCCGCTGTGGCGGCGATGCCTGGAGCCGGCGAACCCTTGACGGACGCGCACGTACTGTAGCCACTGCATCACCACTACCACCAAGTCTCGTTGGGGTTGCAGCAGTGTCTTTGAACTGCGCACCCAGGATCGAGCATGCGTTTCTCATCTCGATCAAACTTCCTTGTTGAAGTAGTAAGAAGGTCCGCATGATGTGCGGGTTTGCGTTTTGGGAAATCTCGATACGGTTCTCGGCGATTGAAAGACTGATGGCCATGAAGGAGTCGAGACATCTCAGTGCGTACATGTACACGCTCCTAGAGAGCTTTTGTGCTTCGTCCTCTTCCTCCTCCACTAGCCTATCGAATTTGTACAAGACTTCATTCAAGGCGCGGATATTCAAGTACGTGCTAGAGAATCTGCGATAAAAATCTTCCTTGCGACGCAGGCTTTCTTTCGTCTTGGCCGTCAACTTGATTGAGCGTACCATGTGTGAGACACAGTCGTGAAGTTGCGAGACGGCATAGAGGAAGTTCTTAGCAGCTTCAACAACAATATCAGGTGCACGCGACCCGCGCCTGTGTTCACGCACGTCGGATAGAGGCCTATTTGCGAGGGATCTCACGGTACCTGTATCCCCATAAAAGGCGGCGGTGGCCGGTCCTGGGAAATTGCTGGTACCTGAGTTTGCAGGCACGACGATGCCCTGGCTGAAACCACGGAAGTGACTGGTCCGCCGCAGTTCATCCACCGACCCCAGTTCAGATGTCTTGTTAGTATATATACCCATGCGCTTCTGGCGTTGCGAAGATGGCCCGGACCCTTCGCTCTGGCTTCGGTTTCGCTCGTTGTTTCCATTTGTCAGGACCAGCGGGGGGATTTGGCGTCTCTTGCTGACGCTGGTACCGTTGGTATTACCATTGCTTGTGGTAGACCCGACTCGGAAATGGGAGCGGACCGGGATAGGCGGGGCGGCCAGGCCGGGGGAGTCGATTTGGCCTTCGGCGAAACCGTCTAGGTTTCCTACACTAGGTCTGACGGGAAATCGTCCCCCGTTGGCTCGCCTCGACGGACGGGGTGTCTCCGGGTTGCTTTCAGTCCAACTCTCGTCTCCAGAAGATTCGACCCGCAGCCTTTCATCACGTTGTCGCTCTTTTGCAACGTGTTGGCGCATGAAGCGTTTGACCTGGGTGGCTATGACAGCGTCTCGCTCGTTCTCGTTTGCTGGGGAGGGGGCGTTGTCCCTGATGGTGCAGACCTCGGGCGGAGGGAAAACTAGCATATTACCGTCTAGCTTAAGGACCTGCAAACTGTTGATCTCTCCCAGGCACACGGGTAGCACCTCAATCTTATTCTTGGCAATGGCCAGCACCTTTAGCGACGTCAGGTTTGCAATCTTAGTCGGGATTGATCTGATCTTGTTCCTGCTGACGTCAAGAATCTCCAGCGATGTCATTTCAAGAATCTAGGAGATTGTATCAGCGGGCCAGTCATGTGTGGTGTATCGCAGCAGGTCAACGTACGGCATTGGGGATCTCGCGCATGGCATTGTAGCGCACATTGAGGTAGCGGAGACGTCTGCATTCGACTAGGCGGGACGGGAGGGTGGAGAGGAGGTTATGGGAAAGAGCGAGCCTGAAGAGTCAGCGTGTCTTCCTTGCATGCACAAGACGGCAACAGCACACAGCAAGCGCAAGTGGTTAAGTGTACCTTTCAATCTCGGCCTTGATGACATCAATGACCTCGTCCGGCAGGCGGGCAATGTTCTTGTGGCCCAGATCGATGGTGATGCCCGGCTGCTGCTGCTGCAATTCCCGCGGCGTCTCAGCAGCGGCGCGGTGGTTGATGTCCTGGCGGGAGTGTTCAAAAGCCGCCTTGGTCAACGCCACAACCTCGTCGTCCGAGATGGGCGTGGGCGCGTCGTTGCTCATGGCGAGCGGGCACGTTATGGGCGCAGCGGTTCGGTCTTGTCGGGTGTTGTTGTCGCATACATGCTGTTCGCATGGACGGACAGCGACGTTGAACTCGAACCAAGTAAGGAGCGTCTGCTACCCGTCGTTACAGGTGTTGAGTGCAGATATCACTAGTCCACTTCAGTGCTAGCGTCTTTGCGGGCTGTCAGGTCCCGACCGTTCCGCCTCGAAACATCAGCTTGGAACTACTGCGAGCTCACAACCCCATGCTCCAGCTAGCTTGTGACACGCCATGGTCGCTTGAAACACCCAAGAGCATCGGGTCTGCTTCGCTGGGCACCCGGAGCACACAGAGTATCGGCAAAACTCAACCTCGCCTCGCGCACGTGACCCTGTTGACTCCCTCTTAGCAACATAGGCAGTGTCCATATGCCTGCTACAGGGTCTCCGGGGTCTACAGAAACATATCCACATGTTATGATACACACATGCTGTACATTGAACTTGACCAATTACGAGCACTCATGCCTGAGTGTTCCGTTATGGCGTCTGCGGCTGTCTCGACCGCGGGCCAGTCTGCAACGGCCCCAAAACCGCTGACGCCTTAGCCACCCGCGTAATCGATGTGCCCAACCAGCCTCAGCCTCCAGCGTCACTCATCCGTTCTCTCGTGCACCCTCTACACAACTCATCTATTTCCAGTCCAAACGACACAACCTTAAATAGACGACAGCAAACTCGGCCTTCACTGTACATGCGCTAGAACACAATACAAGATCGAATCTAAGCTTCTGGTGCCCCTCACCGTGAACTATATGCAAGGTACAGCCATGTTTCCGAGTCACGCTAGTAACGCCATGAAGTTTGGCAGGTCAGGCTGCGTCATGATTGCTGTTCCTTGGGTGCTTGAGCGGGCCCGACACCCAACCTACAGGTCAGGGTATTTTCACCTCTGGTTTTCTTTTTTCTAGATACGATGCTACTGCGACCTCTACATCCTCACACAAGCCGCTGCAATGGACGTTTACGACGCCGTTCCACCCGCCATCCGCCGTTCGCCTCGAGCCGTCCTCGCAGCGCAGAAGCAGCACAGGGATCATCGCACCTTAGTTTTTGACGAGTTTGATGAAGAACTAGACGAAGCAGCCCCACCGCCAATAGCGCGGAGTCGATCTGCTTCAATTGATGGCGAACAAGACAGGAGACAGACATCTCGTTCAAGTTCCATATCTAGTTTCAACCCACTCCAATCGCATCCGGTGGACACTCCGCCGAAAACGCCTCCTACGCCCAAGTTCTCTCGTCCGTTTCGAGAGCCTGAACCTCAACATGAAGCATCACCTGATCCACCCCTTCCAGTCGAACCGTCAATTGTACGACGACACCCACGTGGACTTATTTCTTATCGGAATAACAAAAGAGAAATCAATAACATCAAGAGATTGCCACCACATCTGCGAAGACAGACCTCATTGGAAACCATCAACTCGGTGACAACGGTGGCTGACGACGACCGGAGCGAATATGGCCACGATCCTCCTGAGGTGGAGGCTCCATCCCCGGACTGCTTTACTTCAGAAGACCATGCGCCATCCAATCCTCCGCCAAGCCTCACCTCCAAGCCCTCATCGATAAACTCATCGAGCGGAAGCTCGAAACGAACGTGTACACCAGTAGAAACACCACTGGAATATGCGAGCCTCGACCATCATACCCCGCAGTCACTTTTCAAAAAAATGATGCCTCGCAAATTGACAGACAAGCCGCAAGACCATCCTCCAAGCCCTAATCGTCTGGTAATAGAAAAGGCAATCTCGATTGACCGGATCTCACGTCCCTCAACTCTTTCAGGATCCACAACTTCGGTTCCAGATATGCAAAGAATACCACTAGAAGAGCGCTCCCTCCGGTCTATACTAGATAATGCCGAGAGGAGCCGGTCCGGATCAAAATCCAGCGGAAGCAGCAAATGGAGCGCGAGCGACTTCGACACGAGCACGCTGACCGAAGCTGAGATCAAGAAGTGCCAGAAGAAAGGCATCAACCCAGCTCTGTATGCTGAAATGAGGGCAGCGAAGAAAGGCAAATGGACTAGCCCAATAGCCGGTCACACGTTTCTATAACACTTGCGGCCCGAGCTAAAAGCACCCACTGCCACAAACACGCCCCGTCTTGGACAGATTGGCCTTGTCAATGATCTGTTTCCCGTCTGCACTGCGGTCGCTGCCTTATCGAACCCGTAAAGTCTGCCCATGACTTGGCTTGGACTTGGCTGCAACATCTGACCATCCCATTTTGGGATATCAATGCTTGGCAAAACGTTTGGAGACCAGATACATTTGGATGTCTACGTACTTGTATCACGGCCGTCACGATCCTGGATCATGCCCAAGCTGGTCTGGTGTACCGCCGGCATGACTACGCTATACGGCCCTTGCGATGCAATCTCGCGGGGAATGACGTAGCTCAGATTGAGGCACGATCGCGTACCGAATATATGCACATTCGTGCATGCTGCATGGACGTCTGTGGGTCTACATCGCGTAATATAATCTTATCTTTTCTCTGTGTATCATATCTAGCAGGGCTCATACAGCTTGGGTAATGGTGTCGAGGGATGGAGGCTAATGGAGTTTATTACGGCTGCTTCTCGGGCCTGTGTAATTTGGTTTATTACACAGTACAGTATACACGATGGCTGAAAACGAGCAAGATGGATAAAGTTTGCATAGACCCGTCAAGTAAGCCTCTTCAAGATAGGCCCAAAGCAAAGGCTGAAAAAGGGCCAATACATGTACATAGTGCATGTTCGTCAGCTTCGTACCGCACACACCCGTCCACGCGAACCTCTTGGCCACTTTAACGTTTGGTTAGAACCTGGGTTTTCTCCAAATATCGTATAGTAAGGCTGCGGTTGCGATCTTGACGCACGGTCACCGATGGCACTAACGATTCTTCCTATCCCCAGTCCCTGTCCCACGGCAAAAGATGCTGGATGCCTTCCTCCGTTCCCATTTACACAATCACCACCTTCCTAAACCAGAAGTGGTAAATGCAACCTTGTTCACAATACAACACGCTCATATTGTCGCAAACCACACCCATGTATTCTACCACTGGTCTGGGACTATTGTTGTTTTGTACAAAGTAGAATAGATTATGCATGTGTAGGTGTGTGTGTCCCGAGTAACGTAGTTGATTTTAGATGAGCATCTAGATTAACGATGATGTTGGGGCGGCCGCCTAGGCCCGCGAGGAATGGGACAGGGGTGGTTGTGGCCCCGCGGGGGGCCAGTTAGTCCGTGCATCTACCTGGGTGCAGCTGATGTACAGTAATATCTAATGTAGTTATCGTGACATTGGAAAGTCAATCGTTGTTCGTGGTCTTTGTCAGACTCGGAATGTTTTGTGGAGTTTTCTCATCTCAGGAAGGGGAGAATCCTTGGCTATCTCGTATAGGTACCGGTACCGTACTCCGTACAGCTTTCTATCTTTCTTATCTTCTGACAGGTCGACAACTCAACGCCCGTGTTGCGGACCCCATAATGTATGCTTACATGCATCATCAACGATGCGAGATTACAAGATGCGGCGCAGTATGTAGTACAACCCTGGACCGTGAAACGCGCCGCTTTGGTGTCTCAAGACACGAGTAAAAGTAAGCTGTTTGCTAATGTGTATCTGCACAGCCAGCCATGAGCTGGCGTGTTCGGTGAGATTATGACCATTCACATGCTTGGCTACGAGGCTGCGTCGAAGCAGCTATGCGTACACCAGACCGATCACATACAAAAGGCCCCACGAGCGGGTTTCGTCAACAAGTAGGCTAGAGCGAGCGGCATGTGGTGGAGGATCTGGAATTGTTGCCGGGCGGCCTGAGAGTAGAGGCGCACATGGAGAAGCCGCATATTAAAGTTGTTTATACCGATGTAAGGTGTGTATATTTACCATGCGCCCATCCAACGATAAGCAAGAGACAACGATACTATTGTCTGGGGTATGGATAACACGACTCTATTCATATAGCGGCAAGCAAACGTGGCTGCCTTCGCTGACTGCCACACTGCCTATGTACGCAGTTGCAGCAGTGCTCATCTTTACCCAGCTCGAAGGGTCCTCCGGAAGGGGGGGAGGGGACGACACTTGCTCGTCCACCACCCACACATGAGCGATCGCAAACAAACACCACTCGAGATCAACAACTCACAGCAATAGCAAGACGATCAGCAACTATGGCCAAATTCCCGCACCTGCTTAACGGCAGTTGCCCTCTAGCGTTCGAATCGCCATCGCCAGACAGCGTGAGGCCGATCAGCGACACGCTGCTTTTAAAGTCGCGCGGGCACGATAAACCCACGTCTTTTGAGCGCATCTTTGCCCCAAGGGGCAGGCGACGATCATCCTGCGCTGTTTTTGTGCTTCTCTAGCCGCGGGGAGGCTAAACAACCAGACCACAACCAAAAGGGGGGGAGGAGGGAGGGGGGACGCCGCGCGCAATCAAGCTCGACATGTGGTTGGCTCCAGGGCAAAGACATCAAAGGCTACTGTAGCCGAGCAGGCGAGAAGATGCCTACAAACTCAGCTCTGAGCTTCTTGCCATGTTACGATAGTCTCGATTGGCTGCTGCGCTGGCAAAAGTGATGCTAAATCTCGCCCGCTCCACGATAACATGGCCGGCGTGCACGCGCGCCGTTGCTTGAAAGGTTGCTCTGTTCAGCTGCACGCCTAGACTGTATGTGTACTGTTGCGTGCGGGGTTAAACTCTCTCTCTCTCGCGCGCGTGCGCGCGATCCCCAACCCCTCTTGGCCTTTTCTTCCCTTCTGTGACCTCGTCTCCAATTGGGGAATTAGGTCGGCAGTGTAATGAGATGAGAGAAAGGTCAGCTGGGGGAAATGTGCCTTGCCAGTAGGTGTAGGGCGAGTTTGTTCTCTATAGCTGTATAACGGCATGTCAGATTGCATCGGCGTTATTACGACTTGCGACGTCATCATCATGGCTTATGCGTTTTGGTTTTGGCAATGAGCGGAATTGCGGGAATACTTCTAGAAGGCTTCGAGAAGGGTATAGCCACTTTTGCGGGCTTTACATACTGTTATGGCGTGTAACACGGAAACGAATGTCGTGTGCCGATCAGTCAGACACAGTCGTAAAAAGGTGACACCAACACCAGGGTAAAAAAGTTGCGAGAAGAATACGGAATACGTCGTGCAATAGCAAACCCTTGTATGTTGTGCTAGGCATGTCCCGTCTTACCTTGATCTTTCCGAAATTCTTGGCTAAAAGTTACACAAAAGCGCACACTACTCCTCTCTTCCCAGCGCTTCCGCGGTGCTTATCACGTCCCTATCTGAGCAAGTGAGGAGCATGCTACAAAAAGCATTGATGACGAAATCAAATAGAATTAGCGGTGCCGCCAGCTTCCTAACGAATCAGGTAGAACCGAGCCCACTACTACTACTGACTACTGTACACCTCCCTCTTTTCGCTAGGCGCAATTACGCACCGCTGAATGGATGGATCGGCAAGTACCGTACATGGCCTGCTTTCTTGGTATTTGCTTAGACTTTTTTGGCGTAGGAGTACAAGCGGACCTGGTGTCGGTTGATGGGTAGGTTGAGGGACGGCGTCGGCGCTCTCGGCTCGGTGGACACCTTGTTGCAATGCAGCATTTGGCCGTCGGGAAGGGCGGGCCGTGAGGGGGGGGGGG
>KE747818.1:551203-681899 GCA_000465215.2 Pyrenophora seminiperda CCB06 | reverse complement strand
ACGTGAGCCGGTAAGGTAAGGCTTGATTGGGCAAGAGGGGAATCACGTTATTCTAGACAAAAGAGCGGGAATAAAGGAAAAGGGGATACGGTAATAACTCTCTCGCTTGCGGGGGTTGCTGGTCGCTGTGGTGTGATTTCAAAGGTGATATGAGGGTGATTGTTGTTGTTGTAATGTCTTCTTTGAAAGCAACAAAGGCGGGTTTGGAGGCACGTGAGCATGTCGTCGCTGTTTGAACCTTGTGTGGCAAAGCTCCACACTCTCAGACTACAGAGGGTTCTTGACCGTGTATACAGTATGTACGTATGCGAATCGCGACATGCCTATTGATGGGTCGGTGTCAGGTTTGTCCAGATGCGTCATTCCTCATGTCCCTCTCCACACCCGCCAAAAGATAACCATGAAACCCTTCTTGCTTGCAAATTCAAATCGACCTATGCCCCAGGCCCTCCGTTTCTCTCTGAAACGACTGGGCAAGGAAAGCTCGACTTCACCCGCATGAACATTATCAGCTTTTGTCTCAACAGAGGCAAAACAGCCAAGCCTTACCATGATACTCATCCATCTGTTATACATGGTACTACCAAAATAACCCAAGAACGCCAAGCCATATTCTTAGAAAATAATATATGCATGTGTGCAATGCTGAATGCAGCAAACCAAGTCCACCTTTTGAACCATGCAGCCTCAGGCCTGTAGGTAGTTATAAACCTACCCCTCTCGGAACACTATTCAAACACTGGGTAGCTTCAGCCGAGACCTGAGCGTGATACAAACCGGAAAGGAGAATCCATATGGGTATGGATGTGGGTGAGGGATATATACAGTACATATGTTGAAGAAGAAAACGGTAACATGAGGTTCCGACATGGTCGGGAGCGTTGAGTGCAAGGTATTGTTGATAGTGACGTTGTTACTTTCGATTCAACCATGGGGGCTGTCTCAGCCTCCCCGCCTGTCTCAGCCTCAAGATGTTGGGGGCCTCATGGCTGTGTTGCCAATTGACAATCTTTCCCCCATCCCATCTTCCCCCAACCAAGCAACATCCTATCCTCTCCCTGCCTACTTGTCTACCTACCTACCCCCATTACCATTCTCTCCCTCCCCTTCAAAAAATCACCATCTCTATAACAGGTATTTCCAAAGCTCTCCGAAATGTTTCGGCTTTCCCGACTGCTGCGACCCTTGCACATCCCCAAGCTCCCACCACACCCAGAACACCTTCTCCTTTTCCAACAAATCCAGACCCTTACTAGCACAAGTTCAACAAACGCCACTGCTGAGACCGCATTTCAAGGGTGGTTTCTTTCCACCCCCATAGTGACTCCACTCTGGTCCCGTCCCTTAGCCTTCCCCCTCCCCAATAAATAATCTCCGGTCCCGGTCGATGGGGTTGTCAACGGGAGAAGGGTAAAAGGGGGGGATAGGGTAATGTAGGAAACTTTATCTCTACAGCGACTAGGCTTTGCGTCAGTCTGATGACTGCCAGACCAGTGAGTGGCTAGTTCCGTTACATTGTTGCACGTCTCACAGGCAGAATTCATCAGGAACAAGTAGCTTGAGGTGGTTTTGTGACCGACGAGGGCGCACTTTGATCGTGATTCTAGCGTCATTCAGACGCTTTCTGGTATCTACTCCAATCCGCCCTTTGATCCATTTCCTATCCGACAAACGCAACAGGAAACTTATCCAAAAGGCCACAGTCTCCGTCTCAAGAAGAAAAAATAGAATAGTAGGCCATGATGATAATGATACACACGTAATAGGAAACCAACCCGTTTCCCCGCCCAAGTCGTTCATGATATGCTCTTGATAGTGTGATGAGGAGGAAAAAAACGCCTGTTCTCCCCCGACCCTCCAGGGTTTGGATATAAAAAGCATGGCCAGGGAAGGTTTTGAAAACGCCAGTGAAAAACGTCTAATAGTAGATGTTGAGAATGTCGAAAACAACCTCGCCGGGTTGTGAGCCAGTTGCGCCTTCGCATGCCGAGCATTGCAGACGTGAAATGGAGTGACGCCAAGGTTTATGCAGCCCATAATGCAATAGAAAGTGATACAAATCGCGCTGATTGCATCATCATAATCGTGTCTGCTTTTGAATGTAGAAATGTGGTATGGGTGGAGAGAATGAGGATGGGGAAGGTGGATTAGAAAAGGCCTCCCTCGACAACGCCGGGTTCGTCATCGCGGAGCTGGCCGCCACTCTTCTTCTTTGGCCAGAGCTTACTACTCACGCGCTTCCAGGAGTCTCTGGTGGCGCTAGCAAGTCCGTTGTGGTCGCCCCGGCTGTTGCGGGGGCTAGGGGTACCGCTCTGGGAACCATTCTCGTAATAGGCTTGATGGAAATCGGTCATGGGATAGTCACTCATAGGCGGGGTACCAGGAGGCGTCAGCGGGTCACTCATGCCAGACGGGCTGCTAGCGCTGCCGGAGTCGTCGGTCAAGGCATCGCTGCCGCTAGTGTAGCCAGATGTAAGGCGAGGTGCCGACTGAGCCGACGAAGTGGGCTGTGAGTGGAATCGAGAATGGGAGAAGGGACGGGACTGCATGAAGCCGGCGGTGAGTGATGACGGTGCCGAGGCGCGTTGGCTAGCGGGTACAGGCGGGTGTGATGAGCGGGCGCTACGTTCATCGTAGCTGCGAGTCGATGAGCGCGACATGCTGCTGCCAGCATAGTTGTCGTGGGACATGGTGGGGTGGGCGCTCTGTGGGCTGACGGAGTTGAGGAAAGAGACCAGTACGCTCTCTTCCATGAGCTCGTAGATCTTGGACACGGCACTCTCAAGCGCGGATGGGTGGGGCGGAACGTAAGACTCGGAGAGGCTTAGCAGGTTGTCGCGGACTTCGGCTGGAAGGTTGACCTGGGGTTGTTAGTAGGAAGCCAAGACGCACGGAACCGGGCGGGGTACTCACTTCGCGTGGACCAGACTCACGAATGTAGGCATCGATCAAACGACGCCAGAGCATGAGAACGTATGCACACTCGTCGGAGAGGGGCGAGATGGGGCTCCCTGGATGGCGGTTGACCATTTTGGAGTAGTGCTTGCGATAGCGCGAGGCGTCCATTGTAAATTCCAAGTTCTCGAGGCAGTGGTTCTGCGATAGAAAGGCCATAAAGGAGGTGAGGGTGTAGGGCGGGGGAGCGGTGTTGTTGAGTATCTCGGACAGGTTGGGCTTGCGGCCATGGGGGCTCGGGATGTTTTTCGGTATTGAGACGGTCAATGGCTGGGGCTGAGAGTCGGTCATGGCCATGTTGACGTCGCGGACGTCCAAGTCGGCGACAGAGGTGGTGGGAGACGAGGCAGTGGACGAGGGCGATGTTCTTATGGAGAGGGCCTGGGCACCGGGTTTCCGAGTGACCATGACGCTGCGCCAGAATTGTTTGTAGACGCGGCGGGCGTTGTTCCTGCTCTGCTCGTCGAAGCCTTCACAGGAACAGAGCTGCAGTTGTTGCGCCAGCGTGACGGCGGGCGGCACGAGGTTCGGTGAACCAGGTGTCTGGGGGAACAAAGGATGGGCGGGAGATCAACGATCTGACTTGAGCAGCATTTGCTGTTCTGGAAGTCCGGGCGCGGGCAAGACAGCAGGGCCAGATTCGGGAGAGTGTCTTGGTGGGCGGTTGGGGGTGGTCGGGTATATAGTCGGGGTGTGGTGTGTCGTGTGTCGACGTCGGTGAATGTAGAGTCCGGGTGGGTCTTGGGTTGGGTGACTAGGCGTGGTGAGACGTTCAGATGTGTATGCGTCAGGACTGCGGACGTGGGTGTGGACAGGTGCGGCTCGGCGTGGTTTTGAGAGGCAGTGTGGAGAGTCAGGGAGCAGCGGTCTTGGGTCAATGCTTGGGCAGAAAGCTCAGTCAGGACGCACACACCAAGACTCCACCAGCGGTTTGGCCATGGGCTGTGGACGAGGGCCCATGGCTGAGGGCACCAAAGCAGCCACCAAAGCAGCCACCAAAGCAGCCACCCTCGTCCCTCCTAGCCGGGGCCCACGGCGTCCCTAAAAGCGGCCAGTCGTGGCCATGCACTCATTCGTCACTCGCGCCCCAGTGCTCAGTGCGCAGTGCGTCTTCCAGAAGACGCACGCCCTAGCGCTTTCTGGAAGACGCAGGACGCACGTCCTAGCGCTAGCCTGCCGACGCGAATCAATCCTGATGCTTGCCGAAACCACCCCCTGCTCGCCCATTTGCCACCAGAGCAGAGCAGCTCCTATGTAGGTGTAGGTGTAGGTGTGAGTACAGTAAAGTCGTGTGGCCTGCCGGGCCCTTGCTGCTGGGCAAGCTCAGCGCCGTTGCATCCAGAGAGCCACGGCGTTGGCGCTATGGTCGACAGACAGGCGGGCCATGGCGTGAGCACGGCGTGAGAGAGAGCGCGAAAGAGCGAGCGAGCGAGAGAGAGAGAGAGAGAGCCTACACGCCCAAGTCGTTCATTCACTCTCTTGTTCTGAAGTAGTGAAGATGAGCGGCACTGTTGTCAGACTCGGCCTCTCCCTCACCCTCACCCTCACCATTGAAATGTCCGACTCTCCGCCCCTCCCCTCCCTCCTCCCCTCCGCCCACGGCCGCAGCACCATTCCCATCTGGCGCCGACACCCGGCACTATCCTCTACGCGTCTGCGTGCATACACCTAGATTGGCTTGGCCCCGCAGCCTTGTCCGACCGACGGCCCTCTGTGTCAGCTCGGCGCTGGGGACGATAACTCCCACATGGCCAGCGTGCGTCGTTGTCGTCGTTGTCGTCTTGGATATTGCACTCCTTCACCGACCGACTTCCCTTTCGAGTCCATCATGGTTCTTTGTTGTGCTGGTCGCGCAACAGCTGGCCGTGTCGCACTGGCGCGCACTGCCGTCGTGCTGGCCTGCGACACATGGCGCGACAGCAGCCTGCAAACGACGGCCCCCAGCCCGAAAGGCGACTAATCCACCCTATGACTCTTTGCCCACACCAACCCGCCCACACAACAAAGGAAGGTACATCGATCGGAGATAGCTACGCACAATATCAATCCCCACGGCCTTGCCAACATGTTACAACTTACACGGTGTACCAACAACACCCGCAATGGCTCCTACCTTGCAAGCACCAAGTACTCCTATGTACAGGCTTGCCCATTGCAATTGTCTACTGTGGCCTGCCAATCACGCCAGCACGTCGCGGCCATGCTTGGCCGTGGCCTGACGCCTGGGGTCAAACGCGTCCTTTCCCACTCTCTGCCTGAGCGTTAGCCACGCTGCCGTCTGGTAGCCACACAGTGCACACACTGACACACGCTGCACCTCAGCCATCTAAGATGCACCCGCAGCTCTCTGACCGACCGTTTCACTCCACCATGAATGGTTGCACGTCGCCCTCCAAATCCAACATGCTGACCTTCCACCCAACCTGTCCACGAACCTTTCTCATCTCACCTCATCCTCCCCATGCCACCCCTGCGCCCAACCCAGTCACCACCCCGTATCGCGGCAAAAGTCTTCCAGAACCACTGCTCTCTATTCTAGAATTTTACCCGAACCTGTCTAGGCGCACGCGCCCGCAAGTGTCTGTAGATCGCGCCCTCCATCATATGTACTGTACATAGTGTACAGTAGTATGTAGTATACTCGATAGATTGCCGCATGGCTGGCCAGCCTCACGCCCTGTCATGCATTCTTCCACAGCCCCCGCTGCCTGACTATGCTGTTGAGGAAGGCTTGTCGGCCACTCTCCAAGCGCCGTCCTGGCCGTACCTGCCGTCTTCGTGGCGCTTTCTAGAAGCCGAAAGCGCCTGTCCTGTCACTACCCGGCTAACCTCAACGCACGCGCCCACCGTCAACGAAAAAAATAATCATCAATCCAGGCCGGCACCGAGAAATTCGGGCCGCAGAGCAGCGCACACCAACACTCGGTGCCTTTGGCATCACAGCATGACGTTGCAGGTGGGCCTTTCTCCTCGCACACGCCTGCCATTCACCCGCTTCACCGCTTCGTGGGGGTTTGTTTTTTAGTCGCATCCCACGCCTGTTTGAGTACTGCACGATCGATGAAACCAGATGGCGACTTGGCACAAATATGCGTGACCCGCTCCACAATTGTCTTGTTCGAGCCTCACCACCCTCGGAACGACATTCCCTCACCTTGCATAGTGGCGTTACTTAATGCAAGTAATTTTCTTCTCCTTGACCCTCACCGGCGAACCTACATCCCAACGACCGTCATCTCGGGAAGACTCCGACCTAACATGCCACGTTCCTCGTTGCAAGTTGTTGAACCCTTAACCCTATTCTTCCTCGTGCAAGACGATAATGTTGCGGCGCGTGGTTGCATTGCCGCGTCATTAGCAATAAAGACACCACAAGCAGCCATTTAGCCCTACAGCCGGCGTTATCGCAAAGCATGGACATGCTCATAACTCCACGATTAGGCATGGGAGAGCTCGGGCGCGAGCGTGCGCGGGCACGGTATTAATTGCAGCGGCTCTGGCGGCCGACACAGCAATTGAGCTGCCAGGTATACCTGAAACCTGTCTTGGGGAGCGGATCGATCGCCGTATGGCCGCCGTCTGTGATACCCCACTAGCCGAAAGAATGATTTGAGAAAGAAGCAAAAAGGTGGGTGAAATGGGTGCAGACGACGGCTATCAAACTGCTTCAAACATGGGTCGTGGAGACACATGCTGGTGTAGATCTTTATGCGGATGCTGGGTGAGTCAGGTGTATCTGTTAGCGAGCACGACGTTTGGACGTGGATCCCACGACGGGCCTGCAACACATGCGGACATGCCATCGGCCCACTTGTCTCACAAAAAGTACAGTACCCGGGGATCCTCCATGTCACGCGCCGCCGTTCTTCCCCCATCCTTTTCGTCTTTGTTTGTATGCCAGAATAGACAAGAACAGAAAAAGGGAAATGAGCAAATGAATATGGCCACAAGCAGAAGACCTTCGAAAGTAGCAGGACGCTCGTCATTCAATCAATTCGCAATCGCAATCTGCAACCGGACTCCGGCCTGTGTTTCCATGGCAGCAACACCCACATCCCAGCCCTTTCTCCTCATCTCGTCTCCGTGCTTTTCAAACATGGCCTGCACATCTTTCAGCGAGTCTATCAATTCAGATATGAGGCCTTCCATTGCCGGGCGATCGGAGCCATTGTTGGGCTTACGCTCTGGACCGACTGCTTCAAGGCCTTCTCTTCTCTTCGCCAACCACAGTGCGTGCGCCCATGCTTTGAGCTGGTCAATGGGTTTGCATGTTGCTTTAAGCACAATCAGCGCTTCGTCAGCTGCTGAGACTGGTAAGAGGATATAGGATTCATGTGCGAAAACGTCCAGAAGGTCAGTCATCTCCACCGACTTGAGTGTGAGCGAGCCCGTCTGCTTGTGCCGCGTTCCCAGTCGGTCGAGTAACCGCTGCAGAGGTACGCCTATACTACACCTGCCTAGTACTTTGTCGTCAGACCAGCGCAGCACGCCGCCCCTCTCGAAAACCCGTTCGCGCTGGGACACGTCGCGCGGGCTTAGCACAAGGCCTTTTTGAAACATGTTGCTAAAGAGGATATTGGCGCGCTGCCGGTTTAGACAGTGCATGTTAACGGCTCGGACGGCGGCGTAGTTTGTGGCCAAGTGGATGGAGAGTAGCAGGATGAGGGTGGCCCATGTTGCTAGCGGTGAGGTAATGTGTGAAACAACGAGGCTACCTGCCTGTATGACTGTTCATCAGCGCACAGGGCGATGTACAATTTACTCGGGAGGCACTTACGAGCATGCCTAACAACGAGATGACCGTCTCCTGGCTCGAGTCTTTCTGCTCAGCACGGTCAGCCCTTCTCCCGTTCTCCGCGTTCTATTTTAACAAAACCGACAAAACAAACGCCAATGGGATTCCAAAAATAGAGAAAGAGGTAGCCTACAGCGTTCACTTCGCCCAAATTTCCTTTGCATGCAAAATGCGCACTCAAGCTCGCCTTTGCACTGCCCGCACAAACCCCACATAGCGCGCGCAAACAGCTCGAGAAGCTCAACACCGCCACACGAATAGGCTTGGGGAATGCGGGCGACAGGCAATCCAGTACCATGGCAGTGTCGTTGAAAACATCGGCCGCCAAGCGGTACATCTTGCATTCTGGTTCCAGGGCTGTGCCGAGCCGGTGGGCGAAGAGGATGGTGGCGATGCGGCCGGTGCATGTTTGGAGGACGGAGAGGAGGAGTGCCGTCGTGGGGGTGGCTGTCGAGTCACCGACACCGACGCCTGCGTGTGTTTTTTCAGAATTGAGTGTGCATGTGTGCATGTACGCGTATACTGTGTTGTGGATGTAATAATGCTTTTGATACTCGTGATGCATGGCCACGTATAATTACCACATGGCAACCCCCGAATCCCACGACATAGTCAGAGAAAAATGGCAAGGGACGCTCAAAAAGGAAATAGAGAGCATAGTAAAAGGGTGACGGAAACAAGTCTTAGACGAAATAAACATACCTTCCAATACCGCTCGACTCGCCAACATACCCGCAATCGATGACGAGAATGCTTGTAGCGAATCCTACATACAAGTATCAACTTCCCATCCCACCGGGCCTCAGCAGATTTTACAAACATAAATCTGATAATGAATATAATCTTCCGTCACACTTGATGGATATCCTGCTGGTAGGAAAACATCCCGCAGCATATTCGTATAATAGCTCCTTGATGCTCTCGGCAGCTAAAACACACCATTTGTTAGCAAAAAAAAGAATGCTAACACATACATATCCAACTTGGACACACATAGGGTAAAGATAAACAAAGAAAAAACATACAACAACATCTACTCTCCTCCCCTTGTCCGCTGCTGCACCCAGATACGTCGCCGTCACATTCCCCGCCTCGTCTTTTTCCACAATTTGGTATCGTGACATGATTCAACACCTGAGGTCCCCGCGAGTCAGCCCGGGGCAGGCGGTTGCACTTTGGTCGAAAAGAACTAGTAAGGTCCTGGTGTAGATGTGTGCGTGGAAAAAAGAACGTCCTACCTACCTTAACCCGACGCTTCCCGCTGACAGGACAGGTATGGTAAACCCAAGTTTGGTAAAGGCCGGCTTGGCTAAGTTTGAAAGCGGTTTAGTGCATATCGTCTAGCGACCCTCCGGACCTCCCTCCGTTCCTGAATGAACAAGTTCGAATGCAAATATCAACAACAAGCGTGATGATTTTACATCTGTTTGCAATACACTACCACTACGGAGTACTGCGGGACTACTTCCGCAGCTAACTAACCGAGAAGAAAAAAAAATCCCTCTTCTCCCCTCTCCCCCGCCCCCCACGCGGCCGCTTTTACTCCCCAGTATCCCCAACCCAGCGATGCAATGCATAGAAGCATAGTTTCGCACTTTTTTTTTTCAAACAACCTAATGCGCCCGGTTGCCCGGCCTTTAGTTACACTACCTACTGTATATATGAACCCGAGCCAGTGGATCCGTTCTAAGCGAGGTCAATCTATCGCATAGTGTAAAGTGCTACGGTACGTGCGCTATTGAATGTTTAGGTACCGTTGATTTGGGGCGTTTTTGTTGTTTTACAGGCAGGTAACATCATCGTACTTCTCAACAAAAAGTGCAAGTAATGGATGGGATAGATGGATAAAGTTGGGTTGCATGTACAAGGGAATGTAATGTGGCGAGATGTACTGTACTGTACTATACTGTAGGTTTATAGTGCGTGGGGATCGGGTGGGGATCTATTGGGATGGGGAAGCGGGTATGTGCGATGTAGGATGTGTATGTGTGTGATGTTGAATACACACAGTATACGGTATATACGTTGTTGGGTCTCGGTTCGGCTCGGTTCGGTTCGGTTGCATTTGTCGTTGTGTTGCGAGGTCATGTATGTACTATGTAGTGTGTAGGTGGGGTGATGATGATGCAAGTATGAGAATTGCGGGAATTTTTTGTGCGTTGCAGATATGGAGGGTTGAACTTTAATTTGTCGTATTCAGAGCGTAGTGTTATGCAAATCATTGGAAATGTGGCTTCTTCTGCTTCTTCTTCTTCTTCTTCTTCCCCTCTATTTTCTTCCATCCAAACTTTGTCTGCATTTAGGAATTAAGCTTGGTTCGGAATTTGATCATCGCGGCCTTGAGTGTAGGTTCCGTTTCATTCCCACCGTTCGGACTTTTTCTTCTTCTTTTCTTTCTTTCTGATGTCGTACTCTTATACTTCGTCATCTTTTACCGCACGTTTTATCGCGCTGTAGGTTTTTGCTATGTTTTTTTCCATGAATCGAAGAGTACACATACTGTCTTGTTTAGAGATTTACACTGCTGAATTGGAAAACTGTCTTGAACTAAACGACGACATGTACGCTCAAACGCTAAAATCCTTGTCATATTTCTCCGTTTCTACTCTTACATAAATATCTTCTTCAATCGTCGTAGATCTGCGGAAAGTTTTGCAAATGCCACTAACACACATCTTTGCGGCCGTGTTACCTCCTACTAACTCGTAGTAGAGTATAACCAAAAGAATATAACCCCAAATCTGTTCCAAGTACGTGCTTCAAACAGCGTATTGGCGTTCTAAATGTCATCTACATTCTACTGCTTCTCACGTAAAAGATACGCATAGGTATCTATCTTGGAGATATCTACTATGTGTTGCGATTAGTAATTGATTCTATGGCTTGGTTTATAGTAGATGTCTATTGGTGAATATGTGTGTGATTACCTGCGTAGAACGAAGGAAAGCAGGAGGCGAACTTGACGACGAGGTGAACAGCGTTCGATTTGACTTGGTTAAGAGATGTTGGAGGTGTTAGTACATTTGGAAAAGTAGCCTGTTGTGTACATCAAAGTCGTTCTGATAATAATGTAGAAGAACAGGGAGTAGTTATGATGCCTGGTTACTCGGTGGAAACGAAGCATGTCATGTTTGATTATAGCAGATTTCGTGTCGCGGCCAAGCTACCGTTGTATAGTTTGGAAGCGTGTGATTTCTTGGTGTAGATAGAAACGGTCTTTTTGCTTACGTTTTGCTGCTACATGCTGGAATGAACGACACAGTATTAGTAGACTTCGAGACTAACCAGCTCAAGTGCCGTTCTTATCATACCCTTTACTGCTAAGCGGTACACAATCACTTTGGGCAAGATTGAAATGTATTATGACATCATTACAATAAGCTGAGATTTTCTGCACAATATTATCATATGAGCATCAAAATACCTCTGCAACAAAACCCTGAATTCCAATTGACTAAACATCACATATCCGGACACCAACAAACGCATTGTTACTAGATTATTTCCTGAATTCTCCACTCTTCCAATGTACCATCCTGACAACCCCCTTATCCCATCCCTTTCCCAGTTTGCTAAAAAAAAACATAATCATGTATCATATGGGGTATCTATCTTCCTCCAATACATGGCCGTAGTTCGCCCGGACAAAGGAAAAAACAAGTCTCCCGTGAATCCCGGATATCGTTGCTGAAAAGAATATTTCGCCAAGCATGTATGCAGTTCGAAAAGTGATGGAAAAAGTGGAGAGAGCAATAGATAAAAAAACGACAGAATGTGAAGAAGATGATGAGGAGAGAGGAAGAGCAGATGCTGTCCAGTAAGGGGCCTTCATCAGGCGACGGACGCATCGTCACTCCCAAGGTATCAAGCGTTCGCATCAAAACATGTCGCCCAGGCAATTTGTCAAGATTCACTGGCTTCCCTCTTCCAAGCCCCCGGTCGTGTAAACTGTACTTTGCCGCCCAGTCTCTCCACCTCTTCGACAGCGACATCTCGCTGTCTCTCTAGCTCCTTGATGTAATCAATAGCGACGGCCAGAATCATGCTCTTGCTAGGCTTTACGGCACTCGAGTCTGCTGTATCGCATTGAGGCAGCATGGGGACAGCTCGCCGTAGTCTCTCTAGCTCGGCATTGAGCTTCTCGCGGTACTTGCGTTCCACTTCCGTGTGCGGCATGCACTGTGTTTTGGAGCCTTTGGACGCATGATTGGACGCGGTGGGATCTGAAGCGGGACGGTTCAGGCGGGGGCGACCTCTTTTCCGCGGAGGAGGCTTGACGGTGGTGGTGTCTTCAGGCGTAGGTTGGGTGTTTGGGGCTGAGACTGGGGACTGGGCTGTAGGACTTCCGTGGCTGCTTGGCGTGGGCAAAGGCGAGGGAAGCGAGGGAAAGTTAGAATTGAAGTCGGTAGCCATATAGCCATTCTGAAAGTCTCCCGCGACACTCAATGGCGTAGGAAGGTTGTTCGACCACGTGGTAAGTGGGGGCTTGGCGGCTCCGGTTACGGCGCTGACCACTGGTGGCGCACTGATGAAGCTGGTGTTGTGTACTGGCGCGCTCCAGCTGAGAAGTCCGTCAGCTGGTTGCTTGACGGCGCCATTGAAGCAGGTATCGTTGCCGGCAGCATAGTTTTGGGAAGCAGAATAGTCAGAAAGGCCCGGGTACGAGGATTCGGTGAAATAGGCGTCAATGTCTGGAGAGGGGAAGGTGTCGCTGTTCGGCGAGTAGGTTGCAGCCGTCGACATGGGGTAGGCAGGCAGGCCTGAGGAATCCATCACTTCAAACTCACGCTCTGCGGGAAGAAAAGGTCGAGGCGGGTTTCTGTCTGGTCGCTGAAGCGAGCAGACGGTGTATATACGTTTAAATCTAGTGGCTCTGTGGGATCAGCCATGCCGAGGGTACATGCGCAATACGTCGTGATCGAGATTTGAAGCTGAAATCGTATGTAATAAATGCAGCGGTCGAACGATAATACAGGCGGGCAAGCGGCACACCGGCTTTTTGCCAAACCCGGGTTTCCAAACAAATGCATCACAGCGACGTAAGCTTGGCCATCAATTGTCTAGAATCTTCGGAGCGTACACGCACACGTGTAGCGGGAGCTGTGAAGGAGTTAACCCCCTGCACTCTTCGCCCTCAGCCGAATCATAACTGTGGCAGCTAACTGTTCTTTTTCGTAACCTGTCGCTACCACAATGTCCGCCAACTAAGCGGTTCAGCCTTCGTATCTTTGAGCTTCTTGCAGCCCATCTTGCAGCGCCCCAGCAGCATCATATGTACACTTGGCGCCAGAAATCACAGTCCAGACCGCTCCTTCTTTCATGCGCGATGCCCGTTGCTTGGCGGTGTGAGGCAAGGCTGGTGTTTCTCTGTACATACATGGCAGTGATGGTGACGTCCAAAGTCTGATGCGCGGGGAAAGACTTCGGACCTTTTATTCCAACCGGAGCACCCGTCCCGACCAATCAGTCGCGAAACTACACGGTGTGGGACCGATAACAGCCAATCACGTGCAACCAAAACCTAACCCCCCGAGATGATCACAACTTTTCCCTGCAAGTTGACTGCTACTTCTAGCAACTTCCATGTCCACTTGTGCATCTTGTGACCGTGCTCGGTGCGTTCCGGCATGGGCATCCACTCATTTGCAACATGCATTTCTTTCCGTCGTACTCTCCCTTCCCGGGCCACCGAGTGAACCACGTAACTGCGCCAGATTCCCGATCCAAAGGCTGTTGTTAAGATCCGCGTGATTTACTCTCCACGCAATGTATACGCATACCTTGTTTTCTGTTTGAGCCAGGCTGTCCAGGTTTGCAAATTTCTGCTGGGGGAGCGCTCCTTCTGTGACCAAAAAGCTCAACAGCATCTGTCGACCCCTCTCAGGACCTCAGCCACACAGCCGAGATGCATCTCGGGCTAGGGCCTGTGTACCAAAATGGCACCGTTCAGTAATGGCTGTGAGGGGGGTGCAATAGAATTCATAAGAAGCCCAGCTTCTGAGTCTCGAAGGAGAAGCGGACGGCGTTTTATACCAAAGACTGTTCTGTGTTGGCCATCTCGCCAGAATTTGCTTTTCACATGCGATCGGCTTCATTCTCGCAACACCGTGGGCCCACAACGCGTACCATTTTGTAGATAAGCTTCCAGTTTGACAATCTACGGCTTTCGGATCGTCTCCCGGCACGTCCACTGCAGGCCACGTTGTGCAGTAAGCCACCTTCAGCTTAACTTGGCGACACCTTCAGCAGTCTTGGCACATATGCGCGTCAGAACGCTGTGCATCACGTAACAAAAGTCTAGGTGAGAATTGGCTTCTGCTCGTACGTGGTTTAATAAATCAGTTCGTCGTATGAATATCATGTCTTCGGTCTTTTTCTGGTAAGACAATCAGACAAAGAGATGGTATTTGTGCGTCGAGGATCTATCGTGGAACAATTTGGAAAATACCGTCAACGCCCTGAGCCTACATAATCCCCCCAATGTACATACAACAACGCAACCAGGCGTGCACCAACCCGTGTAAAGCGAACGAAACCGTTCTCTTAACCACCTTTAGAATCTATGCCGGAAAATACCTCTCAACAGTAGGAACTCTAGAGTCTAACATTTGCACCAATCTTGCCACCCTGGAACCATACGCTTTCTCTCCACTCTCCGATCCTCACGCCCACATGGGCAAACGCACTCAATTTCAATTGTCCCCCGAGTGCCCTTTTGATGGCCTGGTACCCGAGACTGCCAAATGACCAGTCGACGGGCAAGTGCGGGGATTCTGAAAGACCAGGAGGTACAGCGAAGGGTAGATCATAGAGAATCTTGCCAGCGATATGGCCCTCGTAGTAAGCAGTCGCATTCATGTCGGTAATGTACAGTGTTGTCGAGCGAAACGGGGAGGCGAAGGTGAATACAGCTGTACTGCTTATCAAATGCATGGTTGTGCTGCGGATGAAGTGTGATCTGCCATCATTTTCTGGGTCGTCGCCATCGTCGCCGTCGGATGGCTTCTTAGGAGTCGACATGTGTGGCATAGGTCGTTCTATTGGAAAGTGCGAGAGGAGACGGCCGATGTACGGGAGGGCTGGTACGGACTTTTCATGAGCCTGGACGGTTATTGTGGTGTTGAAACCTGCACATAATATTAGCTTGCCTGTATGCAATAATTACTGTAGGGAGATGGATATACTCACCAGAAATGTACTGAGAGAGTAGTTCTGCGCCAATTTTCTTTCCCTTGTCGCCTCCAAGCGTATAAGGATCCCAAAGAAGAGAGGCTAGTTTGTTTGTGTTATTTCCAGGTTTAACCTCCATATCCTTGATCGTTGCACTACCAATATGTGACCCATTGGCTAGAACATTGATATTGAAGTAGGGAATTGTAGCTGAGTAATTCGTAGGATTAGTAAAGTTGACCAACGCCGTAATAGTAAGAGAAGTAGGCGAGGTATCAACTATGGCCAGGTTGCCAACTTTGATGTTAAGCGCGCTCCCCTTGTCCTTGTCGTGACCGTCACCAGGTTTAGTGTCCTTGCCGCCGCGAATCGCTGAACATGAGAAGTTAGCTAGTTGCAGGAGGGCGGCCAAACATGGATCACGAACTGGTTACGAACGTTTGACTGGTACGACTCCCTGTGCGGGAATGCCGCGCACTGCGAGCTTGCCCATAGGCGTATCTACACCAACGCTGACTGCAGCCTTGAGATCCATCATGATGGATTTGCCGCCAAACAGCAGAGCTTGCACGACCTCGCTGAAGAGATCATCGTCCAGAATTTCGATAGGTGCGTTCTTGATGACAGACTGAACAAGGAGGGTAGGGCCTTCTGAACCCTTGCCTTCGATGCGGGTTGAGTTTGCCTTTTGCCATTTTTCAAGATTCATCTTTCCGAGCTTCTTTTTGCGGTAGTAGATATCAGCGTCGGCCTTGACTTGGTTGACATCTATAGGAAAGTTCATTTCGTTAGGCAGGCCGATGTCGACGTTGACGATGCCGGATATTTTGGGTGCGGCTTCGGGTGTACCAGGCTCAGCGAATGGATTAGGAAGGCTGAAATGCATGTCGGCGAGAGAGAAGTTCTTGATCAGATTGCCCATGGACTTGCCAGCAAACGGAACTGGAACAGTAATGTCCTTGAGGAGGTCGCGAGCCCAATCGGGGGTAGCCGGGTCGGGAAATTTGCAGCAGCTGATGTAGGTAGTTGCATCTTCGCCCTTCATGTAGTCGCCCAGGAAGGTATCAAGGGGAGACTTGGCCGAGTTGGGGCACACTTGGGTCAGTGGATCAGAGAGCTTATCAACGTTGCCAGTGACATTGACCTTGACATCGGACTCTGGCCTGACTTGGAGTTCCCCAGTGCGTGCGGTGCCGACCATAATATGCTTGTCGGTGGCAGAGCAGCCCTCAATGCCAACGTCGACAGCCACAGGAGGTAGAGTAACCTGAACGGGGAAGTCGTTATGCACAACTATGGTAGCTTCAGCGCCAAGACCCTTCTGACCATGCTTGGCCTCACCGAGGTTGAGCTTTGTGATGTTGTAGTGGGGAAGCTCGGGGATGTCGCCTCGCTGGAGAAGCATGGAGTGCTCAATAATCTGCCTGCCAATGTTGATCAAGCCCGACTTAACTGGGACTGAAGCCTTTCCTTGGAGTCTTAACTGCCCCAGTCGGCCATCGATCCAGTCGTTGGCGACATTTCGAATGCCATCCGGCGAACCCGGCTGCACGTTTGCGACAAAGGATAGGTGAGTTGTGTGTCCGTTCCTGATGTTCACCTTGATGCCAGGTATCTTGGCCGTACCAATCATGACGTCTCCGTACTCGGGCAGATAGACTTGGGCGTCAAAGGCCCCAGTCTCGGCTTCCCTCGCAATCCAGGTGCCGAAGCGTCCCAGGTTGCGCACACTCTGCTTCTTGACTTTGCTGGCGTCCATTTTGAAGTCGCCCTCTACTTGCACATCAGCGCCGTGCTCGGTCAGTCCCTGCATGGCGAGCTTCGTAGGCGTGAAATCAGCGGCCTGCAGCGAGTACTCCTCGATACTCTCCTTGGCCAGGAAGCCGAGCATGATGAAGATGAAGACCAGACACAGGATCACGAGGGCCAGGATGCTCGGCCATCGCTTCTTCCATAGCGGCACTCGTTCATTGTTGCTCTTGATGGACGAGCCGCTCAGCGACCGTCGCAGCGATGTCTCGGCGGGCGTGGCCTCGTCATGGCCGGGGCCGGGGCCGTCATCGAGGTCGTCGGCGTCTTCTCGCGACAGCAGTGGCGTCTGCTCCGTGGTGCGGCTGGATTGCTTCGAGCGTGCTGAGCGCGACGAGTGGGCCGACTTGTGCGAGACCGGACGCGAGCTAGACGTGCGGGTCGGAGCCCTGCTCGCGCCCCACGACTCCTCGCGCTCTCGCTCCTCTTCATCCATCTTCAAGCGTAGGGGGGTCCAGGCGAGAGCCATGGCATGCGGTGTGTTGGTGGAGGAGGAGGAGAGGTGGAGAGGCAGGCCAAGCTGCGTATCGAGGCCGAGACAGTCATCTCGTCATCAACTCAGCCACTCACACGCGCCCAGCGCAGCGCAGCGCAGCCGACCGTGTGCCTGGCCTGCCGCGGCCCACTAGCCCCGATGACCCCGGACTGCGGACTGCGGACTGCGGACTGCGGACTGCCATACCCGCTGTGATGCGTCACGCTTGGCCTGTCTGTCAGATAATCTTTCCGTGGCACGCAAAAGGGCGTGCGAAGAGAAAAAAAAAAGTCGTGTGTGACTCTTAGACTGCTTTGCGGAGCTGGCACATATATGTGAAAATCTACCTCTGTTCTCCTTCAAGCCCTTCACAGCCAATTGACCAACCATGCCCGCCTTCCGCCCTTCTCCAGTCGCTCTGCGAAGCTTGCGCCGCTGCTACTCCACCTCACCAGCTACACCTTCCACATCGCCCTTTGCGCCCCGACATCTCCTCTCCATAGCGGACCTCACGCCTGCTGAGCTCACCACGCTTGTCCAAAATGCACACAAGCACAAGACCACCATCAAGCAGACTGACGAGGTGCCGCATTCAATGCGCGCAGCCCTGGCGGGCAGGACTGTGGCCATGACCTTCAGTAAACGGAGCACACGCACGAGGATATCGACAGAAGGCGCCATTGCCGCTTTTGGCGCCTCTCCAATGTTCCTGGGCAAGGATGACATACAACTGGGCGTAGGGCGCCCGCCCCGTTTCCTGCTATTGCACACTGACGCCGCAGCATAGGTGAATGAGTCCCTCTATGACACCTCCCTCGTCCTCTCCAGCATGACGGCTGCCATCGTAGCCCGTGTGGGCCCCCACTCCGACGTTGCCGACCTCGCCAAGCACTCGAGCGTGCCCGTCATCAACGCCCTTTCCGACCTCTACCACCCCTTCCAGATCATCGCCGACCTGCTCACTATTTGCGAAATCTACCCCTCAGCCTCCTCCACCTCGCTCGGTCTCGAGGGCCTCAAGATTGCATGGATCGGAGACGCGAACAATGTGTTGTTTGACCTAGCCATTGGCGCAACCAAACTGGGCATCGACATCGCCGTCGCGACACCCGCAGGCTACGAAATCCCCAAGGCGATGCGTGAGGTTATATCTCACGCCGCACAGACATCCCCACGAGCCGGCAAGCTTATCGAGACTACTTCGCCCGAAGAAGCCTGCAAGAACGCCGACATCCTCGTGACAGACACGTGGATTTCCATGGGCCAGGAAGAGGAGACAGCCAAACGCCTCAAAGACTTCAAGGGCTTCCAAATCACATCTGAGCTGGCCAAACGCGGTGGCGCAAAGGACAACTGGAGCTTCATGCACTGCTTGCCCCGTCACCCAGATGAGGTTGCCGATGAAGTCTTCTATGGACCCAGAAGTGTCGTCTTCAGGGAGGCGGAGAACAGGCTGTGGTCTGCCATCTCTGTCCTGGAGGCCTTTGTTGTGAACAAGGGGAAGATTCAGTGACTAGACCCATGGTTTGAGTAGGAGCAGCCACCATAACGATACCAATGTTGATGAGGGAAACAAGAACAGCATGACATGAGACACGTACGGTTCTAGGCGCACAAAAGTACTTTATCCACTCTATAGTCTAGCACCCGCTGCTAAATCTAAACCAGTCATGTGCAGGCACAACTTATTTCAACTTCTCATCACTACTCTCCCTTCTTCACACCAGTGTCTTTTCCAGTCTCAGCTTCCCCACCATCTCCATCCTTCTCCTTATTCCTTTCATCTAGACCTTCTACGCCCTTGCCCCAAGCCCCCGCCTTCTTTCCCCAAGTCATCATGCCCCAAGCGTGCGTCCAGGCAAACTTTGGCGGCGCATCAGGATGCGTACGAAAGGGGCTAGCACCATGTTTGAACATGTCCTGCATCGCAGCCTGTCTATCCTTTTCCAGTTCATCCTCCGATAGGATTTTAGTATTCGGCGGCAACGCAGACGGCAAAGGGGATGCAGCGGCAAGTGATGACGACGACGATGATGAAGAAGACATGCTCCTAGGCCGTTCCCAGTGCCGAGACTCAAGCGGAATAGGCCTCCACCATTCATCCAACGGCACAGAAGAAGCCTTGTCCCACCAACTCCTGGAACACATTTCCCAAATACGACTTTCTGCCCTCTTGACCGCAAACTTTTCATCTTCACCCGTCAAGCCGCCAATGTTTGCGAAATCAGGCGACCCGGGACCTAGACGTCGTTCATCGGTAAAGGACGATCCCGTCTTTCGCGTGCGATTCGGCGGATCGTCTTCGAGCGCGTCTTCCGCCAACGATGCACCGCCGCTGTTGTACGAGGAAATGTTTGGCCGGAACGGCGAGTTGAGATCCTGGTAAATTTCAGAGTACGTCTCCGGGTATACTGCGTCGTTTTCGAGCGAAGCGTCGTCACTTGCAGTGCTAGAGCCACCACCAGGTCGTACGGGGAAGAAGATGTCGTCGGGGCCGGCGGCGGCCGTAATCATGAGTTTGCATCGGGCTTCGTACATGGAGTCGAGCAGTGTGATTAGGCGTCTGGCTTCGCTCTTCATCAGCAGGCCCATGATAGGCACGTCAGTGACGATGAAGGTATGGTAGGTGGATGCTAGAGTCACATAGTCGGCGGGACCTAAAACGGCACCACAGAGTTCGGCGAATGTGAAGAAGGCAACGCCATTGTATTGTGCGGGGACATGGAGCGAACGGTTGTAGACGGTGAGGGTGGCGGGTTCCCAGGGGGATAGGGTATTGAGCGTTTGTAGCGCGCTCGACAAGGGCATTGAACGACTCGCCGAACTCGATCATTTGGTCCGTGGTACTGGGTTGGATGAGGTAGTTTTTGGGCAGGTACGGGGAGGATGTGGGTTTGGTGGCGGGAGTTGCTTGCTCTTGTCTTTGTGGAATGCTGAATGTGTCTGTTAAACCTGCGAGACCCTCTGTAGGAGCTGAGGTAGAGTCGAACCCCGGCATTTGCACACTATCCCTTCTACTACTCTCCTCATCCTCTTCTCGCTCAAGCTTCCGGTAATCCTTCTTTCCCTCCATCTCCCAGACCTCACATCTTGCCCTCAACACATCCAGGAAGCCTGCAAATTCACCAAGTTGCCCAGCCCCATCATCTCTCCTTCTATGCTCGCTCTTATTCATGCTCCAGCCCAGACGGCTCAGACGGTCCACAGGTCGTGAGAATTCCATACCCGCGGCCTTGGCTAGTTCTTCTGGCATGCGGTTACTGGTCGCGATGAGCACACCGCCAAGCTGGAAGAAGGATGTCATGAGATTTGACAAGATCTTGCTGGCTGCACGGTCAGGAAGTTGGAATTCATCTAGGAAGAGAATTGGTGATGTTTCAATGAGGTCTCTGGCAACCAACAGCAAGGAATATTCATCATGAGGGGCTTTTGGTCCTGCTGCTACCGACCGTGCCCTGCGTAGTTTCTCGAGTCGGGAAATGGTGTCAAGCATAAATGTGTTAAAGTGCCAGCGACGCTTCTTGCGGCTGGGCAAACAATCTTGAAAGAGATCTATCAGCATGGATTTCCCCGTGCCGACTTCCCCGTGTAGCATGAGCCCCTTTGGACTTTGCAATTGCATGGCTTCATCATGACTAGTCAGAACTCTCGTTAACGCCACAGAATCCCTTCTCTCTTTCTGCGCCAGGAGCGATGTCCATACACCTCTTCTGCCGAAGCGATTCGCATGTAAATCTGTAGGTGTAGTTGATTCGGCATTTGGATCAGAATCCACAGCTCTCGTGAGTAGTTGTAGTCGTTTTGAGTACTCTACCGCCGGTTCATAATCGATAAGGCGATCATAGAGTTTCTGCAAATGTAACGCTGAAACACCTTCAAGTCAGTCCACATGTACCCCAAAAAGCTTGGCAGTTTTCAGAATTGTAGACGTCATACCGAGACGGTGCTGAGCTGGGTCAGGGCGGATCTTCTGCGTAACGATGAGGCTGCGATAAAGCACCAGAGGGTTGGTGATGGCCACACCGGTAGAAGGCATTGGGATTCATTAGTGTAAAAGAAGTGTCACCGTGGATGTAGCATGAGGTATCGAGGGTTCATTGTGACCGAGGTGATCTGTTCTAACATTGGACTAGACTGCAATCGGCGCTAGCGGTTTTGGGAAGTTCCGAAGTCTCTTGCTAATATTGGATTAAGAACGGTCCCCAAGATGAACCAGTGTTTCAAACCGAAGGTGTTTATTTCTGAACGCCAGTCAATGCAATATGGTATCGTGGTAATCGAAGTGTAGTTTGCTCAGATGCTCGTGACGCCCGGCGACCACGCTTCGGCAACCTTTTTGACCTCCTGGATAAACTTGCGACTTGTGATTTGAGTTGAACCAATTCTCTGCTCAGCGTTGGCTGTAACTGGCGAGTGCTCATCGGGGTCGTAAAATCTGAGGTTAACGGACCTTGTCAATGTCTGCCTCAGGTGAAGAATCCATCCAACGGGTACTTACGGATTTCGGAGCAACTTGATGTATGCCGTCTGCAATGCCCTGAATGCCTACAAAGGATCAGAGGTCTGAGAAGCACGTAGCATTCCAAACTTACAGGCTTCATATCCGCATCTCGCAGCCCAACGGCAGTAGCGGTCTTGCTGTCAAGGACAGAAGCTGGCCGCCCCTCCATGTCAACTACAATGACAAACTTGACTCCAGTGTTGGTGAGCCACCCGTACATTGCTAGCCTCTCATCGACGGCCTGCAAAAGGCCAAAGTCTTGGTCTGCAGTCTTGTGAGGCAGACGAGCTTCAAATATGTCCAGACATGATGAGAGAAGGAACTGAAATTCCAGCGGAGCCCGCTCTTCTGCTGGGAATAGTGATATATGCAATGGGTTGTTCTACGCGACCAGTCAGTCATAGGAAGAACGACATGCATGAGTAGATGTATGTACTAACGTGCTTGCCGATTACGCCTATGCAAGCGATGGATGGAATCTGGCAAAGTCATCAGTTTTTGTCACAAGAAGCCGACATGTGCATTCCTTACCCGACCTGACATGCTAGGCGAGATATCTCCAGATTCGAGGGCCTAGGAAATGGATGTGGAGTAGCCTAGGCGATGGCGGAGGAGTGACGGTTCCTAGCCTATCAGGTGCCACCAAAATCGACTGCTAATCGATCTTGCCAAGCATTTTGCTGCACCTACCTCATCGATCAACTTCGCGACTCCTCGACCGCCACCCCACGTCTTGCCTCTCCACTCCTCCCCACCCCCTTACCTACGCCTTTCCTTAACGTTCGTCGCAAGCATGTTTTCGACGACACGGTCTGCGGCCTCAATGGCTCTGCGAGGTTTGTGCCACTTGCCACCAAAGAAGCTCCCAACGCCCCGGGACTGACTATATGAATAGCCAAACCCGCGACGGCACTGATGCCCTTCCGCGCCGGGAGCGCTGCTTTTCTCTCTTCAAGCTCGTCGGATAGAGCGACCATGAAGACGCCCGCGACCATTCCCGGTAACCCTGGAACGCCACCGCCGATGAAATCCGCGCGAGTTGAAGTGCCCTTGCCGAGCCAGGAGGGAAAGAAGGGGGCCATGCAATACGCTTTGTACGTGAAGCGCCATTGAAATCACGGAGGATACGTTGGTGGTGATAAGGATACGACAAGGGCATAGACTAACGAGCGGGGATAGGACAACGCTGGACCAAATAGCCAACTGGGCTCGTCAGAGCTCCCTCTGGCCCATGACCTTTGGTCTTGCATGCTGCGCCGTCGAGATGATGCACTTGTCCACCCCACGGTACGACCAGGATCGTCTCGGTATTATTTTCCGTGCTTCGCCCCGACAGTCCGACGTTATGATCGTGGCGGGTACCCTCACAAACAAGATGGCACCTGCGCTACGACAGGTGTACGACCAGATGCCGGACCCGCGCTGGGTTATTTCCATGGGTAGCTGTGCAAACGGAGGAGGATACTACCACTACAGCTACTCGGTCACACGAGGATGCGACAGAATTGTACCAGTAGATATTTACGTGCCTGGTTGCCCACCTACTGCTGAGGCGCTCATGTACGGCATTTTCCAGCTACAGAAGAAGATGAGGCACACCAAGATCACCAGGATGTGGTACAGAAAGTAGAGTCTTGCTTATTTGGCGTGGTCTGTTTGGCAGTCGTTATATCTGCGAATCTAGAGGGAATAGATTCCTCTTGTACATATCCGTATTCTGCAAGTCTATCAAGTACCTGATGTTGCCGCCGCATACTTTCAAGAAGTGGTTTCTCCAAGTCCAAACATCTTGATCGAGTTAGCCCATGCACTATGTCATTGTTAGTTCGCATTTCTATCTTCTTGTGAGAAGTCGCAAATGACTTACGCATCACAGACTTCTTCGACACTAATCTCCTTGATCTTTGCAATCGCATACGCAACGTGTGGAATCGTGGCTGGCTCGTTTCGCCCCTTGACCATCATGCCTTTGGCCCACTTCTCTTTTTTAACTGCTTTTGGCAGAGGAGGTGCGTCTCCGAGATACTTGGCGGATGCGTGACTGGGCCTCATTTCGCACCATGGGCCGTCGGTCTCAATTTGTAGACGTGATAGGGGTATTTGTTTGACGACTGAAATATTCTCTTCCGCTGGAGAAAGTCAGTAGCGGAATGAGCTGTGGTATCAGGTTCGTGGAATTTAAACCGTCAGATAGGAGTGAGTAGAGAACATACTCTTCATGCTGCACCCATTGACGCCAATATCGAAGCCTAAATCAACGAGATGTTGCATCTCTTCCAACGTTCCGGTGAAGCTGTGCACAAGGCCTCTCTTCGGCAGCTGGTCAAGCTTTGCAGTCAACAATTTCTCAAAGTCCTCGCTCGCAGCGCGGGAGTGGAGGAAGAGTGGCAGTTGAACCTCAACAGCAATTTCCAGCTGTGCTTCAAAGTACTTCAGCTGTGGCTCTTTTGGGGTAAGAAACAGACGATCGTAATCAAGTCCGATTTCTCCAAACGCTACCGCATAACCCGTTTCTTTGGCTTCAATAGCCAGGGCTTTGAGAGCTGAGAGAAGTTCAGACGGGCCACCAGGATGCGTTTCAAAGTGTTTTGCAGAGCAAGGGTGTACACCAATAGTAGCATAGCATAACCCCGGATGTGCTTTTGCAATCTCAATTGCCTGTTTTGATTCCTTGAGATCAGAACCCGTTACCATGAATTTCTTGCAGCCGGCGTCTACAGCTCTTTGAATGACATCTTCAAAGTCGTCTTCGTGACGCTGGGTCCCGTGATACTCGCCTCGGAATATGGGGTCCGTGAAGTTGATGCCGATCTGATAGTGGCTGGTTAGGAGCGGGGAGGGGTGAGCAAGTGGGACGCGAACCGACATCAACGTATTTGAGCTGGGGAGTAGACGCCATAGTTGAGAGTGTTGAGACAAGTATTGATGGAGAACAAGTCTGGTCTTGTGTCAAGTCAGTATCTAGGTACTTATCCCGGCTCGATGCTCATGGTGAAGAACACCGCAGATGACGCACAGGAAAATTTGTTTGAGCACTTCTTGCTTCCTACAGAAAGAAGCGGTATATAAGATTGACGCAAAGCTGAGCCTATGCGATAGGGAATCGTATTCTGTACTTTTCTCAAAAACATGAATCGATAAGTTGGTAAAGAACGATGAATACGGAGTAGTTGTGACTGCATCAGGTGTCCGACTAATCCGCTTTTAGACTAGTTCTGACGCTTTGGCATTTCCTGCACCGCCTTCAGCACGACACCTATACTCAATACTACATTAGAGGGGAGAAGATTGCACTAGGAGATAAACTTAATATCTGGCGTCACTTTCATTATCGTTGCTAGTGTATAACACGGCAGCATTTTCATCGAAAAGGTCAATGGAGAATACCTGGCACCATCGTCGTGTGGCAGATAATGCTGCAAAGGCCTGTTGGATCTGCTACAAGCCTACCACAAGCGTTCTGATCACACCTAACAACAAGGTGCGCTCCTAATTCAAGAGCTACAGTAGGCCGCTCACATGCAAATAGGACTTTTTCTATATATGTACTGGGCATTTGTCTGATCGAGGATTCTGCCTACCAGAAGCTGACGAAGCAAAAAGGGTCGAGGAACAGAAGAAGAAGGATGAGCTGGATCGTGAGATTGAGGCAGTGAAGAAAGAGTATGAAGAGAAACAGAAGATCAAGCGTGAGAAGCGAAAAGGCAAGGACAAGGAAAAGGACAAGGAGAAGGAAAAAGAAGCAAAGAGCAAGGAAGATGACGAAGACAAGGAGGATGAGAAAGCCAAAGACGAGAAGGTATATCAGAAACTCTTATCCAATGCATCCTGCTGATTTTTATGGCAGATCAAAGAGTTATCCAAATCTAAAGATCAGGCTCAGGCTGAACTTGGTCCCCGCATATACCAACTCAACAAGTGGGCTCATCAACTGGCTTGTTGTATCACTGTACTGACTTCTTACAGGAACTTCTATCAAATGAGACTAGAAAAGCTGCGAAATGCTGAGATAGCCAAACGAAACAGGGAGCGACTGAGTAATCCTGCAAACTTCCCATCTGTACCCAGTGGTAACCCGTAGGACTCATTCATCCTATTCGAATGAGCCGGATCATCACTGGGCATGCATCAGTCGCCTCATTCCCCCTCGATCATGTCCTCTTCCCACGTCATCTCAAGTAAAGAAAATCTGCCTTGGCAACCCATGACAGGATTTTCTCCTACCAACCATAGAACCTTGTCAACGCGGTCAACAACTAGTGGCTGGCCCTAATGCTATTCTTACTAAATTTCACATTCGTCCGGCAATTCGATCCGTTTGTGAATATAATTAGACTGATTAATCAGCACTACGAGTCCGCTGAAGATATTATATATATACTGAATTCGCCCACTATAGCGCCTCAAGAAGTATAGTACAACCCTCTGGTCTAGACTAGGACCTGGCCAATCACAGAATGTCTTTACACGGTTGTATTACATCAGTCATCTTGACACCACACGAGCTTGCCGTGTTATTGTTCCGAGATCCAATGTGATCATGGTGATAGACGTATACTTTGTCCATAGAGAGAATTGCCAATGCATCTGGACCATTTCCCTAATACCTCGTTTTTTAATCTTTCTTCATGAGGCGGTGTCCTGACTTACTGCAGGGTTTTAGCATCGGCGATTCTAAAGCAACACAAGCCTTCGGGCTGTTTCTTGATCGGTCTTATCTGGTGGTAAACTCAACTTTCAGCGCTGACGATCATGATTTGATCACGCGAAGATAACATTCTGAGAGGCTGACGGTGAGACGGCAGATTTGACAAAGAACCCTAGAGCATCAATATCGCACTGCACATTTGTCGGCATCAACCCCACGACGTTGTGATCGTGAAGCCTGCAGTACAATATCGAAACCTAGCCAGTGAATGTGAGTAAATGTGTGCACAAGACGCAACGAATTTTGAACAAGGCATGGGCTCTTAGAGGCGCATTTGGGAATGTCAGCAACTATCGTGTGACACCCAAAAAAATTCTTACCCCTACCGCATAGAGTCTTCAAAATCATGCAGTAGAACCTTTGACGTGGTCGAACCTCCTCTACCTCGCATGCCGTTCAGGCATCCAGTGTAATTCTTTTGCAGCGCCACTGCTGCAGTCAGCGTAAGCAAACGCAGACACGCTGTTGCATGTAACTCTGCATCACTACCACAGCGCTTCCACATACAACTCCCATTTACAACCAAGTCAAGCTCTTGCTGATCAGGAATGAATCTTGTGGCTCCCGCAGTGGCTTACGCTAGTGCAGCTCGTATGCCGATCTAGAGTTGTGTCCGAGCTTCACAACCTGCAATGATTAGCAGTTGATTATCAAGCATAGATACGGGCGCTACCAGTAGCGCGGCTATCGCGGTGAGACAATCGATGGACATCATCCGGTACGAACATCTTTGACCATGTTGCGTAGAGCCACTAGGCGTAAACGGCGGTTTTGAGTGACTGGCTTCGCGCGTACGCAATTGGACGAGACTTGTCAACCGCGGTCTATCTAATCAACGTCATTGCAGGCCATAAGCGGCGGTCCTCGATGCAAATACAATTAGAATATCCAAGCGTCTGGCATGACAGCTTGCCTAATGCATCCGATATGGCATCATAAACGTACGAGGTAACTCACGATCATCTGGGAGATACGGGAAATGATCATCATGTGGCGTTTGTCAAACTCAACGCATGGTCTGAGTTTAAGAATCAATGCTTCATTGTGTCGAAAAAAGAACCGATGAAGGCCTGAATTCACATCTATTACATGTAACACATAATACGGGGGTATGCGGCGATCTGATCATCACATCCTTCTCGACGCCGCAGATGTGGTTGAATTCATCCAGTTCATCTTGTCTGTATATAAACATATCAACATTGTATGCACTTATCGGCCAGAAGCTGTGTTGACGATATGCAACAGCTCGTAGCATGACGAATTCTCACTAGAAAAAGAATTGGTCTAAGAGTTTATGATCCGCACCGCAAAAATTATCCGAAAAGTTCTAGTAGCGGCTATAGTACAAGCTATCTACAACCCGTATAGCTGGGGCTTAGATGTGAGTTCAACGTTCCAACATCAGCTGAACAAGGACATGCATAGGACTGGCCGTGTGAAACGGTCTATCTGGCTTTACATCTTGACACCCTTATCATAAAACCATATCACCGGTACGATTATGTACAGCCATGCACAGCAAACAAACCCAGAAAATCAAAGCATTTCTGTTTCATGATTCCAAATATTGTGACCACATACAGTAGTTACCAATTCGGCACTTTTCCTCGCACTGTCCTTCGTCATCACCCATGCAAATAAGTAAGAGCCAACCGCTCAACATCGTTCGACTACGAATAAGCTTCAAGTGACAAATACCAAACCCCTGCCTTGTCGCTCCATGGTAGACCGCTCCCTCTCTACCCGCTATAGACGCGTAGTCTTGAGCCAGCATGCTGGATCCGGGAAACCCGCGGCAATTCAGACGATCATCCGAACTAGGTAGACGATAAAAAGACGCACGGATACATATACTTTTTCTAAACAACGGGCCGTAAAGATAGTATTGTGTTCGGCGATTACTTTTGGCCCCAATAGGGTGTTAGTGCTCACTTGCCCGTACTCACCCACTACTCTTCCTTTCTTTTTTGGCAAAGTCTGTTCTTGTCTTGTGTGTACTGGAACCCGGAACACGGTGCTACTTCAACCCACATGATATTTTTCCCGGTGTCAAGGGGTTCGGGGGTTTTTATTTTGCCATCGCGAATTATACTGGATGGGGAAGGGGCATATAAGCGTGATGGAAGAGGGATGGCATGGCAAGGTAGGCATCGAGTCAAGAATGAAAGGCAAGAAAGATCAGCGCTATGAAAGATGGGCACATGGTATATTTGGCTGTGTATGTACAGTGGGCTATGCGCGTAGGTGTCCGTATGGGAATTTTCGTGAGTACCTAGGAACCTTGGAAGCGACGAGTGTTTTGAATTTTTTTTTGGAGATGAAAAGAAAGTTGCATAGTAATTAGTAGTACCTCCAGTACAAAAAGTGAACCTTATTACCAAGAGACGTCTTCGTTTATACCCCGGAAAGATTATCGCAGTTACTTGGCGTCTCTGCCATAGACCGGAAGTCTAAATCCCACAGAATGGGAACGCCGACCTGCCAAGCCACCCTAATATATACCGGCAGTGACACCAACGCCGAGATCAACCACCACGTAAGCTTAAATGCGGCCCTCTCCAATGAAAAGCTCACAGTGACATACTGATCAGATCTTTCAATCCGAACCAGGCTAGTCGGGTTTTACCAAAATCTGGAGTAAGCATCCAGCACTGGACCAGAACCCCGCCATAGATAAACTGCCGAACGCATCCAGAGAACCGTTCGGTGAATTATGCATGCAGATTGGGCGCTTGTTTGAAAAGACACATTAAGCGATGTCGTTATTATTCTGGAATTCTTCTTGTTTTAAATTAGACACATGATACAGTATACACAGTAGACTTACTAAGCCGCCCGCGTGACGTAAGAATAGAGCTTAGGTACATACACACACAAAGCAGAAATAAGCTGTGGCTTAGTAAGAGAAGACGAAGTGTATAAGTACAGAAATCATGATTTCAACATAGATCGACTGAGAGCTGTAGGCACATTCTATCCAAGTGCGACTTACAGCCACGAATGTTCAATATCATTGAGGAGCGTTAATTCAACATTACCGTCCTGGCAATAACCAAATAAGGTCTCAGAACTGGATGTTGCATACGCTTGTAATTGACGGACAGTGATATTTTATGAGAAACTAGGATAACAACTGCAACATACAGTCTTCGCAAGCTACTTGGACTTCAAAGCCAAGTCCAACAAGTTCAGCTCTTTGGCCGAGTTGAGAACAACAAAGCATGATCAAAATCAAACACTCAATCAACAGATGTGCAGGAATACAAATTCGTTGAAGTTACTGTAGTCCTAACACGACATTCATGATTCATCAGTCACCGTCATCAATCCTACCCCTCACGCTCCCTTCCTGCCCACAGGGCCACAGGGGAATCAATCAACCCAAATCCCAGAAACGAAAAATAGCAGACCCGACACGATGGCAAACACTGCTCTTCTTTGATGGGCATCTTGGAAATACAACAAACGAAAATTACGTTTATCATGTAAAATAGGACACTTGCAGACTCATCCATGGATGGGTTTCAAAAGGAGTATGATATACTGTATACCAAACCCAAGAACCAGGAAAGTACAGTACTCAGAAACGGCACAGAACATATAGACATTACAATGAGTCTAGCGCGCACCCACACCTCCTAGTATTGAAAACTTCCCGGTCCGGCACTTTTACTATCCAAACTACTCTCTCACTCCCCCCTTCCCTCCTCCTTCCACAACCCTAGCAAGCGCCCGCCAATCCTTCATCTCACCCAACAACCTGCTGACACTAGCACACGTGCGCTCACATCCCAACACTCCCCCACGACGCCCCATGTATGCGTGCTCCAGCACAAGCACACGGTCGGCGGCGCAACGGCCACCGCTCTAACCATGCTTACGCACGTCCATGCCGGCCGTCTTATCCATAACGGCCGCCCCTGGCAACAACACACACAGACGCACAGATGACCTACAGTAATGTCAACCCACCCGCATGTGCCCGGCGCGCCGCCAAACCCAAAGAAATAAATGGCCAACATTTTTACCATGAAGGGTTAACGCCCTTATCACAGTACATGTACATAGTAATCAGCCCTTTACGTTGCCCCTTCCCCCTCTCGTATTCGCTTATATGCTTCTTTCCTCCTTCCCTTCCCCATGAGAGGAGGTAGACAAGCGCGCACGTGACGTCACTGCTAACTAACACACAACCATTTCTTGCGAACGCCAAGTTATCGCATCAAGGGTTCACTCTACACGGCTCCGAGACGGAAGAGGAAAACTTCGCCTTCGTTCGTATACGAAAGCGAATCAAAGAAAGAAGGTAAGCAAGCAGACATTACTACCCTGAGTAAAAAGGACGGACCAACCAGAGCCTGGTGCAAAGAACAAGCAAGCAAGCAGCCGCAACGTCGTCGTCGTCGTCGTCGTCGCCGCGGGAAGAAAAACGTATCATGTTTGCTGACAGGTGGAGAGAAAAAAGCGGCCGACAGAGAGCTGACAACCGTGATCCTTCCCCAGCCCCGTTCGCATAGTAGGGATGTTAACGCACTGACATGTCAGCTTTTTTTCGGGTGAACGGAGTGCACCTGGCAAGGGGAGGCTGAAACGCACTTTAACCTTAACCATTGCTCCCGTCTAGCTTGCTAAACCTTAATATTTATACTGAAAAAAGTGGGCATCTCGAGCCGAGTTAAGCATGAGGGATCACGACCCCTAATCTCATGCTATGGTACAACAAGGCTGATGCGTCATGGCTGTTTGGACTTTGTACGGGACCGCCCGAAGAGATAAGAAAAAGGAACGAAATCAGCAAACCAAGCTTTTTTCCAAGACCCCAAGACTGTTGGCAACCGATTTTGAAATTTGCTGTATGGACTAACGAACAATTTGTCGTGTATGTAAGACGCCCCTTGGTGAACACCAATGAACCTGGACGTTTCCCGTCCAATCAACGCCCGCTAAGCGACAAGAAGAACAACCCTCGAAAATGCATCAAATGTCTGTCGTTGGCCAGCGTCAGAGTGTTACCGAATGCTCTCATCAATGTCGTTATACCAGAACGTCCAACCTTTGCCCATATTGCATGGAAATGCAGGGCAATCTTTGTAGACACGGAAAACTTTTCGCTAAAACAAAAACAATGCTTGGGCAATATGCTCTATGGGAAACAGAGATGAGATGGAAGTATACGATTATCCAAAAAAGTAGCCGATGATGTCGAAAGCTGTGTTTCAATATGTAAAATCAAATGATCAGACTGGCTGGTATCATGCTGTTGGATGTTATGATTCGTCATGGGCTTCATTAATGACACCAGGCTTGGGCGCAAGACCCGAGGGACCGGATATCGAGCTTATAGAGCCAACGCGCTCTTGTGGCGGAGGCTCGTCTCTCATGCATGCGTTTTCCAGCATGTTTGTCCATTTCCCACTGGTTCCTGCGTGGCTATGTTTCAAGTGTTGTCGGAAGTGATCTGCGCGGAAGAACTTTTTGGCTTGGTTGCATTCACCAAACTTATGCACGTGATTCAGGTGTTCTGATCGTGCCTCCCAGTCTGCAGGGTTGGGAAACTCCTCGCCACAGTATCCGCATACGTCTGCAGCAGTTGGGCGAGTAGGCGAGGGGTGGAAGGCTGCATGGACGCCAGCAAGCGTTGCGCACGACCAGGAATGGCGACGTAAATGCAGGGAATTCTGATGACGTTCGGCTTCGTTTTTATTTTTGAAGCGATTGGGGCAGTATTGGCAAATGTACTGCTTCTCTAGCTCGTGTAATCTATCGGTCAGGTCAGCGAACTTTCGCTCAAGGGTGGTCAGGCGAAATGGCGGTGGGCAACACGCGCATCCACGTCACGTACCGCAGCTCATCTTCGCTGTCGAATTTCTTAGGCTTCTTGGGACAACACTCGCAAATATAAGCGCCTGAAATGCGATTTGCAATTGAATTTTGTCTGGAATGCATCATGCTGTCAGTAGACATTTTCCGGATCTGCGGATGTTCGGTCTCCGAGAAGCCTCGCTGATGCACAGGCCGTGATAAGGAAGCGCGGGGACTCGGATCCAACGACCTATTAGCTGCATACGGAGAGACAGGGCCTGAGTCCGTCTCGCCCAAAGGCGACAACGCATTAGGCGAAAGGCGCTGATCTCCGCCATAACTTGTCATGCTGCTTGCAGCTGTGGAGAACCCAAACGAAGAACCGATAGAAGCGCTCCGTTGACTTGCAGACCCAACCGAGGATAACGAGCTTGGGTTTGACTGGAAGCGCGAAGCAGTGCAGTTTCGATTGACCAACATTTGCACTGAGCGGCGGTGGTAAAGATCATTGTGGCCGTATGTCGTGGGACGATCGTCGCGCGCAGCTTCAGAGGGGGGTGATGAGGCCCGCCGCTTCAGGCCGCCCTTCGGCCCTATTTGGTACTCGTCTGACTCGGCAGGGCTGCGTTCGTTGATGTTCAAATCGCGCATCCCGTTCTCTTCCATGCCAAATTCTGGGTCAGAGAAAATGCTGTGATCGTAGCTACCGCGATGCGGAGCCGCACAGTCGTCTAAAGGCCCTGGAGTTGAGATGCTGCCGAAACGTGCCCGGTGTGGTTCTGCGGGGTCGAAGATGGGACTCCGAAAGCCGTTGTAGCCTGGTGAGATGGCGGGTACGGTCAACGGTTTTAGTTGACCGTTGAGCTTATTTATTGGAGCATGTGCCTCTGTGTTTGGGTCTTGGGTGCTGCTAGAGGAGAGAGGGGGAGCAGTAGTCCGCGTAGGCGTGTTCGGGCCACCAATTTTGGAGAGTAGCTGCTTGTCGTAGGCGTGTGATGAGTGCTGAAGCGTCTTGTGGCCTAGTTGTCGTTCGCTTGTGAACCTAACCATAGCTGTCAGTCACTTTTACATGACCAAATCCGGTGGCCATTGCCACCACTGCTTAGAGGACAGTCTCATCTGACGTCTGTCCAGATGCTATCATACCTGTCCGAGCACTTTGCCTTTGCCACTAGACGGGAATAGTATGATGCGACTGATGATGCGTAATCTTACCTGTGATTTCCAAGCGAGGGACGGGGCTTGCTGCTGCGGTCCTCGTCGCTGTTGTTGCTGTGTTCGGAGCTCATGTCGTCGAGCGACCTGGCGATGGAAGGTTCACGGCCGTTAGTGAACATGTACTCGACCGATGGCTCCCGCGGATAGCTGCCCGCGGCTCCACCGTACAAGCTCGAGCCAGGTCTAACTGTCGCGAGCCGATTTCCGCCAAAACCTGTGTCCCTTGGGCTGTTTGTGTTACCCCATTGCCAGCCCGGGTCCTGTCCGCCCCTGAGATGTTGGATGTGACGTGGAGGAGGCAAGGGTGGCGGGACCTCTTCGCGTGCCTAAAGCAGTGTGGTACAGTCAGTCAATGCTCGTGTAGGGCATGTTGTGTGGAGGCAGGCGGGGAGCAGTTTACGCCTGCTTAACGAGTTGAGCAGGCGCAACGTGCTCCAAGCAGGATGGGACGGTGCAGCCAGGTGAAACACAGGCTTACGTACCCTCGGTATGGCCATTGCCACGGCTGGGGTGGGTATCGAGGGTCGGCGGTGGTGTGGTAGTGGGTAATGATGGGAATCATATACCCGAATGCTCGGCGTCGAGGACATTGTCTGGTTGGGGAATGATGTAGTCGGGAGGGCGCCACTAGGGGGCAGCTGAAGCGTACCCACGGCGGCCACTCACGCAGCAACTGTGGCGAGGGCTCTGAGCAGAAAGCAGAGTACGGAATAGAGGCTACTGGGTAGTATAGGCGAGCACGGGCCTAGGAGCAGAATGGTTAGCCAGGACCGTGGACGGCATGGCCGAAACAGGCAGGGAAGGATGGAAGGCGGCCGAGCCTGGGCAGGCCAGCAGCTGAAAGTGGGTTGCGTGGTTGGGGTGGACAGTTGCAGCTTACCTGGCGTCTGGCTGGGGATTCTTGTCGGCGAGGCTGAAGGGTGATGGTCGAAGCGGGGGCGGTTTGTTCGTACCCGTGAACTAGTGATTGAGGCTGCTCATAGGGCTGAGACCCTCTTTGCGGGAGCAGACACGTCGAACTGAAAGGGGGACGTCTGGCCAGCACCGCCACAACTATTTGCTTGTTTGCGGCAGAGGCTATTGGTCATATAAGGAGGCAACAGGCAAACACTTTGGCTCAAAACCTTCTGGTAAATGCAAAGTTCATGATACACGGCAGTGGACGAAGCCAGGCGGAAATGCGGTAAAGGCGCTATTAGCGCGGACCGACGGCGAGTGGAGTAAGGGGAGAAGAAGCTTCCCTGGTCCGGCGTCTAGTGCTCGTGCGATGTGACAGACCTGCTGTGGGAAAGAGGCACGGCTGCAAACTCAGCCAGACAGCAGTAGCGGGAGTAGGGAGTAGTAACGGCAGTTGGCAGCAGCAGCAGTTGCAGATGCCGTTGCAGACTCGAGTGGAGGAGAAAAGATGCCCTGTGGCCCTCCACCGGGGCCTCAGGTAGACATTAAGCACGCACTACGCTGCAAGAGGCGGCTGTGGGTGATTGGCCGTCGTGGTCGCTCCTGGCACGGAGCAGCCGGGTGGAGACGTGTGAACAGGGGACATGGCATGCAGGCGGCAGGCCTTGGGGGGGTGTTGTGGGCTGTGGGAGCGCCCTGGGAGCTGTCGACGGCTTTTCCAGAACTGTGGGCCTTGGACGCCAGCGCTGTTTGGCCTGCATAGGGCTCGCCAGTAGTCGTCGACGTAGCTGGTAGCCTCTACTCCGTACAGCGGCCAGTGCCCCAGTGCCCCCAGTGCCCCCAGTGCCCCCGTGCCCCCAGTGCCCAGTCGTCTGCAGTTGAGCTTCGCTGGTGCTGGTGCTGGTGGTGCCGGTACCATGTAGGAGTACATACACACTACAATGCACACCACCCACACCACCCACACATAGGTAGGTGTATAGTGAAGCAGCCGTATGTATGTACACGGGCAAGTACCAGCCGCGCATGCTACCAGCACCAGCACCAGTAATCCGTACCAGTACCAGTACCAAGCTTTGGACACGGCAAAAGGGCTGGCTGGCTGCTGGGCTGGGCTGGGCTGGGGAGATCAAGCATCGAGGACGTGGTGGATTGGCGCCCGCCCCTCCTGCTCTGGCCGATTATTACGCTGTCGAGCATCACGCGTCCATTACCGCGCAGCCTGGTGCTGGGGCAGCCTGGGGGTCCACATCCATGTCCAGGACATCAGGGCCATGGTAGGGCGAGGCAGGCCGGCGGCGTGGGCGCGCTGACCGACCAGAGGGGCATGCCATGCCGGCCATCTCACGAAATAGTCCAACATGCAGCACTGCGCTGCGCCATGGGGGAGGAGAGGGAGAGGTGCAGACGGCACAGCGTCAGATTCAATCAAGACGAGCTTAGCGTCCAACGCGGGTAGCGGAAGCCGTCGGAGCGCATGGACCTGCCACCCACCCTTGCCCTTGTCGAGCCCTTGTCGAGCCCACCCCACCCTGCTACCACGATACGAGGGAGCCCACCGTTGGGACTTTAGTCAGGCTGAGTGCCCTGTACACACTACATACTCTGCCCCCAAATTCCTATACCGTACCATCTTGCTCTAGCTAACTCTTGTACCATGCCCGTCATGCATTTGGCCATCCTCCTTTGGCCATATTTCTGCTACTCTAATTAGTGCAACACACCTAGGCATCTTCCTTTAGTCTTACACATATATTATTATTATACGGAATACGGGGCTGTGTCCATGGCCTCCCTCCTATGGTGTAGCTTCCCCAGTGAGCCTCGTGCTGTTGATGCTAACCATACGTACTGTACATATTATCCCGGCCGTTGGGAATTGGGTTGGGTCGACTATAGTCACGAGTATAGTACACAGCAAGGCAGGCGGCCGTGCACCTATATTAAGACAGCACGGATCTGTCTGCAGTAACATCTCTGTCTCTTATTAGCGGTCGGTCGCAACTTCTGTTTCTCCATGCCAAGACCAATCATCGCCGAGATGCGGGACGAGGCGCCACCACAGCCTTGCGACGAGCTGGCAAATGCAACCTGCTCCTTCAAAAGCAACTCGCAACGACTGATCAACTAAACCATCTTATCCCGTCGCTTGGCTATCCTGCACGCGCAACAGTGGACAGACGCCTCTTGTCCGACTATGTAGAATAGCAGCCGTAGGGCTTATCCATGTACATGGCACCCAGTCCCTTATGGACTACACAAGTACCAAGTATGTAAACCATCGTGCGGAACCTTCCGTCCGTTTCAACCGCACCTGACACCGACAATCACCCTTGGAACAAAGCGTTTCGCTCGCCGGTCTACAGTACTCCGCGGCCTACATCTACTAGTCCTCTAGCTGATGGTTTGGCGGGCTGCGCTACTTATGCGATCATTAATCATGGACCATACCCTATTACGTCTGCTTCAACAATACACCGTACTGCTTGTGGTTGTACTGTCGTAATGACATGACCCTGACTCACCAATCCCGTGCTTCGGGGCATTCGAGCCTGTCAGAGCTTCATGTTCCGCTATTTTGGTGGGCACACGATAGCACACCTCGGTGAAAAATGTACCCTTACTCGCACCTCTACAAACGAGCACTTCTTCCAAATCATCGTTGATCTCCACCACATCATCTCCGGCCTCCGATTATTCTCGGCTATCCGCACCCTCACGGTCATGGCTCTTATCGACAAAGTCCCAGGCGACCTGAACCTGTACATTGGGGGGTACGTAATCTCAACCACTGTTTTCCAAGCCTACCCCAGCCCGGCCACCTGGCGTCACCAGACTACAGTCTAACCAGTGTTGCATAGCATCTTCACCTTGCGACGGCGCGACGCTCTCCAACAAGCGAGCATTACGCACGTCTTGTCTGTATTACGCACACCACTAGATCAGAGTCTATTCAGCCCCTTCAAGCACATGGTTGTTGAGGTCGACGACGTTGACGACGAGAACCTATTGGAGCATTTCCCTGCCACAAATGCCTTTATACGCGAAGGGCTCAAGGGAGGTGGCGGAGTCTTGGTGCATTGGTAAGTCCACACCCTGGTCGAGCTGAAGCCTTGCATATCCAAACAACTCTGGATCGCCATCGACGACTACCCTGCTTGGCAATTTTGCCATCTTCATCAGAAATGGCGGCTGAGGGCCTTGTGACATGCCTGCCACGCATGCAGTCCCAGCTATGCCTTACACGCGTCTTGTAGCACTTGTGAGCAGAGTTTTCCCACCTTTGCTCGCCTTCCATTTTGCGCACTTGTTTCCCGACACACCGCTTTCTTGCCACTCTATTTCCTCGCAGCCACCCATATCAATATGCCAACCACAAACCCTTTTCTAGTGCTATGGGCAAATCGCGATCGGCCACCGTCGTCATCGCTTATTTGATGCAAGAGCACAACATCAGCCCTTCGGAAGCCTTGTCGCACATACGACAAGCGCGATCCATCTGCGAACCCAACGAAGGCTTCATGAACCAACTCGAACTATACGGTGAGATGCACACTCCAGAAGACATCGAGAGCACCCCAGCCTATCAACGATGGGTCTACCAACGTGAGATTGAGCTCAGCCGCGCCTGTGGTCAGGCTCCAGAAGCGGATAAGATTCGCTTCGAAGACGAGCATGTCACTGACGAAGCATCGGGTTTCGAGTTGCGATGCCGTAAATGCAGGTAAGCAGAGCCATACGATAGGGATGCCCGTCACACTTTTGAGTTTCCTTGCCCGCCACCGCCTCATTCGCTCAGGCCGCTTACGAATTTTTCAGACGAGCATTGGCAACGTCACAGTATCTGCTCTCGCATGGGCCACGCTCAAATATGAGCGGTCCAAAAGGCGACGGGCCTTTAGCCGTGGCACCGCAAAACTGTGCCCACTACTTTCTCGACCCTTTGTCTTGGATGCGCCCCGAGCTTGAGCAAGGCAAGTTGGAGGGACGTTTAGAATGTCCAAAGTGCAGCAACAATGTCGGCAAGTACGCTTGGCAAGGCATGCAATGCAGTTGCGGGGAGTGGGTCGTTCCCGGCATCAGTCTCGCCAAGGGACGGATCGACGAAGCCAGAAAGGCAAATTTTGGCATCCGTCGACCGCCAGGGACGTCCGGACCGCCCCCGCTAGGGGCACCTCATTCAAAACAGAACCTATGAGATACCCGATAAGGAGAATGATGCGATTTAGCTTGCCGGCGGCTGTTAATTCTCCGTCTTGACCAATGCGGTCTCGTGCTGACATGTCTTGCCAAACGAGGATACATCTCCGATCTGGACCTGGGTTGTAGCAGAACCACAGTTCCTCTCGTTTTCTACTGCTATCCGGACAATGTATTGAGCCGGCTGGCAATTACTGCATAGAACTCGTGTTAGCCCCCACATATCACCTGCTGATGAAGCCTTGCATATACGTAACTGAAAAGTGTGGGGTACAAAACAATTGCCCGAGAAACTTTGCGCGGAAAAACAAGAGATACTATTATCACTGTTACTCCGTATAATTCCCTTTTTTGTCTCGTATACAAGATGGGTCATTGCATGCTCTCTCCACACATTTCATCCTCAGATGCTCGCCTCAACTCCTCCCCAGCTAGTGACTATCTACGTGACCATATTGGACCACGTGTACATTCCTAATTGCACCTGACACACTTGCCCCATAATTTTTCTCTCGCCTACGTATTACTATCATCTTGATCTCCTCGTGATTAACGACAACAAAAGTATATATCCGCATGAGTAAGCTATAGAACTAGAGCATGTTGGGTTGAAAGCTACTATATTGTGAGTAGGAGTAGAAAGATTTAGGATTATAGAAACTAGTAGATATCTAGATTGCAAATCTATCTATCTATCTATCTCGCTATTTATTCAAGTCAGGTTAGACAAAAGGGGTCCTACCTAATTGCGATATCATGATTATTATCGACATGATAAGGCAATCAGTTTAACGATGAAAGAGAACATAGGATACATGATTTATAAAGGTGGCTGGCTAGTTACGGTATACCAAGCATAAAGTAGTGTTCACACTAGGAAGGGGACGCGGAGCTTTTGATATCATGAGCGTGTACTTCTACTCCTACTACTTCTCAGGTCAATGGCTCAAATAACGGCAGATACAAGACACAAGAAATCCCAAGTTCGCCCAGTGAGGCTTTGACAAACATCGGCCAAGAGAAGCATAATCACGAAGAGAGAGCTCAAGTGAAAACAATATATGTATTGCAGCACTCCACACACTTGTCATCTCCCCCCGCGCAAGCGCAGTGATATATATCTAACAGACGAACAGGAAAGACCACGTAGAACCCTGAGGTGATTCGTATATGCTCATGAACCCCCATAACAAGGAAACCTTAACCTGAATTGGGAAGTCCACCCCCCAGCGCCTTGCAAAAAGAACAAGGATCTGGGAATAGAGCAAGCAAATCAGCGCGAGAAAGGAATACAAAAAAAAACAATGAAAGAAGAATGGATATACTGGCCTGCCTCAGACTGAAGCTGAAGAGAATCAAGGAAATAGACAAACGCCAAACAAAAAAGTTCCGACAAGTCTACAGTCCAATCCACAACCAACTTCTTCCGTCTTACATAGACGCCGAGCTCGTCGACGTAGCAGCATCACTCTCCGTACTCAATGAGCGCGTGAGTTCTTCGCCGCCCTCTATTCCCAATCTCTCCATTTCCTCGGCAATCTCCTCATACCACTTGCCATGGCACTTGCGGTCTACTTCGCCCACTTTACCAAGCTGCTCACAGATGAATGCAACCTGGCTCACAAATTCTGGCAGACCAGTGGTAACAAGACCCTCAGTCGCGGTACTAGCAGCCTTAACGCGTTCGCCAGAGCTACTGGCGCTTACGCGATTGAAAATGTGCGTCTTGAGGCGCTGGAAGAGGACTTTCATGACAGGGTCGGAGAGCTTGCCGGCTTCGGCTTGTGTCAGCAATCTTGTGATGGTGGAAGAGAGCTGAGAGCGAGTTGAGGGGGGCATGTTGCGTGATGACTCTAGCAGAGACGAGATCTTGCCGGGAGTGGAAGGGTCGGACATGTATCCGTTTTCCTTCAGTACCAACCACATCTTGCTAGCTTCAGATTTCCACTGCGCGCGCACGTCACGCTTGAGTAGATTTTTGGCTGTGAGCAAGATCCCGCCGATGGTTGTGATGCGGAGGGCGTCTTCGCGGATGCGGGATATACGTGCTCGGTCCAACTCGAGTGTTTCTGGTAGCTCGGATTTTCGAAGGGGTGGAGTGGCGATTGCGAGGTCAACAAGGCCGCGGGCGTAGATCTTGTGCGCTGTAGGGCGGTTGATTGGGTTTGCCTGGCTCCATGGATCACGGCGGTCGGCCTCAGTGTGCATGTTTACTGCTGCGCTACGCCACCAGCGGCGGGTACGGTCGAGAGTGATGTTATTCTCTTGGAGATCTTGGGAGAACATGCGTTGTTCGTAGCCGACAGCCTCTTTGATGAGTGTTGGCGCAGCGTTCATCAGGAGAAAGTTCGAGTAGTCTAACGAAAGAAGATCGATGACATGGAGAAGCTTGAAGAGCTTCTCAATCATGCTTGAGAGCTCACCCTCTTCCTGCAGCTCCTCCGCGAGTGATTGCACCTCGGCGTCTCGGAAGGGAGCACAAAGCTTAGGCAGGATGCCAGCAATGAAATCAAAGAACTTCCCGTACGAGAAGACACCTTGACTGCATTGCCTGCTGATGTGCTCTGGATCCAACGTCTCGGAGATGAGAGTATGCATGGAATTGCCAGGCTTCAAGAGTCGCAACAGCTTGCCTCGTATGTTCTCCGCCATGGCTACAGTCCAATTGGCGCTGTCACCTTCCTCAAACCCTCTCCGCATCGCTTCGCAAAGTTCTCGGTTGAGGGCATCGCGTAGGTCAGCGGTAGGTGAAGGATCAATGCGGTATTCTTTGTCAATAGACAGTTCGTGCACAAGTATACGGTTGTCTGGCACCACAGTAAAGACCTTTGACAGTGACTGGGCCTGGTGACCCTGCGCTGTGGAGTCTTGAAGCTCAGACTGGCCAGAGGCAGCGAGTTCCGACGCAGCCTCAGCCTGCTTGGCTACACTTTCGACTGATAGCGGCGAGTCTGGAGTTGAGTCACTTGCAACTCGGGGCCGTATAGTCTCTCCAGCGGGCTTCTTCTTTGGCCTCAGGCTTCGACTTTCGCGTATAGCCTTCCTGATCAAAGTGAGGGCCTTGTCAGGCCCCGCCAACTTCTTTATTCTGCTCAGCAGGATGGCTTGGTTATCTCGGATACCATTCCTGTACTCGTTGGCGACCTCATCGACCGTCGCATCCTTGACGCTTTGCCATATCTCATCTAGGCTAACGAACGAGGCAACCATAGTCTCGATGAGGGCCGAGGAATCGCGCGCCTTCCAGTCGTTGAAAGCGGTAACAAAGGCGCCATGGGCCAACAGCACCGTCTCTGTCCGGGTTGGTGACGGGGTGTAGGCGTTGAGCTTGGTGAGTTTTGCCAGTGCAGACTCAAAGCTGATGACAAGGTCCTTGGCCTTGGTGATGAGGTCCTGCTCCTGATCGCCGTCTCGGCTAAAGACATGTGTAGGGTGTGCCAAGATGAGGTATGCAGAGAGGAACGTCCTGACGGCTGCGCTGCGAGAGGTCGGGTCGGCGTCTGGTAGGAGTACGAACAGAGTCATGATTCTCTCAGTCGTCTTCAGTAGCTTCTCATCTGCGAGCATGCCCGTGATGACGTCAAAACTGGTTTCTTGGACCATCTCAATGGACAGACCAAGCTGAAGCCATGCTGTGACGATGTTGTTCCTAATCTTGCCCCTCCAGGCTGTCTGGATTCTCTTTGCTGCTTCCTCGGTGGATACAATAGGGCGCTCGGTGCGTATCTTGACGTCGCCGGGGGGCGAGCTCGCAGTCCGTGACCGGCGGGGGTTGCGCTTGTACTCTAGCCTTCGCTTCTCGGCCTCTGCCAGTTTCTCCTCCATCTCCACACGGTATCTTCGCTCTTCGGCGGCCTTGCGCTCCTTCATGTCTTCTGCGATCTTCTTGGCCCTCCGCACTTCCTCGGCACAGGCAGCGGCCACCTGGGCCAGGTGCTTCTCGCGAGCCTGCTGTGCTGCCAGCGCCCGCTCTTCACTGTTGGAGCCACGCGGGGTAGCCTTGGCCAAAGCAGCGCGTAACCGGACCTGCTCAGCATGCGCTGCGCGATCTGCTAGTCGCGCCTTGCGGTCTTCGAGTATAGAGGCACGGCGGAGGTGCTGGGCTACATGGTGGCTTTGACAGCTGTTGCGAAACGACCGGTTTGAGGTATGCGAATGTGTCGAGGACAACGAGTTTCGGCGCGACGACGCCGCAGACGACTTGCGACGGTTGTTTGCATGGCGGTAGAAGCGGGCGGCGATGCGCGGTGGAGGGACAAACGACTGGCCGTTTTCAGCGTCAGAGGGGATCATGTCGGGCTCCTCGGGGATGTCGTCGTTCTCGCGCTGTAAATGTGAGCTCACCAGCTCCAGCTCCGAGTCGGTAAGAGACATGGCGTGTGAGGGATTCCTGTTGTGAGCGTGTCTCACAAGTGTGTCGACGACCTTGGGGAAATGGGCGCGGGTTGTGTTCGGCGTGATGATGAAACAAAGCACGAGCCGCGATGATGACGCTTGGTGCCACGGCCGGATCAAGTAAGCAACAGAAGCAGCGAGTATCTTTGCGCCGGATTTTGAATTTAAAGAATATACACAGAAACGATGGATCGAGCCAGGTTGCGTGCTCAGCCGGCTACCTGCAGTGGCCGCTGCGTCGGATTGATACGCTGCAGTTAGCGTCCGAGTGCCGAAAAAGACGCCAGTACAATACAAGCACAGTAATCCGTACTATACACGGCTATTATTGTTTGTATTGTACGCGACGAGTGAGTCGCAGTCGAGGTGATGGTATTCGTGGCTGGGGAGGGGCCATGAAGCCTTACCGGTATGGTACGTGGTGGGTATGTGATCGTGACTACTCTACTGTACCGCGACTGACCGGTGCGCGCCAAGCAATTTAGAAGAAGACGGAACACGATCGACACAAATCGCCTCCACTCTCAGCCCTACCCGCTACCTTTGAGTCTTGTGTCTTGTTTGTCCTCGGCCCGCACACCGTCACATGGCAATCTTTTTTCCGCCATGCAAATCCGACTTTCCATCCTTATCCAGACCACATCTCCGGCTCGTGGTGGCCGAGGCCGGATATGTCCTCCACTACTGACACACAGTGCTCAACTAGAGACGTATTCATATGTCTTGGAAAAAACGGCGATATGTTTTTCTCTGGAAAATTCATCTCTCACGTACGAGTGTATTCCTAGAATAGAGATATTATACCCAGAAATTGTAGCAAGGAGCAACATATGCTATCAAGGTAGGGGTTACTGGCTGTGAAGGAATTTGACTTGGGCTTCAAAACAATCCGAGCGTAACTGGGCTTGGCTACGCAAGATGAAATAGTCTTAAACAGGCTATGGATTTACTATCTGCTCGGTGCAAGGGAGTTGGAACCGGTGGTAGTGAATGGAATAGATGAAACCACCACGACTGAGCCTAATTGTGAAGCTGAAGACGAAAAAGATGTTGCCTTCAACCTTGATCCATCCGATATATCGCAAGGCCTCTGCCATTATCCTGGATCAAGTCTTCTGTCCGTCAGCGTACGTACCAAGAGGTTATCATTTAAATTTTCTAACCTCACACCAAGAGCAGAGGAGTCTGATGACGAGTTCCCTTTATAGGATGAAGCAATGGAAATTACATCCCGTCTTAACTCTTAATCCATGGTATGTGGACGTGAAGATCTCTGGGCAGGTACTTCAGACGCCCAATGTACGTGAACTGTGAAACATGCCTCCACCCTAAGTAAGCCGACATGTAAGACATCACCATCCCAGACCCGCTTGTCCCTTACCTACCCATCAGTCCACGTGAACAAACTCGCTTACTACTCCACATTCACAAAATTACACAATCTACCTCGGACAACCACCCACCTACCTTCTCCCCCCGTCTTCGCTTATACCCTTCCCTATCCTCCCAGCCACCCAACCCTGCACCTACCAGGTCAACAAGTTTCAGTCCAGTACCACTGCATATCCCACAACATGCATAGAGCGGGGGAAGCGATATGGGTCGGTCCGCGGGCAGTAAGCGAGCAAGAAGCAAGCAGGGAAGCGACCGAAATCCAGGGTTCTGGAGCCGATGGGGGCATGGTAGTTTACACGACAGAAATCATGAGGGGTGAGGTAGTGGTAGGTGGTAGGGTATTTTGGTGGTGGCGAGGGAGAGTAGAGGAATAGTGAATGTTGTACACAATGGTCTAAGCAGAATTCCTCTGAGTAAAAATAAAAGACAGTGCCAGTGCTGACATATTATGGGATTCAACTCTTTTTTCGTGACTTAAACCCGGGTCGACGGATGATGATGATCTTCCCCCCCAAAAAAAAGTCCTCCGTCCATGTGCGCATCGAAAACCCAGTGATTATGGTATGGAGGGTCGGAAAGCAGCCTGTATGGCAAGGTGTCAGATGCGAACGAGATAGAGTTTGGTGAAAAACACTATGTGACTAGATAACCGTCTCACTGCTTTCTCCCCACCCTCCTATCTATTTTCTGCCATGTCAGAATCGCCGGACAGATTGACACTACTGCGGTGAGATACGCAGTGAGAAGCAATGCGAGGCGGCACGAGCCGTAGCTTCCTTCTTCCCCCATCCACCTGTTCCCTTCTTCCGTAACTTTAACTTACTGCGGCAGTAGCTGTCTCTTAGTCTTGGACGTACTAGGGTCGTAATACCATACCTACAGATTCCATGGCTTTAGCATGTATGTATGGATGTGTGTGTGTGCGTGTGTATGAGGATAGACGAACTGGTGATGTTTTAGCAGGGAAAAAGATCTAGACCGCACCCCTAACATGTCAAACGACATGTATGGAAATAAAAATGCCGCTCCTAATGCGCAACATGGATACTCGGCGGCGGCGGAGGCAGCCTCAGCCTGACTACTCGGCTAAGGGCAAAGCAGAAGATGCTTGATGCACCAAGTTCTGCGATCCATCATCGCTGCAGGAAAAAAAAGATACTGGGGTATATGCATGTCTCATGTAAGTCAAACACACCGGCAGTAACGAGCGCTATCAAGGAGATATGTCCGTCATTAGAGAAACGTGCAGCGTAGAAGCTTTTTGATCCGATGATGATCTTAGGGTGTGTTTTCGGCGAGAATAGGGCGCCGTGGCTTGCGAGTACTGACAGCTGAGCAGGAGTACTATGTCGGGCAGGTGAGCACGTTTAGTCCGTTATGTAATACAAAAGTCTTTCACAGTGAGAGCGAAAAAGAGAAAAATCCTGTAAATGATCGACTTACGCGTAACTGATCTTAGTCTTCAGTTCCCTATGTTCGGCAGTGGCATCATTCAACTTACTGTTCACCCTACTCACTGGAAGAGCACAGCCTTACACAAACCTATCTCCAAGAAAAATATCCGCTCCGATCTATCCTGACACCTGACAACATGACATGCCTCACCCTAGCTTCCCCACCTCCTCCCGCGTCACAAGTCCAACGTCGCACACAAAAAGGTCAACCACAGCGCAAGCGCACACTAAATGCTCTTGTCCAACCCCTATTCACTTTCCGCAGCATGGTACCACAACATGGAACTATCTGTCGTACAACGCGTCCCACACTCGCCTGCGGTTGGCGTAAGGAAACCTCGGTTTTGATAGCTTAGCCATACTCCAGGCCAGCGCGCGCTTACAACGGGCGGGCGGGCAAAGCAAAGCAGAGCAAGGGGTGTCCCGAAAAAGAAAAAGGGTATGAGATGGCTCCCTTCTTTTTTTTCCCACAAGCCTCCTTCCGCCGGACTAGAGCCACATGTTCCAGAGCATCGACGTTTACACAATGCGGGGTGAGATGACACTAGACCCAAACACTTTTCCGCGTAGATGGCGCGTTAGATGGAGAAGTAGGCTTGTTTGTGTGTTGACTGACGATTGCGCTATGGGAGGGAGGCAGGGGGCTGTACAGCCGGTGAGACATGCGTCGTCATGTTTTGCGGGATGAAGTTGTGCAACGAGCGCGGCAATTGGGCGTCAGCGATGCGGACCCGCTTCCGGGGACTGAGCAAAGACGCGCGGACGGGAGAACAGTCGATCTCCTCAACGAAAGAAAGGAGTAAGTCGAGCGAAAAGAAACGGAGGAAGAGGATCAAGTGGCTTTGGATACATGTTCCATTTGGATGTGCTTGCCTCGAGGACACACGCCAAGACCAAGCTACTGGGCAACTACGTAACCAACACCAACCGCCCCTTCCTTTCCTTCCCAGTTGTGTTACCCACTGCCCCATCAATTACAACTTAACAATATGTTTAATTGAAACATGTCCTAGGAAACTTAATTCCTTCCCAATGCACCCCCACCACAAGGGGGGCGGCATAGACCTGCGACTGCGCTTGCCTCCTCAAGTCTGGGACAAGGACTAGTAAAGGTATAGCCGCCGAAACCATCAAGAGTGTCTCTTGTGGTTAATTGAACAGTATGAAATATAATGAAAGTGAAACTAGGGCTGAAGAGCCATCGCTGCCAACAGTAAACAATTGCATGATGAAATGATGATGCTCGCTTTTTGCCTGATGCGGAAACTTGGCACCACTTTTTGTCCCAAACTGCCACCCCAACACCAAAAGAATCCCACTGAAGGGAAGCACAGTAGAGCCAGACTACCAATACTGCACAGGAGAAGAAAATATCTCTCTAATAATCGTTACAGACAAAAGGAAATTCGTGACTCCGTGATGAGTCGTAGTCGTGGCTCCAATAAAGGGCCGGTATCTTCTGTCATACAGTCGTACTTTCGTAGAACACCAAGCGCAATAGGATAAGGGTACAAGGTCGTGCGCGACGACGGGGGTATTACTCGCACGCAATTATCGACAGGATAAAAAAGGGAAGAGTTCTCCAGCAGTTCTGCGTAGTGAGACTAGCGGCTTGCCCGAATACCCGAAGAGCGGCCGAGGAAAGAACCAGGGAATCGCAGGTCGCTAAGGAACTTGAGAAAGGCACGCTTACGCGACGGCGTCCTCGGTAGTAGTGCGGCCGCTTGTTGCATGGGACCGACAATATCTTCATCGCCGAGGTTGGGGAATTTGCCCTCACTCTTCGCGTCGTGGAGGGTGGGCATTTTGCTGAGTGGGCCCGGCTCCGTGGGTGAACTCGGAGCGAGCGCTTGGCCGATGGCGGCAGCATGTGATTTGGCCAGATCGTGACTCTTCTTCCACTCGGCATCGATTTCTGCCCACTTTTGCTCAGTAAGGCGATAGTGTTTGGATGTCACTCCATAGTGTTCCGCAGTCCGAACCTGGTGCTTTGCGTAATTGCGGCGTGCTTGCGACCATTCCGAAAGGTGCTCTTCAACAGAGGCTGAAGTGCACACTTCGGGCACGTAGGGTTCCGGGAGGATTGTGAAATTAGCATGGCCCAATGCAATGGCCCATTTGTCTTCGGGGTCGGCAAGCATCAGAGGAGGGATGTCTGCCGAGGATACAGCATGTCCGCCGTTGGGCCTTCTGATAGACGCCAATGATGGCTTGGAAGAGAGAGGCGGTGTGGGGTAGGTGCGCATCGGCGGACTTCCAGCGGGAGTTGGACCCAGGGACCGCGTGGCATCGGCAACTGCTGGCGACTGCAAAGGCGACGACGTTGGAAAGTCGTTACGGCTGTTCACCAGCAGTGGGGGTAGCAATGGGGTAGTAGCATATCGCTCCCGATCCACCTCCTCGGGGTCGATTTCCATGGCATTGGCCTTGGCGACGTCGATGGCCATGGGCGTGGGTAAATCCTCGCTCGACTGTTCTCGGCTCACCAAGGTCGGCGTGGAGGTAGGCGACATGGACTCTTCAGGGAGGTCGATGGTCGAAACATGGTGAATAGAGCCAGCAAGCGACGAAGACCGCGTAGACGGAACCCGTGAAGGCGTGGCGCTGCGCGATGCCCTGCTAAGGGTCGAGCTGCGATCGCGCACCCTGCGTGATAACGAGGGAAAACGCCTCTCGAGCTTGCCGGCGATGCTGTGTGCAGATGCTTCTAGCGACCGTCGTCGTTTGGCCATTCGCAGCTCCGATCCGCAGGTGGTGAAGTACTCGTCCTGGGGCTCGTAGGCTCTGGAGATCCTGCAGTCTTGGGCGTGGCCAAAAGAGTCTTGGACGTCGCCTAGTGGTGCATGAGCATGGCAAACGTCACGGGGGTGCATGTGATACTTACAAGAGCAGCGGTATGGGTCATCACTACCGTAATCGTACTCGCGCTCAAGGGGCTCCTCAGTAAGCTTGGGCAGTTTCCCTGAGCTGTTGGGAGGCTCAATGGGGTCGTGAGTTGGCGGGCTCGACGAAAGCGACGAGGCGGAACTGGGGAACCGGAAGTGACCACGGGCATACTGGCTGGGCGTAGGCGGCGTAGAGCACTCGGACGCAGAGTAAAAGCCCGAGTCGGCATTGGAGTAGATGGAGCAAGTCGGATCGTCAGACATGGTGAGAGAGCTTTTCGAGGACTTGCGAGCAGCGACGAGCTTGGGGAGAGTGAGCGGCTTATGGTCGTGCATGGTAGGAGACATGTCGGTTGTGGTCGTCGAGCGGTAGCGGCTCTTTGATTTGGCGGTCGGGGCGTGACGTGAATTTGCGCGCCGGGAGCTGGGGTCCCATCACCAGGTTAAGAAAGGCAACGTGCAAGGCAACGGTGAGCGCGCAAAGTGCGGCCAGCACGTCGCGGTCACGGGCACGCTGCTTTGGGAATTCGAGGCGGTCTCGCAGAGTTTGAGAATGCGTGAGAATGCGTGAGAGTGCGTGAGAGTGCGTGAGAGTGCGTGAGAGTGCGTGAGAGTGCGTGAGAGGGTGCCACGAAGCCGACCACGTATGTACAGTTCGGCCTGTTTATGCTGCAAAGACGTCTGGATGCAAAGTCAGCGCCCGGCGGCTGGCACCTCGCCCGATGTGGACGGCACGTGAATTGGGCGGACGGGGATCGGTCGCACTCACCGAGGCCACTGGCCGTTGGGCAGCAGGTTTTAAATGTGCAAGCGAGAGACAACACAGCACAGCACAGCACAGTGATAAGACGACGAAAGTGGCAGCAGATTGACGCGGACGGGCGAAGAGGATGGAGACGGGGCGTGGTGGCAGGTGTGGGATGGTGGACCATTTGTCTTGTGGGCAACGACCGGGTAGGAGGCGCACGGCGTCTGGCTTCCACTGCTGTGGATTGCATGCCAAGGACGAGCAATGGGGGATAGTTGCCCGGCAGCTGTGGACTGCTCCCCGGTTTCGACGACTCAGAGCGCCCTGCCTGCATCGGTACACAAGACCGTGACGCTCACAGCAGCCCTGAGCATGAGAGCCATGTCAGGGCGCCGTCGCTTCAAGGGACCCCAGCTTTGAAGCCGCCGTTTGGACCACCATGACCGTGTAGCTACAGTCTGAACACAACAGCCACTTGGGTCAACCCAACACTCAACAGGGTCTGTCGACATGTCGAATGTTCATCCGCCCAACCTAATTTATGTGCCATGTCGTTGGTGGAGGCACAACAAATTATCCTTGCCCGTTCCCACAAGGACTGCAAACTCTCTTCGACATGCGAGGCTGTACTTCGTAGACCGGGAGCAGCCTACAAAACACGCCATGCAGGAACAGCCGCTGTATTGCCTTGCTGACGAGCTTGTGAGTACAAAGTACGGCGTAGAGCATCGTGCCATCACCGCCTTGGTTGTCACCCGCTGTCTGCCACTGTCTGCCACTGTCTGCCACACTCCCCTCGTTACTGTGGCGGCCGCTTGACAGACTCGTCTATCCGGCAGTGCAAGGCAAAAAAGACCCACGGTTCGTGCTTGGTCAGGCCCGGCCCCCTTCGCCATTGCTTCTTCGACCCTTCCCCATTGCCGTGTCTCACTCAGTCATGACATCGTCAGGCATATTCTAGTCAGGACTTCACTTCATCCTGCTCCCGTTCCCGTCTCACCCCCAGGCACCGATTGGCCCACTGTGTATCGAAAACAGGGGGGACTTGCGAGAAACTGCTTGCTGTGAAAACAAACAAACACAAGCCCGCTATCAGAGCCTCGCAAAGTTCAAAACACTGACTGGTCCATTTTGACCGCGTTTCAAACATGATGCCTTGTTGCCGAGTTAATCTGTCAACCATCGCATCATCATGAGACAGGGCGAGGCGCCAGATGACCTCGTGTGCGCGGTACCTCTGCCAAGGACGAGGTTGGGACAGCCTCCCGGGAAAGCCTCCCAGCACAGCGAAAAAGCCAGCAGGCTCTCAGACGAATCGGGGAACTTGGTGGAAGCGCTAGACGGCTGCGTGGCTGATTGGCTTTCAGCCCCTGCCGCACTACACTTGCTATCCTTCTCCCCGGCGCCCACCGTGATTTCAGCTGGGCTCGTCTCCTTGTTCGCACGCTTTCGCGGCAAGCCTCACACCGCCAGCGCATCGGCTAGGAAGTCGTTCAGCGGTCTGCTTTTTTAAGGGTCTGCGGCAGCGTTATAACCACCAGTCCCCTTAGCTCAAAATCTCAAAAATCTCATGACGACAGACGACAGACGCCTTCGCAACATGGCAATCGCGCGGTTTCATCGCTGTCGTGCCCATGCCTTGGAGCCCAGGAGAAGGAAAAGCCAATCCTACGCTATACCTGTTCCGCGCCGGCACACTGGTGACAGGCTGCTGGGTCCTCGCATCATGACGAAAGTCAGTAAAAGCACTTGGGGAGTGGGCACCGGTCTCAACTCGGCAGGAGTCCCGCTCGCTTCATTATGCCTTCAGAGTATCTTTTTTTTGCGATGCTCTTTGGCCAGACCGGACAGCGGCACGGACCTGCAGACGCGGGCGGGACAACACCGTTTTGCCCGCTGCCCACCACCCACACCGCGCAACGCTCAACGTGCATGAAGCCATCAAGAACAGCCGGTTCAACTACGCTCGAGCTGACGGCGCTGGAGCAAGTGGAAATTGCGACTCTGTAAACACAACATATATCATGTACCTCGCGACCACGTGTCGCCTTCACATTGCGCAAAGCGCAGCCTTACCCTATCGTGTAGATGAAATGCCGTCATGGAGAAGCGCGCGCACACTGCGCAAATATTTCCGCAACAGAGAGACGGCTCGTTGCAGGAAGATGCCAGTCCAGACCGGTCTGATGGTCGCTTAGTGTTGCTGATCTCTTATGGGCCTGACCGGATGAAGGATTCCTGCTACCGAAGCGTTGAGCGCCGATGGTGTACACCATGTACCGCGGCTTAAGTACCGTATACGTGGCTATCGATACTGGATGTGACGTACATATTTGCCAGTGAAAGCTGATTGCGGTGCAGTGGCACACGAGCCTTGCGCACTTGCATCAGTCATGTACTTCGTACAATGCGTAGCTTTATCTTCAATGATATGGCGCTTGGCCTCTCAATGGCGTGACTACCGAGCTTGTTGGAGACATTTCTCCATGTGATTTGTGCTTTTGCCCAACCGCAAGACCTAGAACCCAGACAACTGCAAAGCATGCAAACGGGCAATTTTTTCCCCTTGCAGTCATCGGTCGATTGGTAGTGGGCACCAAGAGCTCAACGGCGTGAAAAAGATGCAAGTGTAGACTAGAGCTGCGAACCTGTGCTCGGCGGACAGCGGCCCCTCATCAACAACCACTCCCAACCTAACATCTACCCAATCGTACCATCTCGGTCCTCCTGTTCATATCACCATGCGCTACCAACGTCTCGAAAGCGTCGTAATCACTAAAATTCGCGGGGTATATGGACGAGCTGTTCGGTACGCGTTCGCATGAAGAAAATGTCCTCGCATCAGATCCAATATTGGCTCCATAGTTTTCTATACTCATCCGACCCTTCTAGCTGCTCACCTGCGTTAGCAATCTTACCTTACGGTTCAAATATGCGGCAGGGGCTCATATTGTACGTTCAGATATCCACTCGTATGCTGTTGAATTTGGATTACACATACCTCAAAGTCAGTCGTGATAATAGCTGCAAAGCCCTCAGCGGGTTTAGGTTCACGGTATCTCGAAGCGAAGCCACTGAACGCAATGTGCGGCAGGATAGTGCGAGACTCCCGGTTAGTCTGTGTGGAAATTAATGTCAGCGTGGGAGCTTCTCCGTGTGGTGGTGGTAGGGGTTGAAGCAGACTGCCCTATCGGGCCAATAATGTAACCCGGGAAGTCTTGGGCAGTTGCCAAGTAGCGACCTCCATAAGGTATCTAATGTCATTACTTGGCGCAGAAAAACTTACCTCAGGGCCGATGTTTAAGGCACGAAAGGCATCATTGTGCTCGCACAGCTTGGGTGGCGCAGTAAAGAGCACGCACCGTATTGGTACGTTCAGCTTCTGCGCTAGTGTAATCCACACGGCTCGTGTATTTGGATCGGCATTTGTATTGTCTTTGTCCGTCAGCCTTGTATGCGGACTCGGCTGGGGTCCCGAATATACATACCGATGACTGCACTAGTACCTTCTTCTAGGAATACTGTAGCTGCTTTTACGCACTTTTCGCGCTGTTTTGATGTGTTACTCAAAGAGCATAGGAGTCGCACGGCACGTGCGGCGGGCTATGTCAGCAACTTACAGTTTTCAGAATGTCTTGATTCACGCGGGCGTAGCCGAGTGGCTGTAGATGTTTCCAATAGAATGATGATTTGCCTGCACCTGGACAGCCACAGAACATGACGATCTCGGGGCTTGCCGATTTCGTGAAGACTATAACTAAAGTTAGTCTTGGTGTGGTTGAGCAACGTCTAGGTGGTCTTATTATCGAACGTACTTGCAGATGTTGACTGTTCAGCCCGCTTTCCCATGTAAGCGGTTGGCTGAAACGCTCTTACAAATGGCCTAGGCTCTTCGCGGCGGAAGTATTCTTCAGGCGTATGGAATCGTATGCCGACGTTAGCTGCAAAGTCTCTAGTTAAACTTAGCACCACTCATACTCTACGATGCGTGAACGGGGATCGCCACTAACCGGTCACTACATGAGTGGTCCTTTCCAGCAATGCCAGCCACGGCTTCACGGCCACCAGCATCCCCAACAAATACCGAGTTTTCTAGATCAACCGCTTCTGCATCCTCAACGTCATGATCTTCCAATAGTTCTTGCCACATTCCCGTTCTGGGCTTTCTATATTGGTCTCGGCTTGTTGCCGCATATATCGAGATCGGAAGGTCGAGCTGAGTAAGTACTGCAGTGACCTTGGTCTTGAAGTCTGCTAGTCGTTTTTGATCAGACTTGACAGTCTTTGGGTCAGGCTTTAGACTGATGCCGCCTTGGTTGCTAATGATAGCAATCAGGAAACCGTCGTTATGAAGCTCCTTCAGCCGTCCTGGAACGCTACTGTCCCACCACTTCCAATCACTCGCATCGCGGCTGAACGTCTTCCCGGAGGCCGATGTGATCAATGTTGAGTCGAAATCGAAAGCCGCTATACGCTGACGCTTCGTCGCTGAGTGTGCCGTTGCTGTGCCAAAGCGCCCAACTAGCAGACTGTCCTTTACCACACGCCAAGCCATCTTTTCCGGCTCTTTCTTTGACACTGGTGTGAAGAAGTTGGCGATTGCTTTGTCTTGTCTATGTTAGCAGAACATGGCTGGCATGTGTGTTTAGCTGACGGACTTGTTGTAGTCGACTGCTGTCGCCGCTTCGAAGGAGGCGGTGAAACGTCTCTGCCGTTGGAGCTCGGCCTTTTACTGAGGCCAGGTCGAGTGGACATGTTAGGAGTTGTGGTTATGAGCAAGGGTGGTGCATGGCGGTAGTGAGTAGCCGTGAAACAATCACGTTGACAGGCCAGCTTTAGTGGGATGGGCGAGGATGCTCGCTTGCGCCTTCCCGTCCAACACGAAACGCGAACTCGCGCGAGCACGTGCTTGTTGAGCCGGACTTCACGTACATGGCGGATCAAGGCACTCGTCTCGCGCAACAGCCGTTGGTCTTTGATGCTGCTACCTGTTCTATATAAATCGCTAACCAGAGCACCCGGGACCCATATGCGACTATCTTACAATCCGCCGGTCTGCTGACCAGCGCGGCACATGGGTTCGACACGTACCTGCAAGCCTCGCGCCTTCCTTCTTCTGCCACGTCTCTAGCATTTTGCCGTCCGTGGCCTGTTATCAGCATAGTAGGAGGGCTCAACGTGGCCGTGCTTGGGTAGGAGCAAGTTGAGGGGGTTTGTACTTGACGCGAGTGTCTAGGGCGAGACGGTCTGGCAAAGACAAGTTCACGCAACCCTTCATCTGCGTCTGGAATCTCTTCAGCTCGTTCACGCCCGCCTCCAGCACGGCTGCATCGTTGAAGTCTTCGATTCGGACCGTAGCATCCAGCATGTACGCGCCACTACGGTCGAGGAGTTTAAGCCCAGTCCAGGTTGGAAGAGTGGCCTTTGGGGCAGTTTGAACGTTACGCAGTTCAGGCTCGTGGAGAATTCGCCAAAGAGATATAATGATGTTGCCGTATATCAGACGATATCCTTGGATGTAGTATTCTTTGATGAATCTGCAAGCTGGTTAGATGGTGCTGGCACGACACTGAGAGGCACGCGAACTTATTCGGCCCAGAGGCCGTGATGAAGGCATGCGGATCGCCCGAAAGCAAGTCCGTTGTGTGGGTGAAGCGGATTGACACGCCTCTATCACCCGTATCCGGTATATCATTGAAGACAGACGACCACACTGGCTCCTCCTCGTCTTCTATGTCTGCAGACAGCGTCTTTCCGCTTTGTTGTGCAAGGCTGCCCTCGATGCCAAAGTCGTCCTCGGACAGCTTCTGGACCAGCTTGGTGTAATACAGAGTCACAGGCGCAGCCTGTTTGGCCTGCTTTTGGGCAACCGTCTGGGTGCCACCACGGCGGCCGAGATTGGAGCCCGGCTCCTCAGGCTCACGTAAAGGCTTGTAGACAATGCAGCGCTCGTAAATACGCTGGGGCTGCATAGCCGCAACGCCCGCGAGAATGCTCAGGACCTGTTCATAGCGGGCAAAGGTGACCTGGCCGTGGAGTTTCAACTCGTGCATGGTGTCAACTTGTCAAGGTCCAGGACTCCAGGACTCCAGGTCGGAGCCGCACCGGAGTAGCAGCGAATATCGATATCCAATTCCCGCTGGTCAGCGTGCGGAGAGGGCCGTGGGGTCGATAAGGCGGACGGGCGTGTGCGGCGTTTCGATTGGCGGGGAGGGATGCACTTGCAGAGTTTGGGAGCCGCGCGCCGCCTGCAGGAGCTATGGCCCGCTTAGGTGGGAGAACGACTCCAAAAGTTGCGCCGATGGCCATAAACGCCCGTCGCGATCCGACAACTTTGCACCGAAGCGGGGTTACATAGCAAGGAATGCATGCCACACTGGCGCTGCTCATTCGAGCCTGGCTAGACACTTACTGTGTACGGCGCGCAGCCGGGGAGCATCGCATGTTTTGCGCCTGACTGTCGCTGTTGAGCGGCTCCGGCCTTAGCGTTCCTTCTGTGAAAGTGGCATTGATAAATATTACCCGATATCATCCATCGTCACTCCCGGCTCCCCTCCACCAACCTTCTTACCTACCTTTTCTGTGCTTTCCTCAACATTGCAGCTATACAGCTATATTGACCCGCCTTCCACCTCTCTTCTGGCTTCACTCCTCGGCATATCTGGATTTCGATTATTCTGCGCACACGACTGACTGTTTGACTGCCATTTTCCCACAACAACGCACCCCTCACAATATCACAATGATCGCTACCAAGGCTCTCGCTCGTCAGCCCATGATCCGCTTCTTGGGAAAGCGCGCCACTCCCCAGCGTATGTTCAACCGCAAAGTGGCCTTCGTTACCAGCCCTAACACTGCATCGCAGACATTGACCACACCCCGCACGTGCACCCAGCCTCCCCCACCAACGAACTTCCTTCGTCCTTCAAGGCCTATCGCAAGAAGGCACAGCAACACGGCCCGCTCAACCACATTCCCAGCGTTTTTGTTGGTGGCCACATCGGCGGTTCAGCTGGTAGGAACCTTGGCCCCGTCGAGGCAGGAAAGGGTCTCTACTTCGACCGCTCTGAGCTGCCCCAGCGCTTTCAGCCTGCAGCATTGACAATGGCCGAGATGGAATTACTCGAGTCTGGTGGCGCCAGCCAGTTTGCCTAGACGCGAAAATAGGCCGAAGCGGAGTTAAGATAATGCGCGGATGTGACCGGATGAAGCCGCTGCACATGAAGAGACGCGCCCACGCGCACAAGATCGGGTGAGAAACTTGCTATGGCTTGCTTGTGAGGCCTCGGCAAAAGTTCAGCACAAGGTCAAGATAAGGTCTTGCGATTGAATCGAGAGGGACTGGGTAACTCTCGTTCTATATACCCACCAAGACCGATATTTGGGATAAGAAGATTACTGACGAGAATGCTTTTTGGCTGCGACAGCACGAAAAGCACGGCATGGTGTTACTGGTTACTTCATAAATTGTTCAACACAGAATTAATAAATTATTGATACTACTTGCTTTCCATGGTAGTGATATACAGCTGCCAACTCACAGTATCACATATCAAGTCATTCAACCCCGCACACGTCACTCATGTATTGCGCAATCTGTACCCCGTACAACCGGCAACATCACGCGATGGCATGTGCACGGTACTCCGTAACTCGCACATGTGCTGGCAACCAACTCCGGACATGTGTCGGACGCACCTCGGAAAATCAGCCCAAGCCTCGGCTTGTCTCATTCAAGTAAAGCGCTTCGATTTTCCTAGTTTGGCAACATGCCGCCTTTTTTACTACATAATAATTAATAAATTAGCCTGCACGTGAAAATTCTACATCCGACAAGGAAGAGACAAAAACAAAAGTTCGCCTTCGGGCTTCGTATTGTGAGACAAAGCCCATGCTGTTGTTGATCCACCGGATGAGTGCAGGCAAAAGTCCTATCCGACATGTGCATTTGCCGTCAGTGCTACTTTCCGCGTTGGGTAGGTATGCTTATCTACTGTTGAATGTGGTGTCTCCCGGCGGTTAAAAGATTTGGAGGTTGGAGCCAGTGATGTTGTTTGTTGTAGTACTTGTACGACTAGTAAGTACGGGGGGAGGCGGGTTGTTTGTTTGCGGTATGAAGATGTCGTGGCATGGATGGCTTGTCTCAACAAGACTCTGATGTGGTGTTTTCTGGTCGGTGTGTGTTCATGTTGGTTTCTTATGGGTACTTTGTGTTTTCTGTTGTACATTTCATCGATTGCTTTGCTACATGCAACTGTCCATGTTCGTGTCTAACACCTTTGCATTCAAGCCTTCTCTGGGACGTCCAACGTTCCTGGATTATGTGCTACGGGTTTGCCCTTTTGGTCTGTAAAGAGGACCTGTGTGACTTGGTTAAACCTCTACACCCGTTTGAAGCTGCACATGTTAGCGTACCTTGGGTGGATGCTTCACGCCCTCTTTATCGGCCTCCTCTTTAGTTGTGACGATCTTTTCGACCTGGGTGGTTATATTGTTAGTGTCTGTACCATACTGTGCTTGTGACGATACGTACGTTGCCCTCATGTCGTCCACCTCGGATTCTAGTGTATACGTGGTCGCCTTCTGAAATCGACTCGCCGTTCTTGGATACAATGTCGTCGCCAGTGTTGCCATCTTGCGATTTGATAATTGGAGTGTGCGACTCAATCTCGTCGAGTGAGTGGGAGAGTCTATTTGCCATTTTTTCTGCCTTCTTATGAACAGCTAAACTAAATAACAATAATGTTGAGGCAGTTTCGTTGTCTCACTATGTTCTATTGGAGTGGTATGAGCGTTAATCACGATGATGTCATCGTTACAATACTTTAAACGTTTACCCTCGCGAGAGAATGCATGTCGTTGAGCAACCACAAACATTGCCAGCAGCACAATCGATTCATCCCCACCAAACAAGCATCTTGTGTTATCATGAACCCGGAGTCAAACAGTAGGCCACACTGTTTCAACCACCACCATCGATAGTTCGCCGCACTCACCTGGGCAACGTGCAACGCAAAGTTCAACGACAAACATCCATGCACATCCATGCACGCAGAACTATGAGATCAAGGAGCTCCCATGATCGGACTTGTTCAGCACCCACAGTGCAAAGCTAAATCCGTCAGAAGCAAGAACCCTGGTTTCCAACGAGTTCCCCGCCTGAAACGTACATAGAAAAAACAACACAGGGGATCGCCGGTTGACGAGTCATGTCATGGATGGATGCGCGCCCAATTGCACTCATTAAAAGAGATCATGGCAGATCAGAAAAAGTAACAAATGAACGCACCTTCTCTGGGCACCAAGCATCACGTACCAGTCCTCGCTCCTTTTACCTCCACTTGCCCCAAACAGGCATCTGGAACCCGTGCAGTGGTGAAACATGCTAGCAAGACCTCTAGGTGTCCTATTTCGAGTTGATGGAGCCAAACGTTTATTTGTTTCCTTGTTTTGCAATGACGATGAGTGTTTCCAAGGTTACGGGGCAAAGAGCATGAACAGAGGGTCCAGACACCTGTTGGTGTGATACAAACGACAGCGGGTTAAGGGTCCAGTCGAGGGAGAAAGTTAAAGAGGGTGGCTAAGACGCACACCGCCGTTACATTGGGAAGGATACGCTGTAGTTTTCGCACGAAAAGACATCGTATTTGCAAAAGGCCGCGCACGCCAATGGCCTCGAGCACTGGGCACGGAACTCCGGCTATGAGCGAGGCGACGGGCAAGGCGAGGTACGAGGTGGTTTGCACAGCCTGCACAGCCACGCGCTCCGGCGGAACTGTGGAAGGGGGAGCTGGTTAGGAATGCACACGAGTCAAGAACGCATCTGAGCATTAAGCCGGCTCGGTATTGCCTAGGGTTGTCCTTTGTGTGCGTTGGGCACCAAGGTAGCTTCGCACACATAACAAAGCAGGTAATGGAAGAGAGACGTCATAAAAGAAGCTGAATAATGCAGCCTTGTGTATGATAGTGCGTTCGACGTCACATTGTTGGAGATGATGATGTTCACGGAGAGATTTGATATTTGCAGTGCATGATGTATTTTTTCAGCCGCCTATCCGTGTCCATTTCCCTGGCACATGGGTATCGCGGTAGTTGTCCCATACACCCACCCTAATATCTTGTACAATGAAGTGAAAAAACAATGGTAGAACCAGATGCCGGTTGTTTACCGGGGCAAGTTGGTCAACGAGTGACAAGAAGAGAATAGAAAACCAGCCCTCCTCTGTGCAAAGAAGTGGACCAGATTCGCAAAAAGCAGAGCGCAAACGATGTGACTCGTGTGGGCGCATGTGTACTGTTTGATTCCGTTGGACTCCAGTTTCCTGCCTGATGCGAAACAAAACATGTCGTAATGTGGTCGTGCAAAGCGCTGACCCGGCCTGCGCTAGCTAGATATGGGAATCTTGGGTATATGGATCATAGCGTGGGAGATTTGAAGTGGACGCTTAGAGGAGGGTCCATGAAGCCTTGAGGCGGGTGGTCTCAGCAATGCCAAGTGCCTTCCAGACGGCACGAGACAGATCGATGTCGTGGGTGCCGGCGCAACCAGGGCAAAGGTCCTTGATAGTAGCCTTGGCCTTTTGGCCGCCGTAGCTGATCTCGACCTGCTTTCCGCACCATGGGTTGGTGGCAGCACCGGTTTGAGAGTTGTAGGTAGAGCCACCCATGGCGTTCCAAGCAGGTTGAGCAATGGCGACAATCATGTCGGAGTCGGTGAGAGGCGAACCACAAGCACCTGCTGCGCCAGTGTTGTCATAGACAGTGATGTCGACATCGCTGAATACACTGCCGGCGCTCATGCCAGAGCCGGAGGAGGTTGTTGACTTGGAAGTGGGAGTGTATGCTGGTGCAGCGGCCTCAGAGCTTGGTGCAGGTGCGGGGGCAACAGGAGAGGGAGTGTAGGCTGGAGGAGCGGGTGCTTCAACAGAACTGGGTGCAGGTGCGGGCGCTGCGGATGAAGTCTCAGGCGCAGGGGCAGGTGCAGGAGTTGGGGTAGGGGTGGGGGTGCTGGTGGAAGTGGAAGTGGAAGTGGGAGTCTGGACAGGAGGGGTGTAGACGCTTGAGGGCGCAACAGGAGTGTAGGCCGGGGGCGCAGACGAAGCAACGGCCTCGACTACAGAAGAGCTGCTGGCGGGCTTGGGCTTCTGGTAGAACTCGCCCGCACTGCTGGTGGTGACGGCGGCGGAGGAGACGGGTGCGGCGGAGCTGGGTGCGGCGGAGCTGGGAGCCGCAGAGGTTGGCTGGTCGCCGTAGACGGTGGTGTAGACGACCACAGTCTCAACGACGGTCTCGTACTTGTAGACGAGCGCACGCCTGTCGAAAGGTGCGGCAACGGCGAATGAGCCGAAAAGGAGGGAGGCGATGACAGCGGAAGTCTTCATTTTGACGGTTTGTTTGGATTGGGAAAGTGCTAGGTAGCTTGGAATTGGTGTGGTGTTTGGAAATGGGTTATGAACCGGCTAGCAGTTCAAGTGAGTGTGAGTATGGGTGTTTTGTTGTCGCGTTGACAAAGAGTGTCAGGAATGACTGGTAAAGACAATGATGCCTTTGTGTGAAGGATGCAATGAATGAATGACTGCTAAGACCTCAAGCCTGTAGAATGAATGATACAGGAAGAGGGATTGTGGTGGAATATAAAGAATGTGGGTGTGGAGTGGGTTGGTGAGAGAAAGGTGGGAAGTGTGGGTTTGCACGCGCTTTTACGCTAAGTGTGGCGCTAGGCTGCGCTGCCGACACCCCTGGCAACGTGCTACCGTCGTAGCGTCGCAGCGTCGCCCCATCGCCCATCACATCCTCCGCTCACCACGACATCGAGTGTGAGTGCTTAGTTCCGCTACCCTGGGGCTGCAGCTCCGGTCCGGCTGTTGGTGGAACGGCAGGGCATAGCGCGTTCAACAACCTTTGCCTGCCTCTGCCCATTCGTCCACGGCGTCCACGGTCACGGGCCCGCATCGGCCATCCATCTCCACTGCCCATCTGTGTATCCACTGCCCGTCTCCACTGCCACCGGGAACTCCAGACTTTTCTTTTCTCTCTGTTCACTGTTCATGCGCCTGCTTGGACCACCATACTGTAGAGTTTGCTGACGCGCTGGCCATCTAAACATGGCGATATCCGAAATAACGCGCATGGGAGAGCTGGTTTCATACCTCTGCAAGGGGCTTGGTGTGCGGCACGGCCAGCAAATCACAGCCCTGTGCCTGACGATCTTTGCATCGGGGGCCTCAAGCGCCCAGGGGGGGAAGCTGGAGCTGAAGTCCGCAAACGAAACATGCTGGGCACGGCGTGTGCCTGCGCCAGGCCTGCGCCTCTTCAGGTACCCGACATGTCATCACCGCTAATCAAGGCACCGAGCGTGCGAGCGCCTCAGCCTTTCTTGCGCACCCTCCATACACGTGTATCGCCCCGAGTTGCCCCACGGCTGCACCACTGTGACAGCAGACGGACAGCAGACAGCCCAGAGCGCAAACCTGGCAATGCTGTCATCCACTCACGGCGTCTCTGCATGTGGACGCGCTGGGCTGTTCCGTCTTTGCGCGCGCATTCTCGCCATTGGCTGTGTCAGCTCCACTGCCTGCCAGCTGCTGCCCGACGCTGCTGCGTGCCGAGTTGCGACGGGGGGCCGGCCGGTTGAAAGCGTTTATTGTTGTCACCGGTGACACAAGAGTTTATGCTGATGTTTTGCCCAACACTCTCAACAGACTTGTCGTTCGCTCGCTTGGAGTTTGACTGCACGCTGCAGTTTCTGCAGTTCCACTGCTTCTGGACTCCCGCATGATGGCATTGTCAAGCCATAAGCATGCGCTCGAAATGAATTGTGGGCCTTTCGAGCCTTTGCTGTTTTCCTAGTGGGCGGTTGTGTCTCCGCGCGGCAGCCATGTGCAAGAATTTGCGCCCTACCACGCCACGCTATCCACTTATCGATTGCGATAGCTATCCTTCTCCACGCCCGTTGCACTGGCCTTGTTCGAGTCTTCTTGGGAAGAAAAACACTTGTCCTTGGTTGCTTCTACTCCTACCTAGGGCGTGACGCTCGTTGATCATTTCCACGGCCACTCGGCGAAACAACCACGCATCCTGCATCTCGAGCGAAACTGTTAGTCACAGAGAGCGCAACTAGAGAACTCATCGTTCGTCACCACTGCCTTGTTTGCTCAAAGAGACTCCACAGCAGCAACTACTGGGGCACGCCACGCAGAGCTGTCCAAACCAAGCCGTACGGCAGAACGCAGTAGTTGCCACCCCGGGGCTTCGGTTCCATTGCCGTGATATCATTCCTTTTTACCCATGGCACTAAACCGCAACATGGTCTGGAAGCGATCTACCGGAGATCCTGTATCATACTAGGAGTATGAGCAGTCAAAAAGACTGCATGCTTGGTACTAATCTCGGGCTCCTGCTTGACCTGTACCCTGAAGCGTTAGCATCCTGCGCATGTATGCGGTTTGACATAGTGTCGACGTTGACACTCGGTACGCCAAGGGATATCAAGTTGCTTTTTGCATCAAATTTTCAACACATGGTCGTAGTTTTACATCGAAATGAGCTTTTACGAGTAATATCTTAATGAGGTGATTTCTGGCAGGAACGAGCCGCCCCCGCATCACCGCAGTGTCTTCCGCAACCCGATCGTGCTTCGATCAACACACTGACCGATCGGCAAAGCTTGTGTGTACTACGTTTGCATATCTGCATACATGTAAAGAGTTTTACACGCTATGTAGGCGTTGAAGACTAGATTGCCATGGACACTATCCAGTGTGGTTGAGCAACATTAGCAACTAGTAGCTAGGGATGCTGACCAAGATGACACCGCGCTGCCGACAGCGTTCCTACTGTCGCATCAAGCGAATTTTGTACGACCAAAGTCGGCGTTTCGAAGCTTTCTAATGACGAAGCATACACGCTATGCTCGGGTTAGGCAGCATGTCCCTCATATCACAAAAATGTTCTTTTCACACTGTTCATTATTGCGAGCAGCACCGTCGTTTCGATTCAATATGTGTTTTACCAGAGCTTTTGCGCCTTCTTCCATGCCAGATTGTCTCACTCGTTTTCGTGATTGGTTTCAGGTTATGATTGCCTAATGACAGCTGAACATCAAGGGGCGCGAATAAGAAAGTGACATTCTCATAACTTCGCCAACGCGAAACATTGCCAATTCTCGTATTGTATGATGATGCTGAAAGAAGGGTGTTCAGCCATCTTCGCTAGACGTCTTCTTATGAATTGATAATTTCCACAATATTCTGCAGCGTCAGCGTCCTGCTTGGTAAGGGTACACCTCCCGATGACGAATGACAAGAGATTTAAGATGAAATAGTTGAAAAAGCTATAGAGCAACCGAGACCTACATGAAAATACTATCATCATCGCCACCGCGCGGCTGCAATAGCTTCTACTTGGTTCGGTCTCTCTATGTTACTCTCGCTGCTTCTGCTGTCCCCCTTCCCCCCACTGTTTCCACAAACTTTAACGAAGGCCCACTAGATAGTAGGTGTCCTCGCAAGTAAACCCAAACATTTTCTTCTCCCATCTGCTGTCTTTCCTCGCCTCCTCCAGGTCCTCAAACATCTTCAGAATGAACCATTTCTTCTCCCAGATTTGACCCTCAGGGAACCCAAACAGGTGGTCTTTGTGAAATCTCACTTGCCAGATTTCCTCGTCTTCACTTTCCATCTTCTTCGCCTCCACAATGGGCAACGCATCAGCAAATGCGGCATTCTGGTCACACTTCCAAGCGTTGAAAACGGGTGCACAAACCATCCGCTGTGCTTCCAGAAACCCATCCAGACCCTTATCATCCCAGAACACGTTATTCTCGTCGCGGATTCGGAAGCCATGCGGCAGAGGCAAGTATTCATCTGCGGTGAGGTGCTCGCGCATAAGGATGCGTAGAAAATCCATGCCCAGGCGCTCCGCTGCGGCAACGATGAACATTCGCTTTGCTTCCTTGGCGATGCGGTTAGTGAAAAAGTTGACGCTGTGGGAGGGGAAGTAGCGCTTCAACAGTTCTGGGTCTTGTTCGACGACGGCTCCGATATTGCCAACTGTTGCCAGTGCAGCCATAGCGGAGCAGGGCAGGAATTCAAGATGGCGGCCGGCGAATTTGGCGGTGACCATGTGCTTGAGAACGTAGTTTTCAATTTGCGTCATTTGGCGTTCGTATGAGGAGGAGCGGAGTATGATGATTTGATCAGCCATGGTGGATAGAGGTCCTGGCAGTGCAGCGGCGACGAGTTGAGTTGAGTTGAGTTGAGCTTGCACAGTGGGGTCAGTTGATTTAGAGAAGGTGTTGTTGGTGTTGCGTGTGGTAAAGAGGGGATTCTTATTGTAGTGTGGGTTCTGAGTTTCGCGCTCAGGTGCCTAATTGTCGCTTTCACTCTCATAATAGTGCATGTGAGTAAATTTTTCACAGGCAGTAATTTGGGCAATAGGCTGCGACCAGAACCATAACCACCTATCTTCCAGAACAATAGATCCCCATTTTGACTGACCTGTGCCCTCTAAGGCTGCGATGTATATGCGATTCTTGACTGAATGTATCAGTCTCCTAGCATTCACTCTGAGATGGGAAAAGTGGGTCTTTCGCCAAATGTGTACCCCGCAAAATCCCAAAGAGGACTGCTGCCTACGCTACACGCGATCCTTGTCCTGTATCAAAAGAGAGCATCTAAAACAGCAATACCAAACTCTTTCGCTGTGGTCATCTGGCGTCGTTTAGCAGCGATAGTCCGGACTGTTCGTCTAGAATTACTCAACCATGTCCCACACAGAACACTACAAGCCCTACTCGGTAACATACGGGCGTCTTAGAAGACCACGCCCAATACCAATCAGCTTGCATTGTTCCGTGTAAATATGGGGAAAAAAAGCTTGACAAAGTCCTTCTTGTGCCTAGCTTTGATGAGTTCCTACAAATACTAAACGCGTCTTATATCAACCTTCATCCTCCGCGCCTCGAGATACAGGCGAACTCAGATCAACGAACCCGCGCATTGGGAGTTTAATCAAATAGTTGATGCTGAGGCCAGCATGTATACTATACTTGAGATTTATTCTTGCATGTGTGAAGTTGCTTTCTACAACCTCTTTTGAAGTAAATGTCAAAATGGACAACTTTCGTGAAATTAGAGTGGGAGACAAAGGGGTGGACAGCGAGGAGAGAAGAGTAAGTGTAACTATATACTGGATAGAATGTAGGCTACGAGATAGTTTTATGATCATTTAGATAGTTGCTTGCCATGGTACCTCATAACAGTGAGTAAGCTCCAAAACCATACATTCATGACCTGATTTCAATGCAGATATTGTGTCAGAGACTTCTCATATATACCAGGAGAATGAGTTGGGTTGTAAGATCTTCGTCTATCTGTTTGTTATATCTTCGGTAGCCATTTGGCTAATTATCAACACTGGAAAGGCACAAGGTATATGAGAGCCATTATTCAACTTTTTGAACAGCATCTCGTTCATAAATATATTGCGATACATATCTCATCGTCTCTTATTTACGGAGTTTACATGCAAGGCTTTATACATTTTTCGCTTCCTAGTGTATGGTAAGGGGTGCGGTGCGCAAAGTGCGTGAGATCGAGTTGTAAGTCGTCATCTGGGAGGATGATAATAACAATATTAGTGAGAAACTGTCAGCGCAGTTTCCTTATAGTGATTGGAACATAGAGATATGGATTGAAGCCATCGATACAACACTATAGTTTTTTGACAACAGGGAGGATTGCGATAACGATAGATTGCAAACAATTTGGCATTAGTAGGAGCTATGTTGAGAGGATTTCATTATTCATTATCATTTATCGATTCGAGCATAGGCAGTCTTGCATTTCCCCTTCCAACAAATCTATAGACTTTGTTCGCTGCACCCACTTCTCACTCCTTTAACAGCCCACTAAGCAGACCTCCTCCTTCGGCTTTAAGTGGACACCCCGTGTTCTTGAAGACAGGATTTAGTTTTTTCAGCGCAAAATCTAATAGCGCTGCGGCGGTGTCTGTGACCGAGCTCAGCATGCTCGGCACATTGCTAGTAGCCGCCTGGTAGAAAAAGCACAGTAGGTCTCGCGTAGCTGTATCAGGTAATTTGCCGTTTTTAATGATATCGAACGGCGTGCTCGACGCAGCAAAGTTGTTTTTGCCAACGTTTCCACCAAAAAACCTGGGGTACTTCACATACTGAGCGAGAATCTCCGCCGTCACGTCGACGTTAAAGTAGGATTGGCGGCGCGAGAACCAATTTGGAGGGATTCGTTCAGGGACGTGGCGCCAGCCGCCTTCTGCGGAGGAGTCCTCGACGGCGCCGAAGAAGTACTTCATGGTTTCTAAGTCGGCAGTGCCTTCAGGACCGTAGCTGGGGAAGAGCTCGTAGAGGAACGATGATGCGCCATAGAGAAGGAGGGATAGTGGACCGAAGAAGAAGTTGGAGTTCTGGAAAACATGTTTTAGTTATCTAGTCTTTTTAACCAAGCGGAAGAATTGAGAAAAAAAAAAGACACTACTGACCTGCTGAAGAGACTCGTCGTATCGCTGAGCACGATACGCGGCGAGGGTATTGCGATCAAAGTTTCCACCGGAAACACGATCGGCAACCTTTTTCATATTGGCAAATAGCGTGCCGTTGAAGCTATAGTTATCCCCGTTTGCGAGAAAGTAGTCGTTACGTGTGAGCGAAGCATCGGATTCGAACTTGTTATGGTCATTGAGACCTCGTTGGCGGCCAAGAAGTGGAAGCAGAGCAGTGCGGGATGTAGCGTCACATCCAATACTGAGCTTGCCAGTCACAACATCACCGCCAGCTTCAATTCCGAGTACAGCGAGAAGGACTGCCAAGTCATACCCGACGTTGTAGACATTTTGCTGCGCGTCGACGAGCTCTGCAAAGGTGGTGATTCCGTCGTGGGAGAGGAAGTTGTGCTGATCTTGGTTAGCCCTAATGCTAGGTGCATGATGCGAGTCTTAGTACTTACATTGGCAGCGGCGTTTAAACCAGGACAGGGTCCTCGAATATCGCTGGGTCCGGGAGGGGTGTAGGCGTGCGCAGTATCGCCGTCTGCAGGGACTTTGATGCCACCCATTCCGTTGCCCGGAAGGCCATTCTGGGCACCCGTGTAGGTGTAAGGAGCAGTGTAAGGGGCAGCGCCCTTGTGTACTGGGTTGAAGGGGCAGTTCTCCTGGCGCTTTTCTGCTTGACGCGCCTGTCTGAAAAGCCGCGAGTTGACACCAGGCTCACCAGCTACCCAGGGGAAGGCGGCAGTAACAGAAGCCTGGAGGAGAAGAATAGAAAGACAATGCATGATGAAGATGAAGAAAGGAAGCGGTGGTGAGCTTGTGTGTATTATGACAAGACTCTACACAAAAGAGCTTGTGCGCATGGTGATTATGTTGATCTGCCGAACCTTCTATTTATCCAATGTTGTTGTCTCAGGTCGCCCTTGCCCGCATCGCCTGTCTCTCCCTTCTGGTGTAGAAAGCGGATCCGAGGTAACGTGCACTCTCAGCGCCATGATCATACTCGCCAACAACATGTTGCTTTTGCGTATCCGCCAGCTTCTATTGGTCCAAACATGGCTTCTGTTCCCGATGGCACACAGTGTAGCGGGTGATCGGCGTAGCACCAGGGACCCAAATGGCCAGTAGTAGTGCATGTCAAGACTTTACAGTCGATACAAGCGGAAGCTGGGCGTAGTCCACGACTATCGATGCAAGCCATGTAGTAGCTGACGGGAAGAAGTGGCGCTGCGCCTCGACGGAAGGTCCAAGCTCCGGGTGGGCCTGTTCACGCCCGTTGCCGGATTAGGCTTACTAGATGAGGGCCAGGCGATCTTCATCCGCAATGAGTGATTCCTAGTCCAATCAGCCCCAGGCTATCGGAATGCGGGGATTACAGCTGTCCAATGACGAATGACCTAATCTCTATCCTCCGTCTGATCGGGTTCCTTCTGACCGTGTTAGAATCGACACATAGGACCGCTGAGACCAAAGTGCCGAGGCAGGCTGCAGATGGCCGTGTATACGATCGCAATGAGCTATATAAAAAGTAAAGATATTTTGTGTAAGAGTCGGCATCACCGAGACATATGTAGGAAGACGTACCCTGTGGAGTCTGTGGAACTCCCAGGTTATTAGACTTTGTAGCGTCGCCGAAATGCCATGCAGGGGTGATAGTCCCGATTCAAAGATGAAATTAGAGGGTTATTCTAAGTTGTGGCTTGAGGGGCAAGTAACTCTAGTGCCAGGACTACTTTCGTTGGTACTTGGTTCGACGCCCAACTCTCTGTCAATTCACATTTCCACACGGCAGCTCCTCCTAGAGACACGACAAGTTCATTCGCAATATCAGCAAATACCAACACCTACCCGATCCTCCCTTGTCTAGGTTCCTTCCACCATCTCGGAAGCTTTCCGAAGCAACCCCTAACCAAGCTCAAACTCTGTATCGCGTCATCGACAACGAAAACGATATCGAATCCAGGCGCCAGGGGTCAGGGGGGCATACTCAATCGAGGTAACGAGCTGAAGAACTATCGATATACCAGGATAGGAACCGCGTATTTCCATAGCGTCCGCAGATTGATGGTATTTGACACTTCCCCGCTGGCGAGGGTAACCAGAGACTGTCCGTCCCTGGATCCTGTCTATTTAGTTCTGCTGCCAGGGTCCTAGTCCTCTCCAATTTCATTATGGATGTGTGGATATATATTAAGACGTATGCGGACGAAATAGACATTGTGGGGATAGAAAGGCGAATAATTTACCTAGAAACATGGGGATTAGAGTAAGATGCTAAAGTGTTAGTGGAAGTGAGATCAGAGAATGATGTATATAATAAGTCTCTCCATGGTGACATGAACCGTGACACCAATGCCACGTGAAGACAGGACCATCATGTCACGTATATGACCACCAACCAACCAGGGCAAAAACCAACGCTTCATTCGATACTAGGGTATAAGATGAAAAACAGCGAAATACCAGTTTCCCCCACCCATGGCCTAATGCCAGTATTAACGCCATACATCCAACTGTTCCAATCGCCTCTCTTCCTAGGCTGTTCATGCGGATATCATGACGCGACGCTAAACCCATCAGCTCATATTCCAATGTATCTCATCATCACAAAGCTTGGCATTTGCAGGATTCCCACGGGGGTGACTTTGATTCACTTGTCCGTCTTTGGTTTATCCTCGTGCTCTTCAAGAATACAGCTGGCGGGTAGTTCATCCTCGTCGCTTGCCTCCCTCGCGTCCTTCCACTCGGCGCTCTTCCGACTGATCCTTCCGGGGCCGAGGGGATCGCGTGGACTTGCGAGGGGACTGGTGGGCGTGGCCCGGATGCTGCTGATACTATCAGTGCGACCGTGGCCAAGGAGTCCGCTACGCACGCTCAAAGCGTCGGCCTGCTTGTTCGCATAGTAGCTGTTGCGCTCGCTGGACAGGACGGGGGCGGTGACACCAGAGGCTGAGTAAAGGCTCGCGCGCTCTGCATTGACAAAGGCACTAACATTGCTCGGCCTGCTGGAGGGCGAGTATATGGTGTCGGGGTTGGCTGACAGGACGCTAAGTGGGAGCGACTCGCGACTGCCTCCGTAATGCGACGAAGGAGCCAGGGCGCGCATCGAAGCGTTTGTATCCACAGAATTCCGACGGCGGCGCTTCGACGACGAGGCAAGAGTGAGAATGGAAGCATTGTCGGTGAGGATGTTGTTTGCAGTGGCGCCCGAATACGAGTTGGGCTGCTGCTGCTGGGGCGCCAGGTGCGGCGGTATGGCCGACGGAGGGGGAGAGGTGGGGAACTGGTGGGAGAAGTGGACGGGCGGGGCGCTCAGGCTCGTTGGGTGGGCCTGGTTCTGGGCTATGTTGAGGATGTTGGAAGGCGCGGTGGATTGTATGGTTGTCAGCGTGGTGGTGAGGGAGTGCTCGGAACCGTGCGGCGACGAGAAAGTGCTGCCCCCATTAACAAAGTTGCTGCCACCCGTCTCGGCTTTTGATCGTGTCGAGTGCACCGTCTCTGGAACTGTTGCGACGGTCGGTGCCGTCGACTTGTTGCTCTTCTCTAACCCCTGGCGCGGCCCTGTTGCCGTCTCCTCAACTGACGTGTAACTGTTGGAGCGTGGTGTGGCAGGCGTGGTTACGGAGAGGCCGTCGTCGGGTTGTGTGGTGTCGACATAGCCAGACTGTGGGTATGGGTTGTTCTTGGCTGCCGTCTTTTTGGTTGTTTGGCTTTTCTTGCTGGGCGCGTCGGACGAAGAGGGCTTCAGGTTCGCCAGGCGCTTCATCCAGCCCGCAAAGGGCCGCTTGCGTGTATGCCGGTCTTTGTCCTTGGTTAGCATAGTTGACAGAATTTCCCGAGAGTGGGCAGATGACAGTAACGGGGGTGATGTAGGGGGACCCGATTGTATGGGGCGTGTCTTGGGCAATGGCTGTGCCGCTGTGCAGGGCTAGGTATCCATACCATGGGGTCTCGACGCTGCTTCGGCCGTGGCCATGATGCCGTTTGTTAGCCGCCGTTCTATATATGGAGCAGCGGATGCAGGGGAGTGAAATGCGCGGCTACAGAGACGACGGGTGCTGGGACGTGACTGGGGACTTTGTGTCGAAGAAGGGGTGACAGCTTACGGCGGACAGGTCGTGCGTGGGTGCTGATATCCCCGGTTGGACCCTTCCTGCTATTCGGCGCTAGCAGCTAGGGACATGAGCTGCATCCTTCACCCCCCCACTGCCCGCTGGACTGCGTGGTGCATACAGACACGTATATTCATGACATCATCCACCCGAGCCACACGATCAAGTCGTCGACGGCCGTTTGGACTGTGTACTTTTATGTGCTTATTGTACTGCAGATGCTCATGACGACATGAACGAGCGCATCCTCGAGCTACCCGCGCACGTCGCCGCCCAGCTCAAGTCGTCGACGACCATCGTGTCGCTGACGGCGGTGCTGCTGGAGCTGCTCAGCAACTCTCTCGACGCCAAGGCGACCAAGATAGACGCGACTGTCGACTTTGCAAGAGGTGGATGCGTGGTAGAAGACAACGGCCTGGGCATTGCGCCGCTTGAATTTGGACAAGGCGGCCGCCTGGGACAGCTCTACTGTATGTTTGCCCAAGACGCCCATAGCCAGCCGATAGTCGTTGATCAGGGCAGGCACGTCCAAGTACCATACGTGTGAATCTCTGCTCGGCCGCAATGGCACCTTCCTCGCCTCGCTCGCCGCCATGTCGCTCTTGACCATCGCCTCACGCCACCACAAACACCGCTCCCATAATGCCGTGACCTTTCATCACTCCGAACTGGTCGAGCGCCAACTGCCCGCCGCGCCGCATCACGAGCTGCACACCAATCATGGCACCCGTGTCACCGTCAGAAACCTGTTTGGGAACCTTCCTGTGCGGGTGAAGCAGCGCTCCATGGCCTCCGGGCAGCGAGCCGAACATGACAGATCATGGGACAAACTCAAGAGAGACATCACGCGCCTCTTGCTCAGCTGGCATGGTGAACTCTCCTTGAGAGTCCGCGACAGCGACAACAGGCTACTTTCTACTTTCAACTCCTCCAGCCCAAGTTCATCTGCGGGACAAAACCGAGAGGCTGTGACACCACGTCCAGCCCAGCTATCTTACTTGCTCAATATCCTGACACAGGCCAATTACATCGCCATCGACGAGTGGCCATCCTGGGTCCCAGCCTCAGCTTCTACGTCCACCGTCTCTATCAAAGGCGCCATATCACTTGACCCAGCACCCAGCAAGCACCTTCAATTCCTCTCACTTGGTGTGCGGCCACTTTGTCCCGAATCTGGACACAACGAGCTGTTCGATCAAGTGAATCGCATCTTCTCACTCTCTAGTTTCGGCGCTGTCGAGGATGATGCAACTATCGACCAGCATGAGAAGATTCGGCGGCAGCCCGACAAACGCTTCAAACAAGACGGCTATACCAATCGACAGCTGAAAGCACGCAAACATGTCGATAGGTATCCCATGTTTCACCTCCGTATCTCGATGAAAGACCCTCACACACAGCAGCCATCTGAAGATCGCTTCGTGGGAGACGAGGCCAACTTGCAGCATATCACAGAGGTTTTGGCTGCAATGCTCACTGAATGGCTATCTGTTCACCACTTTCGACCCCGACAACCTCGCAAGCGGCGTGAGAGGCCTGGCACTGCTTGTGCTTTGCCAGCCAACTCTGACGACAGTGGCGCCTCATCGTCGGAAGCACGAATTCCAGCTCTAATCCCAATAAGCCACAGCACAACAAGTCAGCCGACAAAGCCGACAATCAGCCCCACATCCGTGACATCGAGAAAACGAAAGCGCCTGAATGACTCCATTTCGAACAAATCATCCGAAAGGCTGCGTGGACAAGCTTTTGCAGAATGGTCACGTATCAAGAGTGGAAAGCCCGACTTCTTCAATGGTTTGCCCAAATCAAAGGGTCTGGCAGCGGGTGAGCCCTACAATGGCCAGGATTTTGACATCTGCGCGTCGCATCGTATGAAAGCAGACAACTTTGCCCCTTTTAAAATAAGTCCGATTGCACAAGGTGCCCTCAGTGAGCATCATGATGGACTGATTGGACCCATGATCACTCATGCTGCTGATATCAGAGAGTATGATGATACTATCCTTTGGACAGACCAATGTACCCAGAAAACATACGTCCTGAATGCCAGGACAGGATGTGTAATGCCACATGTTCAAACCCGACCAGGCACTGACCCCAGTGCGTCTGCATTTGGTACTCACAGTACAATGCACAAATCTATACGATTGCCATCCCGGCCATCAACGGCTGTAGCACGCAAGACACCCTGGCTCGACCAAGTGCTAGACACCTGGGACAACCCGGTTTTCAAGCCTACTGAAAAGCGCATACCTCGGGTAGACTTAAATGAAGATAAGTTTGGTCTCGGTCATCGTTCCTCCAGGCATGGCTGCTCTCGCATTGACATTGACCAGGCCTGCAACGAAGCTTCGACGGCTGGTTCTAGTAGGTTATCAAAACAAGGGCTGAACAATGCCCAAGTCATCTCACAGGTCGACAAGAAGTTCATCTTAGTCAAGATGCAGAGTCTTGCGTCAGAACAAGAAGCAAAGGCCGGAATTCTGGTGCTCATTGACCAACATGCAGCAGACGAACGAATACAGGTTGAAATCCTATTCAGAGAGCTTTGTACTTCTTTGCCTCAAGCCACTACCTACAAGTCACAGCTCGGACATAGTGTATCCGTAGTGTCGACAATGCTTGAGAAGCCAATGCAGTTTGCAATTTCATATCAGGAAAGTAAGCATTTTACAACACACGCTGCACGCTTTGCTGCCTGGGGGACCCTCTACGATATTCTTGAATCATCTTCTTCCAGTGGCTCTGAAAAGGATAAGCATGTGTTATCCGTAACAGTGTTACCACCAGCCATCTCTCAGCGCTGCATAGTAGATCCCAAGGTGCTGATAACTTTCCTTCGGTCTACAGTATGGAAGTACGCTGAAGAAGCACACCTTCCTCCTCTGTCCCAATATACATCTTCTTCTAGTGAAGATGATTGGGTTCGACGACTGGCTACTTGCCCTCCCGGTCTTATTGAACTTGTCAACTCTCGCGCATGTCGCTCGGCAATTATGTTCAACGACATACTTGGAATTGGAGAATGCACAGAGTTGGTGCGGAAATTGGCCGACTGTGTATTTCCGTTCATGTGCGCGCATGGCCGACCCAGCATGGTTCCGCTGGTTGACCTTGGAACAACTGGCGATGCTGTTGATGTCTTGGGCGGTGAGCAAAAGGCCGACGACAAGATGAGTTTCGTACAAGCCTGGCAGAAGTGGAAGAAATAAATCTGTTCGAACTACTGCCTTGTCTATAGAGTAGCGGGACTTGCGTGCCTCTGCATCTATATGTCTGTTTCTCTCTAGACACGATGAAAGTTTCATACTGTGTCTCATGCTTCTGGCTCCCAGATAATAATTCCCGTTTGTGTAATCGGGCTAAGATGCGATTGGTAAATAAACTGTTACCATGATATGCTCAATATTGAATATTGGCCTTATCACAGTTTAGGATGTCGTGACTGGGTCTATCAGATATAATGGCAAGGCCATGCGAGGACTGAAAAGATACGGCCTGTGATTGGCTCTCGTCAAAGGGTGCAATTGCTTGGCGACATCCGTGGGGCGAAAAGTGGGGGCAGGGGCAACCAACGTGCATACGTGACCTGAGCCACGAACCCCAGCTTTCGTCATCTACATGAAGCGATTGACGCGGATTCTGACTGCATCTGTGTCTTGGAGCCCGTTTCGTCCCTCAGAATGTTACATGGGTGGAGAACAGAGGCTGAACCCAACAGTTCTATCGAGAGACCCGATTTATCCCTTCTTTCAGGACTTCACATACCCTACTTCAGCCACTCATCAACAACGTCGCAATGATATACCGACGTTGGAAACGGCGGAAATTTGCCGCCGCTGTTGCCGTGTTCGTCATTACCGTCGTCACATTGTCTGCCCGCCACTCCTCTCAACCAGCGACAGGCAAGAGTTGGACGTGCCCTACAGTGCCACCACGGCCTGCAATTGTACCGGATAGCCAAGGTCGATTTGACTGGAGAACGGTTCAAGCGCAACACCCGGTCGACTCGTACAAAAGTCTGCCTACAGAGCGGCCCTCGTCGCTGCCAGCCGTACAGCACGTGTTCAGGAAAGAATCGGCCCAGGCTCACAAACAGCGTTCTGCGCGACAACATGCTGTAAAGGAAGCTTTCAAGCGATGTTGGCGCTCATACAGAGAGCTCGCATGGATGAAAGATGAGCTAGCGCCCATTTCAGGCGGCTCAAAGAATACCTTTGGAGGATGGGGCGCAACATTAGTCGACAGCCTCGATACGCTCTGGATAATGGACTTGAAAGAAGAGTTTGCTGAAGCTGTGGACGCTGCTGTTGGTATAGATTTTGGACCACGAGACTCTGATGACATCAACATGTTCGAAACGATTATACGATATCTTGGAGGATTTATCGCTGCGTACGACGTATCAGACTGCAAAGATGACCGGTTATTACAAAAAGCAATCGAAGTGGGTGATATGGCGTATGCTTCATTTGATACGCCAAACAGGATGCCTGTGTCGAGATGGAACCCTCAGAAAGCGGCCAGCAGAGAGCAACAACTACCAGCAGAGTCTGGTATTATTGCCGAAATGGCATCTGCTAGTGTCGAGTTTACACGATTGTCGCAACTGACCGGGGACATGCGGTACTTTGACGCTATATCTCGAATTAGCGACGTCATGGATGTGCAGCAAGGCCGTACCAAGCTTCCAGGAATGTGGCCAGTAGGAGTTAATGTAAGAGGTCCGGACTTGACAACTGGAGAGCAGTTCAGCCTAGGAGCGATGTCCGATTCAGCCTACGAATACCTCGCGAAGATGTACCAGCTACTTGGTGGAGCGGGCGAAGCGGCGCAGCAGTACCGCCGAATGTATGATTATGCCATGGCGACTGTCATAAACTATTCACTGTTCCGCCCAATGGTGGAAGACAAAGCTGACGTCCTGGTAACGAGTAGTGTTTGGGCTGATGGAAGAAGAGATAGTTCTGGACAGCATCTGACATGCTTTGCTGGAGGCATGCTTGGCCTTGGTGGGAAACTAACGAAAAACGAAACCCATGTCGCAATGGGTCGCAAGCTCGCGGATGGCTGCATATGGACATACGAACATGCCCCACTTGGAATCATGCCAGAGATCTTCTCTATGTACGCATGTAAAGACCTATCGGAGTGCGACTACACTGGCGAACCCGGTGCCAGTCCGTTCAGCCAGATAGACGATGCGCGATACATTCTACGTCCAGAAGCAATCGAGTCGGTCTTCTACATGTACCGCATCACAGGAGACCCGGCATACCAAGACAAAGCCTGGGCAATGTTCGAAGCGATAGAAAACAACTCAAGAACTCGATTCGGGAATGCTGCAATCCAGAACATGACAAAGAGTCCTCCAGATTTAGAGGATAGCATGGAAAGCTTTTGGATGGCTGAGACACTCAAGTATTTTTACCTTATATTTAGTGAGCCAGGCACAATAAGCCTAGATGAATGGGTGTTTAATACTGAAGCACATCCGTTTCGTGTCCCGCGTCCATAGTAGTCAGTCTCATAGGTTCATAGATGGTGTGAAGGAAATAAATTCTTGGAGCAACTATTGCTCTTGTGTGGCAAGTTGCTGTTGACAGAAAATAGCTAGTCATTGCCATACCAGCATATTGTGAAACAAGGAGAGCGCGCTCAAAGTGCAAATTAAAGCCAAACGCCAAAAGTCTATACGCTTCCAAATCCAATGCTGCTGAACAAGTAAAAGCAAGGCAAGTCGTGTCGAGTTCGTTGTTGACAAGGCGGTGAGCGAGATACCGTACTTGTCTCCGCGCAGTAACTCCGGCGATTCGGCACTTGGAAAACAGACGCCTATTCGCTGAAAAAACAACACTAAAGCAGTGAGCTGAGCTGAGCTGCATGCACACACAAGTCAGCCTTCTGCATGTTCTCAACGCACGGCACTGCATAGCAACTTTTCCTCCCCCAAGGGAGCGGCGACAGCGTGTTCTCCCCGCTTCCGCACACCCACACGCATCGGTGTATGTACGTGTCTCCACCGCTTCCCTGCCCCCCTGCATATCGGGTTTCGTCCCGAACCAGAAAAGGAAAATGAAGCGTACCTCGAAGGTCAGGCTAGACCCGACGCACCCAAACTATAGCTCATCAAGCTCAAATTCTAGAGCAACATCTTCTGAGCAGTCGTTGCAATAGTAATTTGAGAAGCCGCCGCATTCAATCTTCATCTTGGAACACATGTCGATGGACCAGGCGTCATAGGAGTAGCCGGAGAGAAGGCGCGACGAGCATACTTCGATGCTATTGGCCCTGCAGGGAGAATCAGCATGGCAGTCCCCGCTTATCCCATGCGTTTTACTGCATGTGATGGCTTACCAGATGTAATAGTCGTGGTTGCAGTAGTACCATGAGTAAGTGTATGAACACATGTTTGAAATGGGATACCGGTCTGCGGTTTTCTGATCGGGGCGGTGGAGATTGGGCGAATGTCGGTTCGAGTCTGGAGGTATACTGCTATCAAAGGTCTCAGGACAGAAGATAGGCAAGACAGAAGATCTATATATGTCCATGTGTTAGCTATGCTGACCGCTTGTTTTCCCCCTGTAGATCCTCAAGGTTTGGTCTGTCGTTCCTGGTAAAAGGTAACCCCTGCCGCGGAACGATAATAGGGTTCTAGACCTGGGCGCGTTCTGATTCTCGCCATGGTGCTTCAACAAAGCTGCATGTACATAGAACGGGCTGCGAGAAACACACAAGGCATGTTGATTCGTCGTACTTGCCTTTGTTCTTTTGTTTCGGTTTTGTCGAGAAGAAAACATACGATAGATGGTAGTAGGGACTGAGGAGCCGCCTCGACTTTGTATATACGTTATATATATAGTTTCTCTCAGCCCAAGATAACATACACAGTTAATAGTTCCCTCGTGACTCTAAATGCCCAATCAGTTCAAGATAAACGGACAAAGCTTATGATGACTTCCTTGCTAGTAACAAGCAGCGGTAACCACCTGAGAGATAAGCCTGTACTTCATGTCTCGTCTCTTTGTCCGACTGACTGGACTTTCTCCGGCCGGGCGCTTGGACCACCTGGGGCTACAGTAGCATATGCGCCGAAATGGATCCTGGCGAACCCCGGATTAGCTGATAAGCGGGTTAAAACCATGAGGTAGTCCAGCCGAACCAACCACATGGTGCGAATGTGTGTGATACGGCTGCTGCACTGGCCTGGGATAGATTGTCGGGGACAGATGGCACTTGGAAACGGCCTCGTCCGGAGTCTCGTGTGCAGAAATGAAACATCCTTTGGGCTTGTTTCTTCCGCCCATGCTTTATGCACACGTCCATGCAGGAGCAGAAAGAAGAGGAAAAGGCAAAAAGACGCTTCCTTTACTCCTACACATGGCAAGAATTGCTTCGTCCATGACCGGTTGGACCCTGGATCCGAGTAGCGCGAGGAGTGAGGCGCATGCACTGATGCAGGGACCCAGCCTAGCCTTTCTTGGTCGGCACCTACCGGAACACTGACCTCGAATCCATAGCACCTTTTTTCGAGCGGAGGCGTGGGGCCTACAGTAGGAGGAGTAGAGGGTGCTTCCAAACGAGCTCGTTAGCTGACACCTTATGCGCCATTGATAAGAAGGTATCGGTTCTAGCTGAAGGCGACGATTATGTACGCCGGCTTGGCCGTAGCTGCAAAAGGTTGCGTGGTTGGTTGGCCGAAGGCCTATCCGAGCCGGTACCGGTATAGCCCAACTTTGTATCCGTTAATCCTAGTCATTGTGGATTCCTGCGCGGCATTCTCCAGGTCTCTGATAAAGTCGTTGGAATGTCTTTCCACCTAGTCTTGCGTCCTGGCTAGTTGGTGTTGTATTTGCCCGAGCAGTCGGCCAAGGTCGGAAGTGTGCGCAAGTCCCGCCTCCGAAACCAGCTCCACGGGCCTTGGCCATCTTTGCGCTCTTGACACGGCGGTTCGTCGCATCACATTAAAGACCGCGCTCCGATGACCGTCGGGCTTGAGCAACTCTATTGCCGAAGACTTTCAATGCTATTCAGCACAATTGCCTATTTGGGCATGTTGATGTGCTACAGTGACGGTCGTGTCGTACCTCGGGCCCCCCGTACTCCGACAATTTACGGGCCTCGGAACATACACTTCACATCTCAAACGTCTCTGCGTTACGGTACAAGCCAGATACATTGCCAATGATTGTAGTACTCCGACGTTTTGCACAAACCTGAGAGCCACATATGGATTCTACTCCGCGCTTGGAGAATACTTCCTGGATGATGCATGTAATGTTCATTATGGTCTTCCTAGCAGTTGGAATGGGCCGAAATCAAGTGGATGAGCCAAAAGCATCATTTGGCCGCCTTCAACTCGACGACCAACCTGAACGATAATACCTAGTAAAATATGTTGCTTTCGCTCATCTTTTTTTCAACGACCCCCACTTCATGTCGGGTCCATAGGACCTACCTGACCCTCCAGTCTTTACTCAGACTATTGTAGAATGTGGAGTGGTCTGTTTGCATTTGCAGCTTTTTGCTAAGTGGTCTTTAGCCGATAACGCATAGAAGATTTGAAAACAACTCGTAGCAAAAGACTTGTACGGTAGTCCTTCGCTCTCCAGCACATTCGTGATTTCGCGTCTCCCCGGTCTTTTGGGAAATGTTAGCAGAAAGAGCGTCCCTGAATGATCCACATTTGTCTTCTCTCGTGCATTTATCAGATAAACTTCTGATCAACTCGAACGAATTACAACAATTTATCCCGAGCCTATATACAAGAGGAGAAGTTGCACCTTGTATTGAGAGATGGAATGGATGGTACAAGGTCTCCATGTCGTCACTGCCAAGGCGCTAAGCCGAAGAAAAAACCGAGCTTGCAATCGATGTTTCTTACTGGTGTCGAGTTGGTCAAGCCGCGACTCAATACTCAGTTCAACATGGCATCCCTTCGACGTCTTTTAGCTGGGGTTGCGTCTCATGGCGCACCCTACACCGCATCACCTGCTAGAGCTGCACTACTTGTGACAAGAGTTCCTTGGCTGCCTCGTTTGCCGGCTTCACTTCGACCATTGCAATCATCTGCTTCGTTTCCGATCAACGAAGGTGCTCAGCCTGTTGAACCATCCCCAATAACATTACCACCGATACCTGATGTTCCTACTGGCTGGCGACATGATATCTTTGGCTTTTCTGCAGATGCACTACCACATATTATTCGCATATCGTTACCTAGTAACGCAGGCGAGGAAGACGTTAGAACACTGCTCAAAAAGAATAAAATCACCGTGTAGGTGTTCACGTGCATTAGTTTGAATTCAGTACGCTCGCGCTGATCATGATGAACAGCAAATCATTATGGATTCATTTCCGTCGCTCCAATCCACGGCGTCATTACGGGTATTGTCTTCTGGAAATTCCGGATCAGACTCATAAAGAACGCTTGCTTACACTTCTACCAAGCTGGCGCCTTGCGGGAAAAGAACTTACCATCCAGACAGAATGGCTAAAAGACCTTGTCACGAAAAACATCGTGTCGAGTATGGCAAGAGGATGGTATGCAAATGAATCGAGCGATATCTCAAAGTGTAGATACCTTGAACCGCATACCCGAGGCCCGGGATACATCTCCAAGGCCAAATTAGAAGGCAGAATTGTCAGAGTGGGAAACCTACCGTCGTGTGCCGCATCTGGAGGGCACCGAAAGAGCATTTTACAGAGGTTCTACGAACTGCTCCACAATTACCACGTTGAAGGAATCGACTTTCACGTTAGAAAGCGAGAGCTGAGACTACCCAGTGGAAGATACACAGGAGATCATGCTTACATCATGTTTTCAAAAGGGGATATTGCAGAAACTGCTTGCTATCTCTTGCACCAGAATTTGATCCTCGGTCACAAACCCATGACTATGGTGTTGAATCAACGATATGTAATACCAGATTTGCACTTTTCAGTTGAGCCCATGGACCCCAAGAAAGAGAGAGAAGCGATCGGAAATCCCGGCCTTGCATAAGATTACACCAAGATACATTGTCTGTCCATGATACTACTATCTGGCTCGGAACTGCAGAATTGGCCCATCTTTCTTGCTCGCGAACACATCTTGGATCTGATACTCAGTCACCCTTGTCCTGCCAACTTCCAAATCTTTGCTTCCAGCACCCAAGGTTGTACCTGGTGCCAACCTCAAATCGTATAAGTACAGTACCCGTGCAATTGTTACCGTCAGCTCCACGTACGCCAGACCCTTTCCAATGCAACCTCGAGGACCAACGCTAAAGGGGTTGTATGCCGATTGCGCCGCAGCCAGGCTGTGATGGAGTGGATTCGCAGAGGGGTCCGAAAGCCAACGCTCGGGAATGTAGTCGAATGGCTGTGGGAAATATTCAGGGTTGTGATGGATAGCGTAGATGGGGACACCGACATCGATACCGGCGGGGATATGGTGACCATCAATCTCCAAGCCGCCAGCAAGGACTTCGCGTGGAAGAGCACCGGCTACTGGGGGCGTCAATCGCATTGTTTCGTCGATGCAGGCACGTAAGAACGAGCATGCGCCAAGTTTGGGTCCCGTCACAATTTCCTCGACATCAGTGAAAGCGTCGCGGATCTCTTTGCACACCTTCTGCATCGCTGATGGATTATTGGCGAGGTAGAAGAAGGTGCCGGCCATGGCTGTTGAAGTCGTATCGGAGCCAGCAATAATGAGCAGATTCGACTCTCCCCACAGCTCATCCATGCTGAAGCCATTACCAGTCTCCGGATCCTTTGCATTAAGAAGGTAGTAAAAGAAGTCCTTTCGGTCAACATCGACACCGAGCTTTGTGCGCTCCATAGCCTGGCCCTTACTATACTGCATATACTGCGCGCGTTGTCCAGCGATCTTGCGGAAGAACAACTTATCCAAATGCCAATTATGGATAGTAAGATGGGTTCCGCAGATGAGATGGCGGTGCGCGGCATTCCCCACTAGCTGGGTTGCAAAGCGATTGACCGGGCTCTCCAACATGCCAAAAGCTTTGCCAAACACCAAGTCTCCCATGATGTCGAAGACGAGCCATTCACACCAATGCGCCGTGTTCCAAGCATCATTCCAGCCTCCGTCTTTCTCGTCAACCAAGGTCTTTTCTCCGCTCCAGTTGTTGCTCTTGCGACCGAGTAACTCACAGCCCACGCGCACGTTGGCCAGAATATACTTTTCCAAGCTCTTAATCGCTGAATCGCTAAAGGCATGGCTCATTACTCGCCTCTTGCGCGCATGCTGCATCTTGTCAATCGCACTGTGTACGCTGACGGCTTTGGGCGTGCTGGGAAAGGCTTCGTAAAATGATGCCTTTTTAACATTGGACCGGAACCCATAGATTGTTTTCAGGCCCGTGGCGGTGTTGACAGAGAGCAAGTTTGGGCCTAGGCGAACGTACGTCCCATACTGCTCGTGTGCGCGATGGAAGGCAAGATGCCGGGATCCCTTGTACGCATAGTAGGCGAGGTAGATATCTGTTATTTTTGCCAGGAAAGGGCCAGGGTACTTGGCAAGCGGGTGGAAGGTCAATCGGTAGACGATTACACCAAAAATCTGGTATTCGTTCAGTCAAAGTTAATTGTGGTGCGCGGGGCATGAGGGATACACACATAGCAAATCAGACCCCCAAAGATGGAGGTGAGGAGTAGCAAGATAGCCATTGCCGGCAATGGGTGTACGCAGGTTGAGTGAGGCGTATTGTATGTAGGGTTACTGAAATAGGTGAAATCTCATTTCAACTTCAAAGCAAAACGCTCCTTCTCTCAAAGAAAGAACAGCATTAAAACGAAGAAAGCAACTGTCCTAAGTACTACTCCCACATTCCCCCGCCATCCGCACTCACCCCCAATACCCTCAATGCGCACTAAGAAAACCAGCAACCATGGCGCGGAAGTGACAAAGACAGGGTAATAACGTAATCGGCTACGCAATCCTCGCATGTATCGCGATGGCGCATGTGCGTCGGGTACCTTTGTACAAGCGGTGTAGTCCGGCTAGTGCCGGAAGGTGCAGGCAAACAAAGCACGTGCGACGGCTATCGGGGCAAGCGGGCAACGCTAAGCGGATACTGAAGTGGCTGGTGGAGGAAACCGCCGTTTGCTTTGTTTGTCACGGGGTGGATGAGGGCGGATATTAGGTCAAGACAGCGTGTACCGGTCTTTAGCATGGACGAGGGTGTCGGGTGACGCCAAGGTGACGAGCCCACTGAAGGGAAACTTGAAGACTGCGTTGGGATGCAAAAAACCATTGAAAAGCTTGCTTTTTGGTGTATTTGATACACAGTACCTAGACGTTATCGCGACGCTAAAACCGATATTCTTCATAGCATCGTCTCTCCTCCTTCCCCCCCATCTTAAGCTCCTCCCTCCCCCTTCGCATACTCCTCCTCCATTCTCTCCTCATATTCTTTCCCCTTCTGCTTCGCATCCTCTTCCTCTGTCACATCTTGTATCCTCTTCGCATCTGCGGATCTGGCGTCTTCCAGCTGCCTACCCGCAGCATCTGTACTGTATCGCTCCACGCGCGGCGCTTCGCCATGCGCTTGATGTGTGCGTTGTACATGGGTGCCGGTGGGGTCCGAGTACGTTTGCTCAGACTTTGAGGTTGTGCGACCGTTGATGGTTGTGGTGCTGCTGCTTGTGGAGAAGGATTGGAAGGTTGAAGAAGAAGAAGACATGATTGGTGTGTGACTGTCTTTGATTCTGGAATGTGTCTGTGCAATTATAGGCAGTTTTTCTGGCCTCTTAGTTCGTTTTTGATGTATGCAATGTGCGCGTTCGGAGGCTGACGTCTGTTCTTATGTTATGTGGCTGTTGGTGCTGTCATCTCATACTGTGACGTCATGGGCTCCGTCGGTAAACTGACGAATGAATCACAGACTTGGAGACAGGTATGTGTTGGAGGGGTTTCAGTTGGTGGTTGGCTTTCCGCTCTGCGTCGGCTACTGTTCTAGACGTCCCCATCCCTGCCTGCTCCGCCACGCTACGCCCCTGACATGGCTGGCAAGGCGCGGCCTTCTGTCATTCACCATCGCCAGCTCAGTGAGCTCACCATGCAGCTGCTCGGTGTAGCGCTGCTATTTCCACTCATATCTTCGGCGCGCATCGCAGAAATACCCAAAGCACTAGATTGTAGCGCATCCAAAGGTGTTGCAAACGTCAAAGCGTGCGCGCAGCCTATCGCACATGTCACGGCAATAGTACCCGGATCGTCCTATATAGCCAAGATCGAATGCGAGGACTGCCCGTATGTGCATCGCGAAGAAAAGGTTGTGAACAGTCATCATATACTCGTATGTCAACCCTCAGCCTCACTCTTCACCCGGCATGTGCGACCGGAATGCTAAGTAGTACCCGTCGCAGCTTCTGAACGTCACCCTCGCACACAACAATCGCACCATCCTCCTTAATGGAGAGGTACTATATCCTCTGCCCACTATACCTACCCCTTCTCGCTTTCATGCCGCCCAGTACCCACTCAACCTTACCAACGCAGACCTCAGTGAGTGCCTACTAGATCCTGCTTCCAGTAAATGGCAGAAATTATCCCTTTCGCGCTACCCTATAGACTTGGATTATCTATATACATCAAATGCGACCGAATATGAGGGAGAGGATAAAGTGGAAGGCGCAGAATATTGGCACGTCGCTGTGGATATAATTGGGAAGTCTGCAGGTTACCCACGTGATTCGGTTTGGAAGTTTGATAACCGAGAGCAAAAGATGTTGTGGATGCTCATCGAGGGAATGCCGGTGAAGACAGAGAAGAGCAGCAACGGGCGAGGGAACAAGGCTGCTGACCCATTCGGTCAGGCCGGCGCCGACAAGACATACGAATACCAGCTTGCGGACATGCGCCTAGTCGCTCGAGCCTACACCTTCCCCACCAAGAAACCCTTGACTCTCTGGGGTAGAATAGGTCACTTTCTCGGCAACGACGTCTGGGAAGTAGATGGAAGCCGTTTCCTCTACAAAGCGGAAGAATGGGGCAATTACGGCAAAAAAGGGACACTACGCGACATGTTTGGCGAATTTGTGCACTGGCACTCTTGGTATCTGATCTGGATCATCCTTGGCAGTGTATTCGGCGGTCTTGTCACTTCATTCGGCGTCTGGCAATTCGTAAAGTGGATCCTCGCCCAACGCGAGCTAATGAAATGGGACGGCATGGAGCATGTGTGGGAGAACATGAGGCGGGAGGGAATCGCAGAAGAAGAGGGCGTGCTTCTGAACGGAGAATCGGCGTATAGAGACGACCCCGATGAGGGCGGAAGCTCATCACAACCACCTGCGTATGCGGAAGCGATGAAACCACTACCGAGTAAGCCGTTGCCTGAGAAGCCGTTGCCTGCGGTTCCACTCATCGACGCTTGAGGCGAACGGCCCTGCAATCTGCACTGTCTTTGATATCTCTCACCATATACCCACCTTTTCATTACATCATCTTCTCTCGCTATATACCTGGCATCTACTTAATGCTGCTGCTGTTTACGTTATAAGAGTATCGGGAAAATGACTTAGCCAGCGCCAATCTTTCTGGCATCGATTCATATCACTGCCCAACACCTGTCACCAGCTCGTGCTTGAGAACTACTATTATTCCCAGCCATACGTACAGTGCCATACACTATACACAATAGAATACCACCACGCCTTAAACCGCCCTTCCCCTGCAATTTTCACTGTGGTTAAATTCTGGTATTGCTTGCCTCCGTCAAGCTTCCGCTTGAACAATACTTGAAGTGGTTTTCAGCGCTTCGAGCGCCCACTTGTCGCTAGTTTATATGGGTGCAGTCATCGGCGGAACATCATATTAACTGGCGGCGAAAAAAATGCGGGAAATAAAAGCGGAGCTTGGACAACAGGCCGTTGGAGAACATAAAGAACGGTACGTTCCCATCTGAAGTGGGCTTGTACAGAAGCCAATCAACTATTTCCCACCCACCAGAAACGGAAAGTGTAGCGCAGCCATGGTTAGAATCGCAGTAGCAGGTGGCACCGGAAGTATGCTTCCCCCTTGTATTTTCCAAAAACCCACATCAAGACATTGCTACGAGATTGGAGAATCAACATGACCTTGGCTAATATTGTATAGATGTCGCAACCAATATCCTCAAAGTGGCCATAGCGTCTGGCAACCACGACATCACAATCTTCACTCGCTCTGCACCCTCAGCCCCGCACCATTCTCCAAACGTTTCCTACAAACAAGTTGACTATACCGACCGCGCTGCCCTGACCACCGCACTCCAAGGCTTTCATACTCTTCTCTCTTTCTTCGTAGTGCACCTAGACGTTGATAACGTCGCGCAAAAGAATCTTCTCCACGCCTCCCTCGCCGCAGGCGTCACCCGCTTTGCGCCCTCTGAATGGGGTATTGCAAGCAACAATGGGGTGCCCAGCTACGACAACAAAGACGCCTTCCGGGCCTACGTTGAGCATCTCGACAAGCAAGGAGCACTTGGCGACCTACAGGTCTGCCTTTTCCAACCCTCAATCTTCATGGACTACTTTGCACATCCGTATCCCCTTGAAAAAGACCTCATCACGTGGCCCTTTTTCCTCGACTTCCAAAATAGAAAAGCCATGATCCTTGACGACGGAAATCAGCCTCTCGTCCTAACCGCTTTCCAAGACGACGCGCAGATTCTGGCCAAAGCCCTCGACGACACTGCGAGGCCCTGGCCCCGCATCGGTGGTATCAGAGGCTGTTGCACTACCATCAATGAAATGGTGGAACTCGGCAAGAAGATTCGCGGCGGAGACTGGCACGTGGAGCATGTAAGAAGCGAGGATTTGAACAAGGATGTGTTGACAAGTAGTTGGGTTCCGCAGCTTAGTCATCCGACAATCCCCGAGGAGGTGAGGGAGAGTTTCTCTAAGGAGTTTTTGATGGTGTTTTTTGAGGCGATTAGGAGGGGGTCTTGGTATGTCAGTGCAGAGTGGAATGAGAGGTTTCCCGAGTACAAGTTTATGGGCGTGGAGGAGTATCTGAAAAAGGCCTGGGACGGGAAGCCGTAGTGTGGATGATATGCCTCGTATGATGGCGGGTATAAATAGGACAATTGCACCGTGTATACTATAAATAGGAACATCGCACCGTCAACGGAGTATATGCCCTGTTTAAGAAGTTGAAGTGCGCATCCTGTTGTTTACGATATCGGCAATATATGGTCGTCAGCAGTCAGACAATTCATATATATATAGTAGACATGAGAAGCGGGGACAACTCTCTAGCACAAAAAAGTCGACCAAGACACCGACGAATATTTTTGAATTCCGGTGATGTTCCCACCGGGGGAAAGCCCTTCTCTAATGATGTAAAGAACGTAAATCTTATCTATACGAAAACTAAAACTTAAACACAAGAAGAAGAAGAAGAAGAAGAAGAAGAAATATATACACAGTGAAGAAACTTCAAGCCCCCCTCCCCTTCCAAACATATACACAACGAAGGACATATGTACCCTGTTCCCCCTTTTTTCGCCGTCGACTAATAATAACCGCCTGTCTACAGTAGACAGAAAAGAAGCCACTTTTAAACAAAGTAGCTCTTCATGGCCGGCAAGATGGTAGTCCAGCCTGCCGAGCTCGGGGGCTCCATGTTGTAGATGTAGTCGGCCCACCACGGACCAGCGGCCCACCAAATCGCACCCATCCACACATCCGAGTTCTTCTGCATGTAGGCAAGACCATCCTTCAGCGCACTGATACACTGCGCATTGTTTCCGCCGGCAAACTCGCCAATGACACCAACCTTCTTGTTGTCCTTGAGCCACTTGGTCGCATCCTTGAGTCGCTCGGAGAAGATTGTGCTGGAGACGCAGGTAGCAGAGGTACCGCTGCCATCTGTGTCAAGGTACTGATGCATCTGGTACACGAGCTTATTCTGGGGATCCTTGAGGTTGACGAGGCTGGCACCATTGCCAGACGAGATCCAGGTCCAGGCACCAGTGTACGAGTTTCCCTCGGGAGTGATGATTTGCTTGGTGGCGCCGGCAGCGCGGATTCCGTCAATCGCAGCCTGGTTGAGATTGAAGACAAGGGTTTGGTCCATGTCGTGGAATTCGTTGTTGGTGTCGAAGACAACGAGTGCGTTGTCCTTGTACTGTGCCGCCACTTTGGTCCACCATGTCTTGAAGGCCCCAGTGTCGGTGATGATGTTACCCTTGAAGCGGCCGTAGTTGTGCGGCAGGATCATGGCGTATGCGCCTTTTCCGGTGATGTGGTTGACTTGTTGAGTCAGGTTGCCTAGGTAGTTGGCGTCAAGGGCTCCGGTGAGGGAGTCGGGAGTGAGACGCTCCATCACTGATGTTTGTTTAGTAACAAGTAGTTGGTAGACTGGACAGTAGGTGACTTACAGATATTCAAGCGGATCACGTTCATGCCTTGACTGATGAATTGGTCGATCTTGTCCAAGTCATACCAAGTGTAATCCTTGTTATAGACACCAGGCCACTTGGTCTCGCCAAACTCGGCACCAGACTCGTTGATACCGAACCATTTCATCTTTCGGGTCTGGCGTTTTTCAGCCGGAGCTGCAAAGGCAGCGCTGGCCAGAGCGGCTACCGCAAAGAGGTTGTTAAGAAGCATTGTGAAGTAAAAAAAAAATGAAGAGTACTGAGGAAAGCTTGAACTGTCTTGTATTTCGGACAAGCCTGGCACCAATTGCTTTTATACCGAATTCCAGACTGCCATGGCGTACTGCTAAGTAGGTAGATCGGGCCTGGAATCCCGTGTCTTGGACCGAAGTGAGCAGGCCATCATCTGATGCCACTATGAACATGTCGAGTGCATAACCCACTCTCCGCGGGCCTGTACTTTGCTGCTAACGGTACGGCATTCATACAGTCGCCCCCTCCTGGACGAAACGTGTAGCGTCTTTTTGGTGAAATAGATTGCTGCTGTATATTACAGGAACGGCATCCGGCCAGGAATGGCTAGCGAGAGAGATCAGATGTTTGAAGAATTGCGGAGTAGCAGGGGTTGCCATAGGTGGGATAAACGGGAGTGAGGAAAATTAGTGTCGAAACAACGGCGAGCCGCCCAAGATCTGCACCGAGATTTCAGGCGTTGGCGCTCGCACAAGCCTCGATCAGCCAATGGCAATGCTTAACGGAAAGGGGATAAAGGACCGTGCACACCATCGAACATGAACTGCAGGTCCGCCGCATATTAATTCTCCTGATGACATGCCGCCACGGTTTGGTTGCTTGTAATTGCTTGACTTCCGTCATCTGCAGCTCTCGCGTTGCAGAGAAAGCCGGAAGTAAGGCGCACGGGCCACATCGCCAAACTCGACTGCATCCACTTATACGAAGGTCGTGTTACTAAATACTGAGCTTTCTGATGAATAAAATCGACTTTTCTACCTCTAGAAATGGCCGCTACAGCCAAAAATGCTACTATATCGACATTGAGATGGGTGGGTTGCGAGGCACCCCACCATTAGCTTATTTCCGACTTTCTCTGCAACGCTAGAGCTGCAGTTCCCCATACCTCTTGGCGAGTTTTGGGAATCCGGGGACTGGCATGACAGTTACTACATAAAATCTTTCCAAACGGGGCGGAGCCTCCGACCCTCCGTTTCGCATTCGGCGACGTCTTGATATCAATTTGTGATGATACCGCCTAAGCTGCTTTTGCAATCGTACGCGTAACTCAGAATGTCGCTGCACACTATTATCAGTAAACACACACAGACACATACCCCAGCAATGACTTCAGATTATTAATAGCACGAAATTGCCATTCATCTTCATGATATACTATGTACAGTACATCCTAGTCCATTCCAGGCCTAAGCTGCAGAGCGCAACAGTTCAGAATTCCTTTCCGTTTCGCTTCTCAGGGTGGTATTATTGCAAGTACGTGTTGTGAGGTCAGCTACCGTCTAACAATGCGCCGACCAGAGCTTTGAAGTATGCTGCTTGACGAGACGGCTGGTCCACGCTGGGTACAGCTATCGAAAACATTGCGGCTACTCCTAACACCTGCCTGCTGTAGGTTCTCCCATTGAGGCTGTGAGCGAGTGGGTGAGCGACGTGGAACGCTGGGAGGCATGGATGACGGAATCCGCTCGACGACAGAGTAAGTTGGCCGGCCGCTGTACGGTGAATTAGTGCTTGTTCGGGTATACGGAGGCGTCTGCTGCACATGAGAAGATCTATATTGCAATGAGCTATATGCGCCATCATTCGTGTACGGTAAACGTCCAGGGTTCGGTCGAGTGAGGAACCCGTGAGAATTTGTACGACAACTTTGGCTATGATTTGGATCAGGTATCGGTTCGACCTCTATCACGCTACGCCGAAAACCTGTTCTAATAGGCTCATTCCTTGAGTTCACCGGGGAATCAAAGAAGGAAAGCCCGTTAAGACTGCGAGGTTCATGCCAACCGGGTTGGGGATTGCTCATCCTTGCTCTTTGTGACAGATAGACGCCGGAATGAGTGAAACTACTCTGACGTTCAGCGAATCCAGATTGCGAGTGACGTTGGGCCTGGTTGTGGCCGTTTCTGAAATAGGGACTTACCACGCTCTCCAACTGGGAGCCTGAACTCTGCTGCTGCCTAGGAGCTGGTGTAACTGGACCATATGGCTGGCTGTATGCTCTATTGGTATGACCGTTAGTTTGATGCTGGCTGGGATGCTGCTGACGGACACGGATAGAAGTAGATGATTTGTGGGGCGATTGGTGCATGGACGGATGTCCAAGGTCACACTGTTTCTGGTATCCCGCTTCTTGCACATTGCGGTAGTCCCAGTGATCTTGCATTACTTGCCTGCTTCTATCATCATGCTGACAGTCTACGGCTGTGTTCTCACGAGGGTCTTTTAGGCCCAATTCAACTTCATTATCGCTCGATAATCCGTCCATGAGCCGGATATATGAAGGCTCGGAAGGCAGTTGAGAGCGACAGTTATTGTTCTGCCTGTGCATCTTGATCGGAGATGAAGCTCGAAAAGTAAAATCGATGCGGCTGTCATGGACTCCAGGGCTGGTGAGAAGCTCCGGGCCTTGGCGTTCTGAGCCTCGGGAGGGTTGCTTGATGGGCAGTGCCCCCGACATGTACGGCGTCTCGGTACGAAAGTGATGGCGTGACGGATGCTGATTTATAACAGTATCCTGGAGATGCTCACTTGCAAACATATGTATGCTGTCCGTACTCTCCGGAATACCTTTCATGATAGGTGTAGAATGCCCATTAGACAATTTTTTCCTGAGGCTTGGGAACATGTTGCGTACAGAGTGCATCTTTGATAATGGCTTTGGCGGAGGTGGCATTGTGTCGTGACTCGAAGGGTGGTCAATCTGCATCTTGTTGGGGAGAGGCGAGTCGACGCGTTGTCGTTTCATGGGCCGATGGAAAAAATTACCCGAGGAGGCTGTTCCTGGCCTGCCTGAAGTATGCGCAGATCTGCCAGCTGTATGGCTTGATGCAGCCTTGCGGAACAAGGCGGCGGAGCCCTCTTTACCTTGGCCAGGGTAATCTTCGTCACTATCTAAAGCGTGCGGATCGATGCCTGTAAAGTTGGGTATGGGGTCTAGCGCCATGGCGAACCCAAGCTTAGCTAGCCGCTTTTGCATCTGATCATTCTGACTGAAATAAGTTAGCATTGTGATGGTTGACAAGGCAGTGTTACTCACTCCAAGAGCTGGGGAACAAGTTTCAGGTAGTGGCGTATCGCCGTCTTGTTCTCAATGAAGGTTTCGAGATCGCGCGGGTTGACATTCAAGCGGCGGAAGCGGTCCATGTCATGCTCGCAATCTTGTAGTCGCTGTAGTTCTGCTTTCATGGCTTCGAACTGCTTGTTCTGTGCGCGCAGTCGCTCATTCTCCTGCTGTAAATTCAAAACGTTTGCGTGTTCCTTTGACACGAGATGCTGCATGCTGATAAGCTTTTTTTCTGCAGCGACGAGGGCGTTTTGAAGTGGCTTGCGGGTCGCATGGGTGTTCTGGCAGTATCGAATGAGTGCAATATACTGGAACTGGCAACTGTTAGTGATGGATTCCTGTGGTATACACGTGCAAGATGACGTACTCGTAGAGCCTCCATCTCCTTCCCGCTACCATCGAGACGAACGGGAGGTGCAGTGAACCAGGAAGGTGGGATCTGAGGGTCATACTCGTCCTTGTGAAACCCGCGGATCGAGTAGAGCTCCCGCTCAGTGCGATCACTCTTCTCTTTGGTACATACGGGGCATGGTGCTTTCGGCCTCTGTCCGGCAGGGTGAAATGGCGGTCCTGTCGTGGCTTCGTAAGCAGCTAGCCCTTTCAAGTTATACCGTCGGTCACTAACCGCCGCCTTCAATGTGCGAAGTACAGAAGACATGACAACAGCTAGCGAGGAACATGCGGGTCACAAGACGCTCCTTGGGGTTGATGCCATCCGATAGGCCTTGAACGGTCTCGTTATGATCCTCGTAGACGTCGGCGAAGGATTCATAGCACACAGAGCAGGCGTAGATGAAGTTGAGGGGAGCTGCACCCAACTCTGTGGCTCCTCTCGCCGGAGAAGCGGTCATATCTGCGACTGCGGCTTGTTGTGTGATAGTAGCAAATAGCGGTGCAGCAGGCGGGGTGGGGTGGGGGTCAAGGTGCAGAGGTGATGATGCATGTGGAAGGCGCAAACAATAGGGCCAAGACATGAGCCTGGACCCTGACGGTGCTTTACCTGCTCGTGACATGGAGGACGAACACGGGCACGGGGAAATGGTGCAGTGCGCCCCATTGCTAAAAAGGGCAATGAGGAAGGGTGAAACACGGCGTATGTGGGCAGTGAGGCATGGATGACGTGAAAAGAGGCCAGCAGAGAAAGGCTATGGCATAGAAGAAGCACACATGAAAAAGGCTTCCTACAGTATGTACAGAAGAAGCTCTATTGTCTTTTGCAAAAAAACTACCTACCAGTGACGGCCCCATACTCAAATGGAGCAAATGAAGCACATCAAGCAAATGTCCGGCAAGGGTACCTGTGTCTCGTTAGCGCCGTGTCTTTTGGAAAGCAGGTAGACATGATGCTGCTCACGCTGTGCCGTATGACTGCTCGCTCTCCAGGTCGTATCGCTTCTGTCCTGCAACGCCCGTGTTGTGCAGCCCGCTCGGCAGCGGAGGCAGACCACCAGGGCCCAGCACGTCCTTGGCAAGGCCAGTGTTCTTCTCAAACGCGACTGCCAGTCCCTTTGCACCTTCCTCCTGCGCCGCGACTAGCGACTTGGTGCCTGCCTCCCCAATCAGGTCCTGCTTTGGTGCTGCCGCGCTCCCGACTGCGAGCAGCGCAACTGCGTCCGACTGCGTCACCGTCGAGAGGCGGGGGTACCGACGTCGCACATCGCGCTTCCAGTAAGGGTTCTCGGCGATATCCGCCGCAGGCACAGTCACGGGGTCATCGTAGGCCTTGGGATCGAGGGCGCCGGGTGGTGGGTTGCGGAATTGCGGGTTCATGGGGATACCCGTCGATCGCTTCGGGTCGAGAGCAAAGAGCCGGTTGATGGCGGCATAGATACCAGTGGGCTGGACGGTGTATTTCTGCATGTACGGTCAGAAGGCAGGCAGCGGTGCAGAGGGGCGTGCCATCAGAGCCATGTCCCCGTTCGTCTGTGGCTGGCCTCGTACCGAAAACACCGTCGTCTTTACGTTCTTGGCCATGGACATGTCGAGAATTGCGTTTCTGTCGCCTAGGCGGCGGGAAGAGTGGAAATGGTCAATGGGCAGCCCGAGTGCGATGCGCTTGACTGATACCGTCGTGAGGCTCGGTCTGCGGTCATGTTCGCGGTCCTCAACGCCTGCCAAGCCGGCAGTTGCCGTCTTTGGTAATCACCCCTGTCGTCTGTCCTTTTGTCCCAACGTCATCGCTCCTTCACTCTCAACCTCTGCCACTTCGTCATGTGCTGATGTGCTGCCCAGATTCCGAGTGATATGTCAGACTATGGTGAGCACTTGGTCATCTTCACTTTGTCTTTCCAAATGTAAATTTCTGATCATCTCACATTTTCATCATTGTTTCTACTGTTCTCCTCAAGAATCAACATTATTGATTATATTTACCTTTTCCATTGCATGGCGCAGTGGAAGTAGACCTGTGTCTTAAAGACCCTATGGCCTGGCCTGTCAGAGTACGTGCATTGTATCGTGTCATTGATAGTATCCACTCCATTTCCTGTTCCCCGTCATGCTCCATGTTCATGTCACAACACCAGATAATACGTCTATTATTCAAAGAGACAATTACAAGCATAGCGTGCAGCATTCATGGGGGCGACTACGCCCACCAAGTTACAAGTAACAGCGGATACTGTAAACAAGCATGATCATCCTCAGAGGATAGCAACGTGAAGTAAACATGTGCGTTAGTAGCCTGAAGTACATTAGGGTACATCACATGGCAGCTTGGCAAGCATCACACACAGCCTATATGAAGCACAGTGTGGAAGGAAAAGCTTTTCATTAAATCGTGCGCTGAAGCCCGGCGCCGACGATACCAAGGAAAACGTTCAAATGCTGGGACTCAAAGCCGTGTCCTCGTCCTCATCCTCCTCACCATCCTCGCCGTCCTCGTTCTCATCCTTGCCATCCTCGTGGCCGTGGCCAGAAGAAACGGCTCCGCTTGTAGAAGTTGTACTGCGACTCTAGAGGTAACGAGTGGAAGAAGTCATGCCACTCTCCGTCCGACAAGCTCTGCTCCCAGGCCCTCCTTTGCGCCATCCAGACCACGAATGGTACTGGAAGTACAGGCGGTGGACTGGTAGGAGGCGGAGGTGGGGCCTGGGAGAGGCCGGGCGGACCCTGGTAACCCGGCAGTGCCGGTGGTGGAGGAGGGGGGTTGCCAGAAGAAGACATCTTCTGTTGCTGTTGTTGCTTTTGGCGCTGTTGTTGTTGCTGGTGTTCTTGTTGTTGTTGTTGCCGCTGCCGCTGCCACTACTGCCGCTGTGCTGGTGGTGTCTCTCTAGTTTGCGCATTAACTCTTTCCATTGAGTTGCCGCTGCGTGGAGGGCTTGGGCAGGTTTTTGGTTTTGTGGCCAAAGAGCGTGCTCAAATAGTGGTGCAGGAGGGCCCCAGCGCTAGTCACGGGATTCGCCAAGATCTCAACCGACAGTGAGCTCTGATCCACTGCAACACCCTAGCCTCGACTGAGACTCGTCGGTTTACATAGGAGTGTGCACAATATGTGTACTGGCTGGTTATCTTCGATTGATACAAGCCACTGACACTAGGACCAGCGACCTTCAACAGCTACCTCCGTCCAGTCGTAACTACGCCCAGTGATAGACCGGCTCTATACCGGTAGAGAGATACGAACGAAGGCGTATACCTGGAGTTCAGAGCCGCATGGATGCTGGACGCAGAGAAGAGGCTGAAGGGTCCACCAATGCTGAAGAAAGACGGCAATCCCAGACCCGAGGACGAGCGCAGGACAGAAAGAAAAAGGCCGAGAAGCAAGGAAACATGATTTGTCGATAGGAATGGCAATCAGAAACAACTCGCCTTTTACAGACTGATGTGGTCGCCTAGAGCAAGCCCGAACGTACCCTTGACGAGGACGGAGTTGCAGGAAACCAATGTAGATGCCATCTTGCAGAGACGTCATCCGCTAACAAACTACTACAGATGCCTGCAGTAAGTTCCAGGTGACTCTTCCAAACTTAACGCTTGTCGCTCACCGCGTTCGCCCATCGCGAAGCCTTGAGGCATCTCAATACTTCCATACTACAGCCGTAGCTAGACGAGATTCCCATATGGAGCACTGCATGGCGCCCGCAAACGATTATCGGAGCAGTACGAGTTACTGTGCTACCACACCGCTAGGGCATACCGTGGCGAGAGACGAGAGCGGCGAACCGGAGGCAACGGGAAAACTGAAGACATGAAGGGCGGTACTTTCTGCCCCTGCGGTCCCGAAGGACTGGGTTTTCAGGAAGAGCCCCGACAAACGGTCAAAAGGCCAGTGCATGTCAGGTGGACACTAGGTATCTCACCGCCATAAGTCATGGAGGGAAGCTCTGAGCATGTGAAATATCTTGCTGCATAGCGAACCAAGGCGCGAGTCATGCGGAAAACGAATGGTAGGTGGTATAGCGGATGAGAATGAAGGCCACGTCTTGTAGGCATCGTAAAGCTTGCAGCATGCGGAGGGTGACTAGAAAGTCATCAAAAATCCCCGGTAGGCGCATGTCATATTCCAGAAAGAGCACACAAGGCCGGCAACGCCAAGGAGGTTTGTGTATGGTATGTGTGCCAAGCCGCAAAGGATCAGGATGGCAACATTTTAAACACCGACAGACTCCAGATGAGGCGATGGATAGTTCGAAGATGAGATTGAAGAAGCGGTAAAGACCATTTCGGAGATGGAGAATGTAGGATGTGAACGATGATGTCAGAAGTTTGGCAAGGATGACGTGTGATCGCGAGGGGAGGTTGGTATCCTTCCGCCTAGCCACGCCGCAATACTTCCTTACATCTATGATCGATTTTGCCTCACCAAAGCCCATAAGATACGTCGATCGATAGGAGTAGCATACTACGCAGTGGTCTGTAGTATGCAAAGCCAGCACACATTCTGCAGTGTAGACTGTAGACTGACGGCAGGGAGAAATGGGGCTTGCGCGACTCCACGACACTATCCATAATGATCGAGGCCCCAAGGGCTAAGTAAGAGATGGCAGATATTGAATCTCGATGTCTTGGAACATTGCCGATGTTTTCTCCGCCTCTTCCTCTTCCTCTTCCAATGTGGTCTCTTTATCGAATCCTAGTGGTATATGGAAATCTGTCGAAGTTTTCTATTGTCTTCGCATACGCCTCTGGAGTGGGAATATGGCCGACCCTTGGAGCGGGAGCATACTTACTTTTGTGGCGGCATGACAAATTGCGAAAGCAATCACCAGATGACTGCTTCTTGTGGGAGGGATCTGGGTGCGCAAAGTCGGCCAGGTAGGAATTATGAGGCAGACAGCGATCTGCTGCGTTGATGCTGCGATATGCTACAAGCTGGAAAATAGCCTTTTATACTCCGAGCTGATATCTTTGAACTTTTGCTTGCATTGGGGCTGGTGGTCTGCCAATGCCCTAGTCAGGATGCTGTTCTCATGGCAGCCCGGTGGCACAGTTTCCCATGGAACGTGAAAAGGTCTCCAGAACTGTTTTTGTCTTCAATTACGTGTTAGCAGGAGTAAGAGATATTATTTCTTATCAAACATGGGGCGTTGGAGGGGGGAGTTGCCACTGAAGCGGAGCTATCTGTTCTCAGAATCTACACCGAGACGTTGGAGACGAGTTCAGCGTAGCCGCAGCAGTTCGAGGTGCCGCCGACAGAAGACCGCGCACTGAACTTTAAGAAGAAGAGAGGCGCGAGTAGGTGACTTACTAGAGTGATTTTTCTGCCTTGCCACCATTGCGGCAGCTCCAAAGAAGACTGCAGGGAAGTCAAGCTTGCTGGTGAAAATGTCCAATGGGTCACAGAAGAGTGTTGAGGTATAGACTGGACATTGTTTACAAGATGAAAGAGGTAGGTGGCTGGAGCAAGGCCAGTTTCGAGATGGTGGGGTGGATTGTAGAAGAGTTGGAGATGGGAGTGGGGTGGCGAGTATAAATGCCACCACTGGCGAGGACGCTAGGCTCATAAGAGAAGCACACGGCCTCATACCCACCAGAGCCGAGGATTTGGGATGGTATAAGGCCTCAACGAAATGGTAGTAACATAAGGAAAGTTGGAGGAGGATGCCACAAGCTTGACGGTACTCCTCGTCAACCCTTAGGCATGTCTATGGGTAAGGTATTGAGGGGCAAGAAAGAGAGGATGGGGTGGCAGAAGACTCTATTACTGGACCCTGAATCGCCACTGAGAGAGAGAGGCAGGTGTGCAGGCATGACCGTGATGTGTTGCTGTTGCTTATCCGCGACATACCCTAATTTTGGAGGTGCAACACAACCACCAGTAACTTGAAAATAAGAGGAGAGTGTGAAGTAGCTATTAAAAGCTGTGCTGCCCTTGGTACTGCTCCGGGACTTTCCCGTACAGTAGTTGTGGAGATACAGCTGGAGGAAGTGGAATTGCGGAAGACTCCCGCAGCTAGAACGCCCTAGGGGCAAGAGGACGATGTGAACATGGGAAGCAGCCCACCGAGGCTAGCGGCCTCGAAGCTATAAGTCTATCAAACTTGTGCGCCCTGGAGCCGACAACTTCCGGGGTAAATCAGCTGCTACGGCACGCTACTTTGGCATTGCTTCCTAGACTTGTGCATATTCATAAGAGGCAACAGCCTTCTGCACTGCGTTCGAGTCACTTACCCACTACCTAATGCTCGAGTCCGCTAACTATTTCCAACAAAATCACCTTATAGTCCAAGAGCTCCTCCGCCTGTAGCGACAGTAGCACCGAAAGCAACGGTGAGACTGGTATTGTTTTGCCAATGAACACTATGTCATGGTACACTCACTGAACAGCCTAAGCAAAGCAATTACGCGCCCTTGCCGAGGCACATCGAACTACATTCTGCCAACTCTCACGCTTCTCTCCGCTGCCAACTCCTAGCGCCTGCGAAACTGCCCTCCACAAGTACGCAAACTACCCACAACAAGAGCAGACTGTCCTCAAGCTCTCTCCTATTTGCCACAGCGCTCGAAAGTGCCGCTGGTGGCGACTACGATACCTATGCCCAGGCCCCACAGTTAAACTTGATGCCACTATCCAACCGAGTCCCATCTGCAAATTACCCAGTGTACAAGTAAGTTTGAAGGAAACCACACACCTACTCAGACCCTAATCGTCGTAAAAAGAGGCCTTTTTACAGCCTTGTCGAAGCGGTCAGCGGTGGTATACCCTCAGGTAGCTTAGTGGACGGCGATACTTACGAAATGAAAGGCGCAAGGCGTCAAGATTATGGATCAACCCACAATTTGGATAAGGGTTATGAATCATGGCTGGGCAAATACAAGTGGACAGCATGAGCTATGCCTGTGAGGGGGGCAAATGGCCATGAGACTTTGACTTTGCTACTCCGCTCTCTGGAGTACCTAAAGTCACTCTTGGTAGCTGTAACTGTGTCAGGTCCGGCTTATTTGGGCAGCCATAGGCAAACACGACGGACATATAACCATGTATGATGTTGGAAAAGCATAATCAAGGACTAGTGAATGTATCAGATACTTGCCAGAGGCGTGAGATGGGGATTTGTACCCAGACATACACATGTTCATACTGGAGCCATCCATATGAACATTGGATCGAATCATATTTCTGAAAACAATATATAGTATAAAGAGTAGTAATTAGTCTATAAGGGGTTAAAGGAGGATAAGCTAATACGTAAACTCAAACTACAATTCTAGTGGTTATTTGAACTCGGTACGTGTTCATACTGAAAACTCGAAAACTAAGCATTGCATTGCAGCAACATAATGCGCAAGGCAATGTACTACCCTGAGAGCCATGTTCATTAAAACTATGCAAAATTCCTTATATAAAAAAACTTCTTAAAACATTTCCCGCGACCTAGCTCCCAAGTTCAAGTAGAGCGATGTCGACCAAATTAACGATTTTCTCACCATTCACACTTTCTCCATTAATCATCAAGCGTAATCTCCAAACTCTACTCCAATACCTCCCTCTGCAAGCTACCCTCCCAACAAACGTTTTTACGTCACACAAGACACTCATCACCCTCAGGCAAATCGCTCAACTTTATACTCCACTTGCCTCAACTTTATCCTCCAACTCCTTCGTGCCCCCACCCCAAAAATTCACCCTCAAGACTCATTGGCCACTCGTCCAACTCCCTCCACACCTTCTCTCCACGAACAATATACTCCCAGCACCCTCTCGCAAATGTAGCTTTTGACCTTCCCTCCTCCTCTTGCTTACGAACCTCCTTTGTCTCTCCAAAGTGCGTGTACGTCCAATCACCACCGTCTTCAGGCTGATTATTACGGGGAGAAGAAAGCTTAGAGCGGAGCTGTTCGAGTCGGTTGATCTCGTCGAACCAGAAACGTGTCAAGACTTCTTGGTACTCTAAGCATGTGAGGGAAGGATGGGGAAGCGGTTTGTTGAGCCCGGTGAGCCAATGAGGGCGACCGGGTGGATTGGTATCGTATTCAAGGCTGTTTAGAATAGAGGCGTAGATTTCTTTGGTTGTAGCTTTGCGCTAGGCGACGTTAGCGGCTGGGGTTGTTGCAGACAAGGGAGGGTGAACTACTTGGTCGGCGTATATCTTGTGTCTGGCACTGTCACAGTGCTGAAAAGAACGAGATGCAATGGTGTTGTTGCCTTGCTTTCTTTTCGTTTCCCTTGAAGCACAGGGGTAGGGTACAGCGCTGCTGAGATTGCCGCTAGAGTCCGGAACTTTGGCTTCGTCATCGCCGCTCTCCTCTGAACCCATAGTCCTTCTGAATTCGTTATCGAGCGAGGTAGGATGTAACTTAGTCTGCATGGTTGAAGATTAGAGTGGCTTGAAAGGAAATAAGCCCCGGAAAAACTATGATGTGACTCTCACAATCAAAGTGTGGCTATAAGCACGAGACCGGCTTTCATCAGTATGATGTGTCAGTGGTAGGAGATGGGAAGAAAAGGGAGAAGACCGTGGGGCTAAATGACTCCCGTGATGGGTAACATGACCACTACAACAAGCGCGCGGAAATTTCTAGTGACCTGATACAAGCCAAATCCCATCATAGGGAAAATGACCACCACATCTGCAATGGCCTATTTCTTCTCATCCTGGCCTTCGTCCTCGGCTTCCTTGTCCACAAACATGGTCTCCTGCGCACTCCAAAGCTCACTATACAAACCATCGCGATCGATAAGATCCTGATGCGTGCCACTCTCAGCCACACTACCCTCGCGCAGCACAATAATGACGTCCGAGTCGTAAATGGTGCGGAGACGATGTGCCACGAAAACTGAAGTCCGTTTCTTCTCCTTGACAAGCGAGTTGATATGCGAAAGCAGCGCCTGCTCCGTGTGCGTGTCCAGCGCCGAAGTCTAGTAGTATAGGGGAATCAAAAAGTCAGCAAAAACTCGTTGAACCAAAAAACCCCCGACAAGCCTCGGAGAATGAAAAAAAAAGGACGAAAACAACATACCGCTTCATCAAAGAACAAAAATGGGGGATCCTTTAATATCAACCGTGCCACCGCTAACCGCTGCTTCTCACCACCTGATATCATCATGCCTCGCTCGCCGACCATGGTATCGTAGCCATCGGGGAACTTTGCAATACTCTCATCAATCTTTGCGCGTCTGGCGGCTTCAATGACTTGGTCTTGGGTAGCGGACAAGTTGCCATAGTGGATATTGTGCTGAATTGTGTTATTAAACAAGGGAGTGTCCTGAGGCACAACGCCAATGGCCTTGCGCAGGGAATCGAGCTGCACGGTGCGAATGTCCTGGCCGTCGATGAGGATGCGGCCCTGTTGTGCATCATAGTATCTAAACAGTAGGCGGAGAATGGTAGATTTCCCGCAGCCACTAGGACCCACGATTGCGACTTTTTTCCCCGCGGGTATGGTGAGGTTGAGGTTGTTAAGGATAGGGCGGCCGGGCCGGTAAGCAAACGTTACGTTTTGGAATTCTATTTTGCCCCTCTTGAGGGCTAGTGGTGGCGCGTTGGGAGCGTCTTTTACGGCGACGTTTACTTTTTGGAGGTTGAAGAGGGTTTCCATGTCGAGGAGGGATTGGCGCAGTTCGCGGTACATGGAGCCGAGGAAGTTGAGGGGCACGCTGAGTTGAAAGACGAGTTGGTTGACCATGACGAGGTCGCCGACCGTTAGGTTGCCTGTTGCTACGCCGTTTGCGGCCAGGTACATCATGGCGGTCAGGGCAGAGGAGAAGATGATGTTTTGGCCCGAGTTAAGGAAGGCGAGGGAGGTGGCGACTTTGATGGAGGCCTTTTCGTAGTCCTTGAGTGCCTTGTCGTAGCGTGAGACTTCGTACATTTCATTGTTGAAGTACTTGACTGCCTCGTAGTTGATCATGGAATCGACGGCGACGGTGGCGGCCTTGTTATCGGCCGCATTGGCTTGCTTGCGGAACTTTGTGCGCCACGACGTCGTCATGATGGTGAAGACGGAGTAGGCCGTCATGGTGGTGCCCGTGATGAGGGCAAACTGCCACCCGTACTGATATGTCAGTATGCCGCAGACGAGGGAGATTTCGAGTGCCGTGGGGAAGATGTGGAAGACCATTGCTGTCAGCAAGAAGCTGATGCCCTTTGTGCCACGGTCAATGGCTCGCGTCAAGCCTCCTGTTTGGCGCGAGAGATGGAAGCTTAGATCCAGGCGGAGCAGATGCTCATACACACTGCAGGCGACCTTGCGTATAGCCTTTTGGGCGACGCTCGCAAAGACGGCATTGCGAAGTTCTTGCGAAACAGTGGCGCCAATACGCGTCATACCGTCTGCATCACATTCTCAGTCAAAAAAGATGATGAATGGAGGGGGGAATGAATATAAGCACATAGTTGCTGGGTCTAAGCTTACAAGCAATAATCATAGAGCCCGCTACCGTCGTCGCCGTGCCCCCAACAGCGGCAAAGTCTATGTTCATGGCATCTACAATGCTCTTGAAGTAGAAGGGAACTTGCACGTTGAGCAGCTTTGCGCCCACGAGCAATCCCACACTCAGCCCCACTCTGAAGCGCGTTCCCAGGTTATCCTTGGGCCATAGGTACTGCGACATCTCTTTTATAATGGCCCAGTCGGCCTTGCGCTGCTCCTTGTTGGTGAGGACCTGCTCTTGCAGCAATGGATCCGCCCTTGCGGCCTTGGATGATGTTGTCTGCGCATCAGCGGCTACCTTTGTAGCCTCGGCGGCCTGCTTTGAGCCTGGCGCAACAGGAGGCCGCTGGCCATGCGCATCTTTTCTGTGCAAGGGGGACGAGGTGAAGACGCGGATGCCATGGTGGAGTGGATGCGGGCGCAAACTAGAAGCGCGCAAGCCCGGCCGGCTGGCGGCACGGGCAAGGGGTAGAATCAGCATGGCAGGATTGTCATGTTAAGAATGTCGAGAGAGATGTTCGTCGGCGACCTAGTCAGGTAGTCAGTCAGCTTGTGTGGGTTGAGTACCTGAGTTCGGCATGAATCATGGGCCTCTGGCCTGGTCTCCCGCACGTCCGTCGTCATCCCGCCGCCATTTAGCGTGTCTTTTTTGCGGCGGTTCTGGTAGGGCTGAAAGCAAGGAGGGACTTGCATCATCGCTTGCGCCTGCGCCTGGACGTCAACCGCTGCCAACCACGCGCCAATTCAACGGCACAGCCATGCTACGACCGGCTGCCTCGCCCTGGACGTCCCTGTCCCACACCTGGCCAGCTGTTGTACGGACAAGGCCAATTGCAGCGCGATGCATCAATATATTTGCCACAAGCTCGTCTGCCGAGCCCGCGCTGCAGCAAGCTGTGAATGTTGAGGGCACGGCGACGCCCATGCATACACCGGGTAAGTTTTGTCCAACTTCCAATGATGAGATGAATTGGAGAAAAAAAAAAGAAAAGAAAAACTCATGGCAATGGTATAGACGCCCGCTTCGACGTCATCGGCACGCCCTTTTCGCTCCTCTCCGTCTCCCTCTCCGCTTCACAGACGCTGTACACCCGGCGCGGCACCCTGGTTGGCCTCAGCGGCAAGTCAGAAAACACTCTCTCCACACTCTCCTTCCTCGAGCCCTTTCGGAGAGCACCCGTCGGCATTCCCTTTCTCTACCAAAAGGTGTCGTCTACAAGCCCCGTCACAGCCCTCATATCGACCAAGGCGCCCATATCAAGCATAGTCTCTGTCAACCTGGACGGCAGAGATGACTGGATCATCAGCCAGAGAAATGCCTTGCTTGCGTGGACAGGCCACACATTGAGCCTTAAGCCACAATACAATGTGAAGCTCGGCCTGGCAAATTGGGGCAACACATACATTACTGGTCGAGGCCTGCTAGCACTTGCAGGCAGCGGCCAGATATACCAGGTGCATGTCAAAGCTGGCGAGACCTATGTTGCACATCCCAGGTATGGTATTTCCAAAAACCCCCCAAAAAATCACCTACAGCATGTTAATCGTTCTTGTCCACAGCAACGTAGTAGCCTACACAGCCTCCACCACCCCACCCCTCCCCTTCCGCTTCAAATCCTCAAACGTCCGCTTCCAAGTCCCCAACCTCGGTCTCGGCTCCTTGATCGAGAGTAGCAGGTTCTTCCGCACAATGAGCCAAACAGCTACCTGGCGCACACTAGCCACGGCTTTTCACACCCTCAAAACGTGGCTAAGGAGAACAGTATGGGGTGATAGAGTAAGTTTTTTCTAGTCCAGCCCTCGATTCCACTGCTACAACAACATGTTCACTAACCACAACCCAACTTTGCAAAAAAACAGCTCTTCCTACAATTTACAGGCCCAGCCACCATGCTCCTCCAATCTCGAGCCTCACGCATCAGCGACGTTCTCGCACTCAGGGACGTGGATGAAATTGCTGAGAGTCCGCCTGGCGCGGTGCTAGATGCCGTGGAGAGAAAGATCAAGGAGGAGATAAAGTCGATTGAGAACGAGGGCACGAAGGCTCCCATACCGAACACGAATGCTGAGGGTACGCTGAGGTATGCTACCATCAAGGAGGGCAAGGCCGAGTTTGAGAAAGCTGCCGTGGGTGAGAAGAAGCCCGTGGTGTAGAGAGAGCCAAGTGTAGAATATGCATTGTATATTGTCTTCTCCTTACTTTTTCTTATCATCTCATCCCGAGGAAAATGTACATCTAGTATTTAGTCTAGAGCAAGCAACTTGAGACGTAGTCTCCCAGTCCAGACCATTTCCAAAGAAAAAGGTCCAACATCACGTCAACGCATCCATCCATTTACTTTGCCTTCCCACCCGCCCTCTCGCGAATCCTCTCTTCCCTTTCAAACTTGTCTTCAAACATGCGGGAAAACAAGCCTAGCCACTCCTTCTCGCGGTCGCTAAGCTGTCGCGCAGGGTTCTTCCAGCTGTTTGCTAGAATCTCCTTGACACGGCGCCTTAGCACCTTCAACGCCACCGCGGCGCGCCAATCGCGCACTGCAAACCGAAGGACATTACCAGGCAGACTGATGACACCAGCATGCAGCTTAAAGTCGACATCTGCAGCGACCATGAGGACCATGGGAAGTGGGTAGGCGATTGAGGTCGAATGTGCGTTGTAGAACTTGTTGCTCGACTGCATGATGTGGTAGTAGGAAAGAAAGTTTGCTGTGGAGGAGCCCTTGTTGACGGATGTGGGTGCCAAGCTGACCGTCTGGTTGTTGGAGATGTTTCGCCACCCCTTGCCTTCTCTCGTCAGGATTTTGGGGTAGAAGGCTGTTGCAATGACCGAGTTGACCAGAATGTCGTTGTCTGAGTGCATATCGTATTGTGCTGGTACTTCCACGAAGACACGATGCCGAGACGTACCTCGGTAGCGGCCCATGGCACGGCGTTCATCTGGCGAGAGCTGTAGGAAGCCTGCTTCAACAAGTGATGAGAGAAGCTGTGCTTTGAGATCCTCGATATTTCCCAGGTTTTGCGGGCTTAGGAAGTTTTTGTGACAAAACTGCATTTCGGAACGCCCTGGAGTACTGCAGACTGCTCTCCATGCCTTGTAAGCATTGTAAGTCGTAAGAAGATCGGAATCACCCTTCTTGAAAGCAAGGCGAGCGATATCGGCTCTTTGCTTTGCTCCAAACGGTGTCAAGAATGGAGACTTGGAGGAAAGGATTGCAGCTATGGTAATGGCAACATCCACGCAGCCAAATGTGGTCGAAAGCAACACAAGTTTGCCCAGGTGTGCATCTAGTGGCAGTTTCGCAATCTGACGACCGAGAGGGGTAAGCTCCTCACTCGGAGTGAGTGCATCTACCTCTACGAGTGCATCGATAGCGCGCCGGATGTTTCTAGATGAGGGTGGATCGAGCGCTTGAGCAAGTGTAGCTTCAATGTCACCCAATTTGCAAATCTTCACCCGCATGACCAGATCCTGGAGTGAAAGGCGAAGCATCTCCGGAGTCTGCTGCTCAGCCATGAGGTTATCGTGACGGTACTTTGTGAACAGATGGAAGCATAACCCTTCTTGAACACGACCTGCACGTCCGCGTCGCTGTTTAGCATTAGCCCGCGAGATGAATGACTGGGTCAGACGCGAAAGCTGTCTCCGCTCATCAAATCTCATCTCCTTGTGTTTTCCAATGTCAATAACACAGGTGATATCCGGAATCGTCACTCCAGTTTCAGCAATATTCGTGGCCAGTACAATCTTGCGTACACCGGGAGGCGGAACGAGGAAGGCAGCCTGTTGATCCTCACTTGAGATTGTAGAATGCAGCGGATAGATGAACCAGTTGGTGTTGAAAGCAGGATGGCCAGCCAAAATGTCGTTGAGCTGACGGATCTCCGCAATACCTGGAAGAAAAACCAAAACAGCGCTGCTAAAACGACTCAACTGCGGATCATACGCTACAGTCTCGATCAGACGAGTGATCAAGTCGTAATCAATGGCGTATTCGTCATAGTTTGAAAGTACGTTACGTGTGGCAGAGCTATAACCCGGGAGCTTGCTAGGGATGCCGGATTGGTCGCTCGCTATCTCATCATCTTCGTCGTTCTCGCTAGCGGCAGAGTTCCTAGTTGGGCCAGACGTCCCGGTGTAGTGAGTTAGCTCGATCGCATCTTCCAGATATCGAGTTTGGACCGGGAAGGTACGACCAGGTACTGTCAAGATTGGCGCGTCGTTTAGATACCTCGAGAAGCGTGCAGCGTCTACGGTCGCGCTCATTAGTATGACCTTGAGTTCAGGTCGGCGCTCCATTAGTGACCGAAGGATGACGAGAAGGAAATCAGTGTCAATAGACCTCTCGTGTACTTCATCAATGACTAGATGCGTGACCTCTTGCAAACCTCCAGATGATTCGAGCATCCGGAGTACGACACCCACTGTCGCGTACACTAGACGTGTTTGCGAGCAAGTTTTAGACTCCAGTCGAATCGCGTAACCAACAAGCGAGCGCATGGTTCCGAGGTCCTTTGGTCCCTCACCGAGCTCCTCACTCACACGCTGTGCAAGTGAAATGGCAGATATACGTCTTGGCTCAGTACAATAAACTTTACATGCCTTGCCTTGTGATAGCTCGTGCTCGAGAAGGAAAGAGGGAATTTGGGTACTCTTTCCGCAGCCCGTCTCACCACAGATGATAGTGACCTGATTCTTGTCCACAGTCGAGAGAATAGATTCTTTGAAGCCGAAGACAGGGAGGTTCATTCTTCCAACGAGCATATGTTGGTATGACGGAGCCGAGAATTTCATAGCCCATAGCTCTCGTAGACCGTCATGCTGTCGCACCGGTGTGCTGTACCCAGAGTTGGAGGTCGTAGAGCTTGTTACCGCCTGGTTGCGCATCTTGAAACGGTTGGTGAGCACGACTCCGTCTGATTCTTCATTTTCGATTTGCTCCTCAATGATCGAACGGTAATGCCGGATGGCATCACGATCCAATGCATCCAGTCGAGTTTTCCGACGCTCCAGGTGCTCCTTATAGATGTCTCTCCAGTTGGATGGCAGCCGTAGATACACTTTCTCTTCTTTCAACGAGGTGACGGAAATTGAAAAAAGAGCTGCGACAGAGATGTAGCTCTCACTTTGCTCAACGGATACTGCGGCGACATCGGATGCCGCAAATGCCATTTGCTTCCTATATCGATTACAGACCACCCCAGCAATGTCCACATCGTATTCGAGATCATCGTCCTTAGACCAGACGATTGTTACAGAGTGACGGCAGGTGTATGTTGTAGGAGAAATCATCTTGTATGATACGCGTGCACCCGGATCCCTGTGAGTGTTAGATAATGATGAAACACAGTTAGTCGGCTGCCTACCTTGACCGAACTGCCTCCTCGAGCACTTTGCGTGGAGACATTCCACTCGATTTTCCAAAGTCACGAAGGACTACGTTGTCAGTAGTGGCGCCATCATTTGAGGCCTCTGGGGTCGGTTCTGCATCAGGGACTGCAGAGAACATGCCTCCAAGCAGATCCAACTCCTCTTCACCTTCATTGGCACTCTTTGAGGGAGCCGGAAATGGCGCCTCTGACTCGTCTGTTACAGGAGGATCAACAATGGCGTCTTCCAGTTGCGATTGAGCAATGACAGGCTGGGTTCCGTTTTGCTGCCTCTTTTCGGCTTGCGATTGGGCGATCTGGTTGCGCTTAGCGGGCCACTGCGCTTCGGCTTGGTATTCGTCGAAGAGAGCATCAGACGTAAGCTTTTGTAACTGAGAGAGAAGCTTTCGGACAGCTGGCGTCTGAACCGGTACCGGGGCGAGCTTTTTAGACTTTGCTCCTTTGGTTGGTTTCCGCGTGGTCGAATCGACGAGCTGTGGATCGATTTCAAACAGCTTGCCTTTGATCTTGAGATATGCTGGGATGAGTTCGTCCAGCTCAAGGTCGCTGTCAAGATCGCTGACGTAGGTGTCATTCTGATCGGATTCAGCGGGTGTCAGAAGACTGCTTGCTGGTGACTTTGAAGGTCCAGGTGCAGCTGCGCCTTTGGCAGGAGGCTCAGGTGGTGGTGTTGCTGTCTAGGGTAAGCAGTTGCATGATAGGACAATGTAAGCGAGTAAGGAAATTCAGGGTGATATGGCATGTGATACGAGGGGTTCGTGGAGAGGGGAAGTCGCGAGGCAAGGCTGCAGATGAACTCACGAGATCGGGATATGTCAGGGGTATCGACAGTGGAGCGTTTTGGGCGGGACTCCTCATAGGAAAACGAGTAGTCTTCACATTGGTCCAATGCTAGCCATTCGAGAGCGTCTTGCAGGCCCCACACGCCTGAAGATGCATCGACACTGGCGGCATTGGCGCAAAGCCATCGCAAGACGGGCTGTATGTGGTCTTGCGAGAAGCCAAGCTCACGCAGGGTAAGGTCAAGCGTCCACAACTTTGACATGGCATCCTCTTCGGTCAGGCTCTTGAGGAGGGACTGATGCCCCTGCCTCCTATTTGAATCGTTTGATTCTGCCTGAGCCAGCAGGATGATGCTATCGAGAATCTCATTGGGCAGCCAGTCGTGGACTGTCATGGAGTGCGACTGGCTGCGAAGTAGTCTACGGTCTGTCTGGAACTTGGAGACATGGCGGTTAGCCTCTCGCCTGACCTTTGCTGCGTGCTTCTCTACAAGCAACTGGAGCTCGTCACGCTCCAACTGGGCCTCGAGCTCTTCCGGGGTTGGTGCGACTGCGACTTGTTCTTTTGGCGCTACCGTCTTCTCGGACGGCTGGGGCGCGGGCTCCGGTGCGGCTGCACCTTCTTTCAACGGCGCCTGTGCAGCTTGCCTGACTGGGACATCTGCGGTTGCGGCTGCCTTTTCCGGCTTCGGCTTGCTAGCGATTGATGTTGTTGCAAAGCCGCGGGCGGGATTGCCCGCTGCCTTTTTCTTCTTCGCCATCAAGACGAAGAAGAGGGTATAATTAAAAAGGTCGCTTCTGACTGTGGTGTGGTGTTGTTAGTGGCAATAATAGTGCAATGCCGGCGGCGTCTCAGGCGGGTTTCCTTATTGAGTATATCGGAGCTTGATCCTTTGCGAGATCAAGATTGGGCAGAGTCGAGTAGCTGGTGGGACGCATGAGGGCGCTGTGTTCCAAGACTTATTCGAGTGCTGGTCAAGGGGCGGAAAAAGGCAGTGGGGTTGGTGGTTGAAAAGGGCGCTCCACACCATGGGTGGGCGGTAGTTAGTGGCGGCGGCGGCCACCATCATGTCATGGCCGCCGACCCAAGCAAATAAACGAAATCTTAGCGTCGTCGCACTTCGCGACTCACTTTGATACTCGCACGCACCCCCACCAGCACCCCGCATTCCGCCTGCTCATGAGGACTGGACGACATGGCTGCAAATGGGGATGTTGAGTCGCAGGCCATAAGCCGTGACGGCCTGCGGCAGAAGCTCATAACGAGCTCTACCAAGCGCCGCGTTGCTGAGCTCTCGGCGCTGCAACACCACGTCGCAGATGACTGTGAGTGCCGAAATAGATACAAAAAAAACGCAATGCATACCAGATAGCAGAGGCTGACCAGATTCGAACCATGTAGCTCTTGTCAATGCCGACCTACAAGTCATTCTAGAATGCCTTTTCGAAACATACCCGTTGTACGAGGATCGCGAATCACGCCGCGCAGTCGAAGCCGTCCTCAAGTCGCTTGTAGATGGACCGCATGGCGACACAGTCCTACCACCCATTATCAAGTTCCTCAAGCAGGAGTGCTCCAAGAAGGGCCTGGCCCCCACCAACGCCTTCGTGCTGGTCGACTGGTCGTCAGTTCTGCTACTACAATTTGCAAAGTCGACGGAGAGATGGTCTAAACATGGCCTGCATCTGGCCGTCGCCAATGCCCTCGCACTGGAAACATGTGTGCGGGCAGGTCCTCACCGACGCGCCGACCGCATCGCAGCTTCCGCCTTGGTTTCAACGCGCCGGGCTATGCGTGCCATCTTCCGTTCAGAGACATTTGGCGAGGACGCTCTTTCTAAGCTGGTCACTAGCTTCACTGCCAAGGGTGTCGCCCCTACGGCTGGAAATGCTGTCTTCCTAGGAGTCATCGCTGGTGTCTCGTCGCGTTTGCCGACCGTCAAACCTGCATTCGAGAAGCACAAAGCAGACTACTACACCTACTACACCAGGGAGATTGTGGGCTCAAGGACCCAGCTGCCAGATTACATATCCAATGCACTACATGACTTTTTCGACACTTTTCCCACCATGGAAGAATTGCGCAAGGAAGTTTTTCCGCCCATTGAGAAGGCATTACTGAGAGCTCCAGAAGTAGTGCTCAATGACATTATCTCGCCCATGATCTTAGCTCTGCCAGAGTCTATGGATCTCTCTGAAATACTGCTGACAAGCATGCTTAAGCCGCTACTTTCAAACGTCAAGTCAACCAACCCCACCATTCGAGCAGGCGCCTTGCGGACCTTCAAGGCCTTGGCTTCAAGGTCACGAGACAGTGATAAGATTGACAAGGTCGCGGATGAGGTCCTTACTCCCCTCAAACAAGGCAAGGTTTCTGGTGCCGACCAGAAGGTCCTGCATGCTCAGATGCTGTCAGTGCTGCCACAGTCAACATCCTTGTCAGCCAAGATACCAGTTGGCATCGCCCCGGTTGCATTGAAAGAGCCGAGTGAGCCAGCTGTATTGGCCCAAGTGTCAGCTTTGACCGCGCATCTCAACTTCGGCCTAGCGAATAGTGTGAGTGTTGACAAGGCCGTATCAGATGCATTCATCAAAGGCATGGCGGACAAGCGCATACCCGTCAAACGACTCTGGGCACTACGTGCGGGAGATATCTGGTGGAACCTCTCTCAAGACCAGCAAGCTCGGCAAGATGTTCTTGCCTTCTGTCAGGCCACACTACCCAAACTTGTCGAGATCTGGCAAGATGTCAATGCCAATCCTCTCCCTGCAGCACAGAGCGGTTTAGTCACAGTAGGCCATTACGTTACTGCGCTGCTTATTGAAAAGGTACAAAACGCCAAAGACGAAAAGTTGGTTTCCATCTTCAAGAAATCCGACGCCATCTCACAATCTCTCGCTACACAGCCCAAGCCATCCTTTCTATTAAACCAAAAAGTCTATTCGAAAGTGTCTACAGAGGAGGATGTTTCCATCGCAATGCGTGCCTTGGCAGCCATAGCCCCTAGTGTTAGTGAGGCATCCTCCAGGGATCTGGCGAGTGCGTGGGCACAGGCCGTAATATTCTTCACGATTTCTCGATCCCTCTCAAGCCAGGCCAATTCGGCTGCGAAACAAGCATTAACTAAGTTGTATCTTCGCAACTCCCCTGAGAAGATTAGCAACATTATCGTAGACGGTATATGGTCATGGTACAGATCAGCTGAACAAGGTGACAAGGAGAGTGCAGCAACTCTGTCCAAAGCACACCCTGGCGATCTTGGGGCCGTACTGGCATCCATTTGTCTGCCTCCTGATAGTTTGAAAAGGCTCGGCGCAAACATAGACATAGCCAGCCTGCAAAGACAAGCTATGAGCCTTGTTGTGTTGGCAAGAAAGGAAATCATCCCACGTGTCTCTTGGATCGATCTATGTCTTCGCATGGGTGTAGACCCAGGTGAGCTAGTCCGGAACAACCTAGATGATTTCATGAGAATTGTCAACGGCGTTACTGAAGTACGTCCCCATTTTACTCCTCACGTCATCCTCTTGCTTAACATCACACAGGATAAAGACAATGATCAATTTCCGGCAATTAGCATAGCAGCGTACAGTGCTTATACTGATATGGCTTTCGTGGCTCCTGATACTGCCTTGCCTGCTGTTGTGAAACAATTCAGCCACGACCTTGACCCGAAGCAGCTTGAATCTGTTGGACCTACCGAGGCTGCCATCTTCCGCACACCAGAAGGTACTGCTTACATTGACGTGTTGTCGAAGAAGGCTCCTGTTGTGATAGACAAGAATACCAAAGACTACGACACCTTGAAATGGGAGGAGGAGTTGCGAGCACAGCTTGCGCAGAAGAAGGGCCAAACTAAGAAGCTTACTGCAGACGAACAGGCCAAGGTAAATGCTCAACTGGCGAAAGAGTCTGCTATACGGAAAGAAATCACTGCTACAGAACAGCGGATGAGGCGAGGCGTTGGCATAATTCAGAGTCTGGCAACTGGTCCGCCTACTGAGGCAGAGCAGTGGATGGGATCAGCAGTGGATCTCTTAATTCAAGCTATCCGTGCGGGCGCTGGGCTTCTGTTAGGAGACGTTCCGGCCACTTGTCTGATCGCCTGCTCCGAACGTATATCTAATCGTCTTGGCGTCCTCAGACCCTTCGTCGGTGTAGCAGTCTTAAGAACGATTGGTGCCATACAGCTTGCCAAAGAGTATGAGGATGAAGATTTAGGTGGTAAGTCGACTTGGCATCCTGTGTCAAATTATACTAACAGAACAAGATCTTGTCACCCGTGTCTTGTACCGACTTCGTTTTCTGAGTGAACAAAGACCACTTGATACGGTATCTCTAGCATACTGTTTCCCTCTCCTTTTCCTCGTATTGGAGAAGGGTGGTATTGGCAAAACATCACCCGAGGAGTCTGATGAGCAGCTTATCTTGGCAATTGAAGTACTGGCTTTTCATACCAATTCCTGTGAGTAACCCAATGCGTTTCTTCGAATTCGTCCAGCTAATGCCAGGAACAGGTACCGATCCTCGTCTGCCACGTAAGAGCTTGCTTGAGATCCTTGTATGGTCCATGCAGCGGTATCAGCAGCACTACAAGATGATTAAGGATTGCATCACCAATCTTGCGAGTGGTCTCGCTCCGAATATCAGCAACGGCGAGTTGAGCGCACTACTTCGAGGTACTATTGTTCCCGAGACTGGCGTCCGGACAGCAGTTTTACAAGCCATTGATGCCGAGCTCGACATGAACGATCTTACCTTCAGTGAAGAGATCTGGATCGCGTGTCACGACGATGTGCCAGAGAATGCCGAGCTCGCACGTACCATCTGGGATGAAAACGACCTCGAGCTCAAAGCAGACGCAGGTGAAAAAATGCTACCGTACTTGGACTCTCTCGACAAGCCGCTTAGACGAGCCGCTGCTCGATCTATTGGTGAGATCATCATCAAATTTCCGGACACGTTCGACGACCTCCTCCAAAGACTTAGAGAGTCTTATACAGAAAAGGCAAAGCCTCGGGTTCCAGAGCGCGACGAGTATGGTATGCCACGCAAGATTGATCTGCGAGATCCTTGGGAAAGCAGAGATGGTATCGCACTCACCTTCAAGGAAATGACGCCGGGTTTCAAGCCTGATGATCTCGTCGACTTTCTGAACTTCTTAATCTACGAGGGCCCACTTGGCGATCGGAGTCCTGCAGTACGAGATGAACTAATCGAAGCAGCAACATCAGTTATCACGGCCAAGGCACAAACTAAAGTGGAACCGCTCATGGAACTTTTCGAGAACGCTCTGGAGGCGCCCGACCGCAAGTCTGAAATGTACGACCAGGTCAACGAAGCAGTCATCATTCTTTACGGTGCTCTAGGTCGTCATTTGGATGCAGGGGACAAGCGAGTTCCTAAAGTCGTCCAGAGGCTTTTAACAACCCTCAGTACGCCCTCTGAGACAGTACAATACGCTGTTGCACAATGTCTTCCACCTCTCGTGCGCACATCGGAACAAGAACTTCCAAACTATATCAACCAGATGATGGAGCAACTGCTTCAGTCAAAGAAGTATGCATCACGCCGTGGTGCTGCTTACGGTCTCGCGGGTATCGTTCGCGGCAAGGGCCTGGGCGTGCTCAAAGAGTACCGCGTGATGTCTACACTCAAAGGAGCCAGCGACAACAAGAAAGATCCCAATCAGAGACAGGGAGTGTACTTGGCTTACGAGCTTCTCTCTTTGATTCTGGGCCGCCTGTTTGAGCCGTACGTCATCCAGCTGGTGCCACAACTGCTTGCTGGTTTTGGTGATACTAGCACAGACGTTCGAGAGGCTTGTCTCGATGCAGCAAAGACTTGCTTCTCAACCCTCAGTTCTTTCGGAGTGAGGCAAGTGCTACCAATACTACTAGAGGGTCTTGACGAGGATCAATGGCGTAGTAAAAAGGGTGCTTGCGACTCATTAGGCGCCATGGCGTATCTCGATCCAAACCAGCTTGCTCTAAGCTTGCCCGACATCATTCCACCTCTTACTGTCGTTTTGACGGATAGTCACAAAGAAGTGCGAGCTTCCGCCAATCGAAGTTTACAGCGCTTCGGAGAAGTCATCAGCAATCCCGAGATCAAGAGCGTTGTCAACATCATACTGAAGGCTCTTAGCGACCCCACCAAATACACGGACGATGCTCTTGATGCGCTTATCAAGATCCAGTTTGCACATTTCTTGGACGCACCATCGCTTGCGCTCGTGGTTCGAATTCTAGAGCGTGGATTGGGCGACCGATCTGGCACGAAACGAAAGTCTTCACAGATCATTGGCAGTTTGGCCTATCTTTCAGAGCGAAAGGACCTCACTGCCCATCTCCCAATTCTTGTCGCTGGATTGCGCATTGCAATTGTCGACCCAGTACCTGCTACTCGTGCTACCGCCTCCAAAGCCCTCGGTTCACTTGTGGAGAAACTCGGAGAGGATGCTTTACCAGATCTTATTCCAAGTCTCATGGCTACTCTCAAATCCGATACTGGGGCCGGCGATCGACTTGGTTCCGCCCAAGCTCTTTCAGAGGTTCTCGCGGGTCTTGGAACTGGACGTCTGGAAGAAACGCTACCAAGTATCCTGCAGAATGTCTCAAGCAACAGAGCTTCCGTTCGAGAAGGCTTCATGTCGCTCTTCATTTTCTTGCCTGTCTGCTTCGGAAACAGTTTCGCCAATTATCTCAGCAAGATTATTCCTCCTATCCTAGGTGGCCTGGCGGACGAGGTCGAATCGATACGAGAAACCGCTTTACGTGCCGGTCGTCTCTTGGTAAAGAACTTTGCCACAAAGGCTATCGACCTTTTGTTGCCAGAACTGGAGAGAGGTCTTGCAGATGATAGCTACCGTATTCGTCTTAGCTCCGTTGAGCTTGTGGGCGATCTACTCTTTAACCTCACTGGCATCAGTGGTAAGGTGGAAGAAGAGGAAGTCGAGGAGGGCGCGAAAGAGGCTGGACAGTCTTTGCTCGAGGTCCTTGGAGAAGAGAAGAGAAACAAGGTTCTTTCGGCACTATACATCTGCAGATGCGACACATCTGGCTTGGTACGCACAGCATCTATCAACGTTTGGAAGGCGTTGGTGGCCAGCCCACGCACTCTACGTGAGCTTGTGCCTACGCTCACACAACTCATCATTCGCCGCCTCGCAAGCTCGAATATGGAGCAAAAGGTCATTGCTGGTAATGCACTTGGCGAACTCATCCGAAAGGCTGGTGATGGTGTCCTTGCTACACTCTTACCCACTCTGGAGGAGGGCTTGCACACTACCGATACCGATGCCAAGCAGGGTATCTGCATTGCTCTTCGCGAGCTCATTGCTGCTGCCTCACCAGAGCAGCTGGAGGACTATGAGAAGACTCTTATCAAGGTCGTGCGAACTGCTTTGGTCGACCCGAACGTGGATGTGCGAGAAGCAGCAGCAGAAGCCTTTGACGCTCTGCAACAAATCTTTGGCAAGAAGGCCGTCGATGAGGTTTTGCCATACCTGCTCAATCTCCTCCGTTCCGATGATGATGCTCAGAACGCACTTTCCGCGCTTCTCACGCTTCTCACAGACCAAGCACGATCGAACATCATCCTGCCAAACTTGCTGCCAACACTTCTTACTTCTCCCATGTCTGCATTCAACGCTCGCGCTATTGCTTCGTTGGCTGAAGTCGCGAGCTCTGCTATGACTAGGAGATTGCCAAATATCCTCAATACCATCCTGGACAATGTCATCGCCACCAAGGACGAAGACCTCAGGGCAGAGCTCGAGACATCTTTCGACAAGGTTCTGTTATCTGTAGATGAGTATGATGGACTGAACACTGCTATGAGCGTCATGCTGGCCTTGTCAAAGCATGATGACGAGCAGAGACGTGCGCGTGCCGACATGCACTTGGCCAAGTTCTTCGCAGAATGCGATGTCGACTTCTCAAGATACTACCCCGAACTTATCCGTTCACTTCTCATTTCTTTTGGCGATAGCGACACAGAAGTCGTCAAAGCTGCATGGACTGCTCTCAGCACCCTCACCACAAAGCGGCTTCGCAAAGAGGAGATGGAGGCGCTCGTCATTTCTACCCGCCAGACGCTCAACCAAGTTGGTGTTGCTGGTGCCGACCTTCCAGGTTTCTCATTACCTAAGGGAATCAATGCTATCTTACCCATATTCCTGCAGGGTCTCATGAACGGCACGGTGGACCAGCGAACACAGGCTGCTCTGGCTATCTCAGATGTAATTGACCGCACGAGTGCCAAGTCATTGCAGCCATTTGTCACTCAGATCACTGGGCCTCTCATCCGTGTGGTTACGGAACGCTCTGTCGAGGTCAAGGCAGCTATTTTGCTTACGCTCAACAACCTGCTGGAGAAGATCCCGACTTTCCTCAAGCCCTTCTTGCCTCAACTCCAGCGTACCTTTGCCAAGTCACTCGCTGATACATCATCTGATGTGCTGCGAGCGCGCGCAGCTAAGGCTCTTGGTACTTTGATCAAGTTAACCCCTAGGGTCGACCCTCTCATTGCTGAGCTAGTCACTGGATCCAAGACGAGTGATGAGGCTGTCAAGACAGCTATGCTGAAAGCCTTGTTCGAGGTTGTAAGCAAAGCGGGCAAGAACATGAGCGAAGCAAGCAGGAATGCCATTCTCAGTCTAATTGATAACGAGACAGATGATTCAAATGGTGAGTTAGACACGCGCTGGACTATGACACCAATCACTGACATGCTGCAGATGCTATGGCAATTACCAACGCGCGTCTCTTGGGCGCCCTCATTAGCTGCCTACCCGAAGATGTGGCTTCCAGCCTGCTCAAGGCTCGTGTACTTGCGACTCATTACAGCAAGGCGTCGATACTAGCACTCAATGCTATTCTGCTAGACGCTCCCGAGGCTCTGACGGAAACCTTCGCAGACGAGACTGTTACTGTCATCTGTCAGGGTATCGCACATTCGCAACCGTTCATATCGGACAATGCGATCCTCGCGGCTGGCAAGTACCTCCTCTCGGAGAAGAGCAACAAGAGCTTCGATCACACCAAGCCAATATTCGAGGCCCTTGCGCCTGTTGTTCAGCCCGGCCACCCAGTTGACACGAGGCGATTAGCACTAGTGGTTCTCCGAACGGTTGCTCGAGAGCACAACGAGCTCGTTCGTCCGCATATTGCGCTCATTGTACCAGTTGTGTTCGCATCTGTCCGCGATATGGTTATTCCAGTCAAGCTGTCGGCTGAAGCGGCATTCCTCACCATCTTCTCGGTTGTAGATGAAGAAAGCGCAGTGTTTGACAAGTACATGAGCGGGCCGGGCAAGGAATTGTCTCCTGGTCAGCAGCGCAGCATGGGAGATTACTTCAAGAGGGTGGCCACAAGGCTAGCAGGACAGGCAAGAGAGAGGAAAGAGGCCGAAGGAGGAGCAGGCGGCCTGGGTTTGTCGAGTGATGAGGTTGAGGATGAGCGTGAGATTTGGAGTGTAGGAATGGTAGAGTTGGGCGACGTGTTTGGTGAAGACTAATGGATACAACTACACGGGGGTGCATGCGTGGGTGTAGGTATACGACACAAAAGCGGTTGCAAAAGCGTTGGGACGGGAGCATTCACGAAAGCATTTGTCGAAGATGGATGCAGTCATAGCGAATCTACTCTGTATATTATGTATATTCAGGTGTTTTTGTATTGATGCGGTGTTGATGTTTTGGGTCTCGTTGGTGATGCAGTGATGCAGCCAGCGACTTGCTAGACTGGTCAGCGTTCACTCCGCAAGACCCCCGAGCTCTTACCTCATGCCCTCCACAACTGCATGTTGTTCCATCAGCCTAGGCCCCGCACGACGCTCGTTACCGCCCTTTTCCATCGAGAATCGCCACTGACTGTGTCTGCGACCATTTGTACGTTTCTCATAAACCGCGCGAGCGTCGCAGGGGCTGACCCGTGTTCGTCTTCGTGTCCGCAGTCGGTACGCGCGCATCTGTCCCGCTGCGCGACAGACCACACAACATCAACCACACAGCCAGGCATTGAGCGCCACCACGGCGCGTAGACAGGGCCACCATGGCGGGCACAATACGCCCAAATGACATGAATGTCTCGACGACGCCCACCATGTCCTCGGGCACCCTCCCCAGCCTCACATCCCTCCAAACCGACGTCGCAAAGAAGCCAAGCGCGCCACGAAGCCCCCGCATAGATGTCGAACCACTGTACACGGCCGTCAAGGCTTCAATAAGCGACTCCGACTGGACAATCTATAAGAAAGCGCTGTCTTTCTTCCTCCTCGGCAACCTGAACCAAGAGGAGCTTAGCCACAAGCTGTCCAAGATCCTGACGACACCCGCCCTTGAACACGCACACAATGCCCTCTTCACGGCCATATACGGCAATATATGGCGGGACCCTCCAGAAGCGGGTATTGCGAGCTGGGTCAGTAGCAGTGACAAGCCGACAAGCGGGACGGTCAAGGGGACAGGGGACGAGAGCGAGAAGAGGCTGAAACATGAAGTCATGCAGTTGAGCCGGAGAGAGAGGAAGAGGTTAAAAGGGATACCAGCAGGGGAGAGCCCGCTGAGTACAGGGCTGGAGGGGCTGGGTGCAGCTACGACGGGGCCGGCGCAAGAGTACGTCGAGGCACGACGAGCGAAGCAAATGGATGTCAGCGCCAACAACATCCAAGGTGGAGGAGGATTCGGCAAGACCAGTACGCATTATACACCAACCCTATCACTCAAGAAAAAAACCAGCCTGGCGTGAGACATGCTAACAGTTTTTACGTAGATTGGGATCTCGAAATCCGCAAACGCTACACCTCGGCCCTCTACGTCGAGACGCACGAATTCCCCACGGCAACAACAATCGGCTACCGCCTCCTCCCCATCTGCTACGAGTTCGGCCTCCCACAAGGCCACACACCCGACTGCCCAGACTACCTCAACATCGTGACGGAAACGTACATTAAAGAAGCGTTGACGAACCTACTCGGCAAAGTCAGCTCCAACGGCGCCGGTTACGTGCGCACAGGCGAATTTAAGAAGAAGCTTGCGCGCGAAGAACGCCTCGTCGAGCGCGGCGAGCTCCTACGAGGAAGCGGCGGCGAGCTACCCGCTGAAACGGAAGAGCGCCGCAAGCGCAAGTTGCTGTGCATGGAGGATCTGAGATTGGCGCTTGCGCTGGGGGATTCGTATCTCGGGCAAACGCCGCTTATCGCGGGGTCGATTGTGAATAGCAGGTACTTGGATACGCAGGGCTTGGAGGATGGGTATAATGCTAGTCCCGCGAAGCTACTTACAAACGGTGTCAATGGTGCAGCGACAGGTGCGAGGAAGCATCATCGAATCATCAATGGTGGGGAGACGTGGACGGTGGTGGACTTGGGCGATGCCATGCAGATTGACGAGCAGGTTAGTATGAATTGGCAGGGGGGAGGGGTGCAGGATGTCCAAGAGTTGGATGATGCCTTGGATGACATTCTTAATCTGGGTGACCTTTGATTCCTTCTTCTTCTTCTTTTATTTCTTCTTTTTCACATGTGGTCACGTGGGAGTTTCTGGCGTAAATTTTTTTTTCTACTTCTGCGGCTTTGCATCGGATGGGCGTTTTGGGAGGAGTTTGCATCATCGTCGCCATCATCACGGGTAGGTGCGTGCTTTTGGTGTTGGCAAGTGTGGAGGGAATGATACCCGATCTTTTCACGTCAGGTGGAGGGCAATGTCATTTGTTGATAAACGTCCAATGGACCCCTACTTGTTTCATTGCATGATTGACCTGCAATCCCACACCATGACGCGCTCGTCCCAGCCAGTGCTCGCACACCAGCCTTCTGCGCCAAAGAGACACCAATCCACGCCGGTGACAAACTCGGTATGCCGTCCCATTCTGCCCATCTCGCGCCCGCCTCCGTAGACCATGGGGTCTTCTTGGACCATGTTCTGCTGCTTTACACTGCCCATGCCCATGGCACTGCCATCAGTCCATACACGACACGTCATGTCGTAGCTGGCACTCAGCAATATGTCTGAGAGATGGGGACTCCAACTGATTTTGCGCACCGCATACTCGTGGCCCGGTAGTATGGCAATCGGACCCTGCTGCGGCATGCGGATATCAAAAGTCCTGATGACGCGGTCCACGCCCGCCGTGGCTACTATAGTATCCCGGTATTTATTCCAGTCGTGTGTGAGCGCTTCGGCAGGCGCAATGCCCACGGGCGCCGCAGCACCCATCCTAGCCTTTGGCGGCGTATGAATCGGCACGCTCATAGTCAGATGATTACTCGCGCTCGCCGGCGTCCTCAAATCAAACACTCTCAGGTGGCTATCGGAGCTCACGCTGCTGAGTATGCTGGGACTGTGCGGGCTGAAGCTCGCGGAATAAGTGCACGAGTGTGTGGGCAGTGTGGTGATGCTGGCGTTTGTATTTGGGTTCCAGATCTTGATTGTGCCGTCCCAGGACGAGGAGAGGAACGTATCTTTTGCGACGAGGTTCCAGTGGACGGCAAAGACTTCGCGCGCGTGTTCTTGCCATGAGGCGATGGGGTATGTGGGCACATTGATGTCGAAGAGCTTGACAGACCCGTCGCCGCCTGCCGTGAGCAGCTGGTTCTCGTGCGATTCCGACCACGTGCTGTCGAAGAGCGAGTCTTGCGTGTCGAACCTGAGGGGAAGGGGAGCGCAGTGGTTAGCATGTGATAGGCGGCGGCGGCGGCGGCGCGGGGGGAAGAGGGGATTACGTACCACTTCTCTGCAACGATGCCGTTAGCTGTGAGGCCTAGAATGTATAGCCTTCCGTTGCCGACGAGCCCAAAGTTTGCCGATGTCGCGACGGCAATGCGCGAATCGAAGAATGGGCTGTATTTGACCGAGTAGCCGTTGAAGCCCTGCGTACGGTACTCAAGCATCGTGGGCGGTTGAGGGGAGGGCAAGGGAGTTGGTGGAATGGGCTATGGCGCGTGCAACGTGTAGGGCGTATGGCGCATGATGGCCCGCAGCGAGGTGAAGCTTGTGAAGCTGTGCGGGTGCTGCAGCATCGTTACCGGTGACGGAGGACGATGGGTGGCATGGCCGAGGCGCGAGGCCCGTGGCGGGGCTGAACATTGATTGTCATCCCAGCGTTGTTCAGTCCCGTGACTGCGCGTTCGACTCGCCACTTGGCTGCCTAACACGTCGATTGCGTTTCGCTGGCTTGGCTATGAGTGCGTGCTGCAGTACCGGCGACCACTATGGACGCGTTTGTGTCCCGCAAGAGGAAGAGGAAGAGGGTTGAGCCAGAGTCTACGGCTGGATCGACTCCCATCTTACAGGCACTGCAGGGCACGCAGCAGGAAGAAGAGCCTACCGAATTCAAGCTTGCTTTGCTGGCCTCTCTTCACCCGGACCTGGATGAAGCAACGATACTCGAGACTCTGCTTGCCGCAGATGGGTCGGTCGAGCAAGCCTCGGACTATCTGAACGAGCCTCGGATTTCTGGCACATGCCCAAGGAAACGCCCCACCCTGGCCACGGTCGGCTATCAGTCGTCATTGAGCTCGTATCGTATCGCTCCGCCCACCGGGAACCCAGCGAAGAAAGCTTCTGTTAAGAAAGGCAAGACACTTTTTCTGTATAGCCCAGAAGACATTGAAGCCCATACGCCGTGCTCCATTATCCATAACTTCCTCCCAGCCAAGCAAGCTGATGCCCTGTTATTACAGCTTTTGGAAGATGCACCGACGTACAACAGTCTAGAATTCAAGCTATTTGACAGAGTGGTACTTAGTCCCCATACCTGTGCTTTTTATGTCAACAGCCTGGCAGAAGCAGAGGAGCAAAAGACCGAATACATATATGATGGTCGCAAGTTCGAGGTAGGCTAACAAGATTTGTATAATCTCACTTACTGATAGTAGTAGGATGTGCGGCAAAGCCTTCCAGAAATGCTAAAAGCATGTCCTCAAGTCGAAGTAGCCGTTAACCAAGAGATCCAGCGTCGGATACGCGACTACTACCCCAATGGTAAGAAACTCAAGTACCAATCGCCTCACCCCTGGAAAGCCAACACTGCCTTTGTCAACTGCTACGACGGCCCGCAGCAAAGTGTCGGATACCATGCCGACCAACTCACCTATCTCGGTCCCCGCGCCGTAATCGGCAGTCTAAGTCTCGGGGTAGCCCGCGAGTTTCGCGTTCGCAAGACGGTTGCGCAAGACGATGCCGAGCTCCAGAAAGCAGAGGGCTCATCAATCGCAGATGCACAGGGCCAAATCAGCATCCACCTGCCACACAACTCGCTCTTGGTCATGCATGCCGAGATGCAGGAGGAGTGGAAACACTGCATTGCTCCCGCCCAAACTATCGATCCTCACCCACTAGCCAAGAACAAACGACTTAATATCACCTATCGCTTCTACAAGGAGAGCTTGCATCCAAAGCATACGCCAAAGTGCACGTGTGGTGTGGCTGCTGTGCTGAGATGTGCGACGAGGAAGAAGGGGTCGAGAGGCAGGTACATGTGGATATGTCATGTTGGCTATGTGCCTGGCCAGAAGGGATGCAGTTTCTTCCAGTGGGCCGAGTTTGATGAGGATGGAGAACCGCCATGGATTTCGCAGGCAGAAGGGCACGGATGCCCAAACAGCTAAACCCCAAGATGAACGATTTGGAAGTGACAAATAGAAATTGGATAAGGACAAGAGCTTCCACTATGAGCGACCATCCTTCTTCTCCTTCTCTTGCCAGTCCTTCTTCACATACTCGTCAAACCAGTACACCGCTTGCAGAAAGGCCTGTTCCTTTGCAAACCTAGCCCGCGCATGCGACAAATCCCCCTTTACGCCAAATCCGTGCTCAACATGCGAGTAGAGGCACATTTGGTACGGCACTGAGCCGCCTTTGAGGATATCCTCTGTTTCGCGTCGCTTCTCAGCGGGGAAAATGTCATCAGTCTCTGTTTTTTGTTTTTGTTTCTGATTAGTATAACGCTCCAGTTCCCTACTGTCACAATGTAACACAACACAACATACCTGCAGCAGCAATACTCAACGGCCCCGCCACACCCCTCACCTCCTCCACCTCGACAAAACTCGGATGCGCAGTAAACCCCGCGTCCAACCCCCCTGCCGCCAGCCCCCCTTCCCGAAGCCACCTACACACATACTTGCCTCCAAAACAATATCCCACTCCCCCTAATCTCTCGACGCCCATCTCATCCCGCAGATACTTGATGACGCTTTCATAAATTGGATCGACGGTGTCGGACCGCGGCATCGTGTTGGCTATGTAGGTCTGTAGGTTGAACGAAGGGGAGATGGGATAGGAAACCTCGGCGCCGTTGAAGACGTCGGGGATGAGCGTTAGATAGCCGTTTTGGGCGAATTGGTCGGCGAGGAGCTGGATATTGGGAAAGTCCATGCCGAGGACGTCGGTCATTATGAGGATGGCGTTGGTGGTGGTGGTGGTGGTGGTGGCATTGGGTGGGTGGGTGATGTATGTGCGGACTGGTTTGGTGTGAGATAAAAGACATGGCAAGACTGTGTATATTTGGGAAAGAGAAGGAAAGAGGAGTTTCTTTACTGTTGTTTATGTACTTTATTTCTCCTTTGGGAGTGCCGGTGTGGATGGCGCCGACTACGCAGCAGCGTTGCATTGGGTGGGATGCCATTGTTGCTAGGTTGTGTTTCGAGGGTTGAGAGAAAGAAGGGAAAATGCAGTTGATGACTTTTACTTTTGATCAAGTGGGAAGGTATTCTTTATATGTTTGAAAAACACATGAAGCTACGCGTCCGATAGTACCTAATCGTTAGGCAACTCCGTGATACGTGGGTCATATCGGCAAAAAGGGCAGGGATTACTACGCCCTAGTACTTTACAGACGTACGCTAATTAATAACAAGTTCCAAGATGCTCTGATACTGAGGTTTTCTTCTGAGCATGATCTAGTTTGAAATGTTTATTAGGTAGCATCGAGAATAAAGCACAGAAAGAAAGTCGCCCGCTGTCCTTTGTGGCCGCACAGGTCCCATTAATGCCTAACCCGACTAACACTCCTCCTGACAACCCTCTCATCCACATAACTCCCCCTCGGCGTCCTAACATCAACGTCACTAATACGTCGCCTGGACCTACTCCTATGGCGTGTAGTGCTACGCCTTGGCTCCTCATAATATTCAATTACACGAGGCTGCGATCTCCTGTTGGATAATTGGTCAGCAAACATGGAAATTTTTGGAGTGCGGGAAACCCCTAAAACGAACCTGACTTCTACATAGTGGCCGTCATCGCTGTAGCTCTCTGAGCGGCGCCATTCGCGCGGTAAGCGCATTACACCGGCTGGTGGGTGCGACGTGAAGTTTCCTCGTCGAGGCGGTGGCTCTACGACGGTGCGGCCGCGCGTTTCGTAGGTCTTGAATAGACACATTGTGTCCAGTGGTTTTGTGGTGTTTTGGTTTCTGGAAGTCGGATGGGTGTGGGTGTTACCCGGGTTGTCGGGTATGACGATTTAGCCCGGATGCCTATGATGTTGTCTAATAGCAAATGACGCGTCTGCACTCAGTGCCAGCGATTGATGGTATCCAGATGAGCTTTCAAGAGCGGAGTTGGTATAGATTCACAAGGCAGTGCGGAGCGGTAGATTAATTGTAGTGCAAGTTGATGCGCAGTATTTCCAGACATGGTAATGACGTGCGCCAAGATGTGCTGGGGTGTTCCAAGGTTGTTCTCTGCTTATTATGCCGATGCATTTTGGCTTAGCTTACGGAACCTGCCTCCTTATTTCTGACATTGATAGAGACCGGGCTGTGGAGGAATTGAGGGATGGCTGGTCCTGATACATATCCCTAGTGCATGTACAGCGTATGTGGAGCTAGGTCCGACGGCACCAGTCGCGGCTCACTCAACGTGTATACCCTACACGAAAGATGTAATCGGCGGAAGATGCAGGTATTCATGCAACGTGATGGGAAGCATGTCAATTGTATTGCTGGCAATAGCTGGCTATGGCTAGGAAGTGGTAATAGGTGTATGGAGACAGCTACCCCCACCTGCCCCGCGACTCGTACTTAGCTTGTTTACGCCGAAACACAGGCGGTGACGAAGCAGAGGCCACCACCGCCAAAGCGACCAGGCTCACATTGTTAGCTTTGGCACAATTGCATACCTTCTCTCCATACTAGACACTACAGCCCGTCATGTCGCTAGTTTCAGGTACGAATATCGAGCATGTGGACCTTTACAGTGGCAGCAACTCAGCATTGAACAGAAGCCATCTGGGCAGCGTCCCCTACAACAACCCGAGGACAGGCGACACCGCTATCCTCAGACCCCAAGGGCGAACGCATAGCTTATGCGGTATGGACATGGCCATTGATGTTCCTAGTAACGTGGCTGACGTCGTCACATAGTCTGGCAAATCCGTCTTTCTTCGCTCCATCGACGATCCCGCCGTTAGCAAGCAGTACACGCAACACACGGCGCAGACAACCGTCGCCCGCTTTTCGCCCTCTGGCTTTTACGTTGCCAGCGGAGATGCGTCCGGAAGTGTCAGAGTATGGGACTGTGCGGGCGAGGGGGCTACAAAGGGCGAGTACCACATCATCGCAGGACGCATCAACGACTTGGCGTGGGACGGCGACTCGCAACGTATCATCGCTGTGGGTGACGGCAAAGAGCGGTTCGGGCACTGCATCACGGCCGACAGCGGCAACAGCGTAGGCGAGATCTCGGGGCACTCGTCCCAGATCAACTGCGTCTCTATCCGCCAGCAACGGCCACTCCGCGCAGCCACCGGCTCCGACGACACCAGCCTAGTCTTCTACCACGGCGCACCCTTCAAGTTCAACACCAGCCTGAGAGGCCAGCACAACCGCTTCGTCTTCGGGACTGCCTTCTCTCCCGATGGCTCCGTCTTCGCTAGCGTTGGCGCCGACAAGCGCATCTGGCTATACGATGGCAAGACCGGCGAGGCTAAGACGCAGATTGGGGAGGGTGTGCATACCGGTAGCATATTCGGCGTGTCGTGGGCCAAGGACTCGAGCAAGTTCGTCACAGCCAGTGCCGATCAGACGGTCCGTATATGGGATCCTGAAGCGGGCAAGGCCATTCAGACGTGGAGGATGGGCGAGGAAGGTGTTGCAAGTATACCCGATCAGCAGGTCGGTGTTGTATGGCCAGCAGGCCGCAGCGATGGCCTTATTGTGAGCGTGGATCTTGAGGGCAATCTGAATTACCTTGTTGACGGTAACCCGAACCCCACCCGCGTTATCCGGGGACACCAAAAGAACATCACAGCTGCCGCCATTGCCGGAACTACCTTCGCCACAGGCAGCTACGAGGGTCGTGTGTTGGCATGGGACACCGCCACGGGTCTGGCCGACAAGGTCGAAGGCGCCTCCCACTCCAGCTACGTCGCCGGCATTACTACGTCTGATGGTAAGAGTGAGACGGAATTGCACAGTGTTGCATGGGACGATACTCTGCGTTCCATTTCTGTTCCGGACAAAATCTTCACTGGAGAGGCTCTCGATCTTAAGTTCCAGCCCAAGGGCATTGCGGCTACGTCGAGCATCGTCCTGGTTCCGTCATCCGACGCGATAGCTGTATACTCCAAGGGCAACCAAGTAAGCTCGCTATCTGTCAAGTATACACCCACCTCAATCGCTGCGCACGCCTCTGCAGTGGCCGTTGGTGGAGATGATAAGCTTGTACATATCTACACGCTGTCCGGCACCGAGCTCAAGGAAACAGAGACGGTCCTCCGCCGTGCGACGGCGCCAATCTCTGCACTCGCTTTCTCTCCATCGGGAAAGAAGCTTGCAGTGGGTGCTGGCAATGGCAAGATCTATGCATACGAGACAAGTGCGGACTGGAAGGTCATCACCGACAGATGGAGTGCACATACCGCACGCATCACTTGCCTTGCGTGGGATGGGAGCGAGAACTTCGCTGCAAGTGGTAGCCTAGACACAAACGTCATGGTCTGGAGCACCGAGGATCCAGGAAAGCGCACCAAGGCCCTGAACGCACACAAGGATGGAGTCAACGGCGTCGCGTGGCAGAAGGCTAACAGAGTCATCTCAGCGGGTGGTGATGCAAGCATCAAGGTCTGGAGTGTAAAAGCATAAGATGCCACCAACATAGCATGCCCCCGCTATACGTAAAGGAGATACATGTCTGACCAGCTGAAGATGACGGATCACAAACAACGCTCATGGGACTAAATCAATCTTAGAGGACTTTGAAAAGGTGAGGCGATGTGCCCTATGATAGTGGGGCTGCGTGCCTGCCGTTTACCAGCCGCTCGTGATGACGTGACTCAGTCAGCCTGACGCCCACAGCGCTCTCATCCTCGCTTGTCTTACATTGCTAATGTGAGCTGCTTCCAAGACACTTTGGTCCGTCTCTTACTTCACAGACTTGTAATTCATATCGGCGTCTTCAGAGAATGGGATGCAACCTTGAGTATTGTTCTACTTGAGAACCTATCCGTTGCGCCTTGCGACTACTTCTCGCCGGTAAGCCCTGTGCGCCTTCTTTGCCTTCTTTGCCTCGTTATTCCAGTATGCCTCTAAGTCTCTTGGTGCTAACGGGGCTGAAAGTATGCAAGCTAAGGTCCTCCACGAAGACACTGCATAGGGCACACGCCCTTATTTTTTGCAGCACTGCGTTATATCTTCGCTTCATTTCCTGAGCTTTCATCAACCTCGAATCTTTGCTGTCCATCTAAATGCTTGCCAATGCAACGGTCGCCTTGCACTAGCTACTAGCGGTATCCCCGAATCATCTCATTCCAATGAACGACTCCACGTATGTCGATAGTGACGGTAGTGTGCATCACCCTTTTTCCAAACACTGCCTTAGCGTCAGCCTCGACTCTAATGCCATCGCAAATGCCTTACAACAACAGTTCAATTACCATCGTCTCTCGGTAGCCACAAAACAACGGCAAGATTCAATGTTTTATACTTCGCCTCTGGACGCACCACGACCACTAAGCACCCAGTATCAGGCTGGCCTGCAGTCTTGTACTATTGGGCAGACTGATCCGCACAGCCAAAACGACTATTCGCACCTTCCAGGAAACAACAGCATGTCTCGCCCGAGATCGGAATATTCATCGACATCTAACGGTCGAGCGTCACAAGGTTCCTTCAGTGATAACCCAGCTTCTGGGGGTTCAGCTGTGTCCCGCCCCTATTCGATCGCGTTAGCAAACCAACCCGTTGTGTTTCAGCCCAGTTCGTCACTGCAGCGTCTGCAGCACGAAGAGACTCATAAGAGACGGCCATCGAATTTATCGTCGAACACGGGATACGATCATACAGTTCTCGGCAATGTGAACTCATTTCACTTCGACATCAACGATATCGTTGGTTCAAGTGAGAGTGGGAATGACAGTCGTGTCGGGAAACTTGGTCAACTTACATATAACGAGTAAGTGCTCTCCACAGTATCTCAACGTGCGGTCAGTAAGCCACAGTTTATCTTTCGCTTTCCCCCGAGTTTTCGGTTGCTTTGGCCATTGCTTCCAGGATTCCCTCATCTTTTTCCGATCCGCTCACCTGAGCAAAAAAGCTGGCCTGCATTTCTTGGAACTCCCCAGTTTGGACCACAGCCCTGAAATATATCGACGCCGTACTAGGATCAATTGTTATTCATAGCAACCAACAGCATGACCGCAACGTGGTCGATCGTTCAAAAGATTGCATGACCGGAAAGGGTCCTGGGGAAGAAAGACATACATCTGTTTCAACTTACGTAGGAAGTTACTTCTTTAGTTCTCTAAAGAAGTTCTTCCGTCTTCCGGAATGGAACACGCCCGAACTTCCTCCAAAGGTTTTAGAAGTCTATACTTTACCAGCAAAGGTATGCAATGCTACTGTAACTTGGGATCCTTCCAAAGGGAACGGTAGTAACCACCTGGTTCGTTACAACCTATCACAACAACAACAGCACATTGCCCGCCTCATCATGATGTCACATGATGAAACATTTCCACAGTACCAACAAGAGTCCTCATATCGCCAAAGCTACAATCAGCCTAGTTTGGCCCGCGTGGATCTAATGAGCTCAGAACATTAGACACAATCATTTATGATGACGCCTTATACCTCTGAAGCATAACCAGAAAACACTAACCGCTACATAATCCGGACTTGGATACGGCAGTCAACAAAAACCTGATATTCGTTTTTCGATCAGCCTAATACTTGGACTATATATATATACTATCTAGAAATGATCCTCAACTTTCCAGAGCGTATTCTAACGATTGCAAATGAGAAACTCGAGCTTTCCTACACCATTTTCTCCAATATCTCGCCCTCAAGTTGGATCTTTTGGTCAACGCGTGCCATATCCGCTACAACCGTAAGTCACAGAGTCTATCTGACAATTTCTTTTACGCTAAAGCCATTCCAGTTGCCCATCTTCTCATGAGAAGGGCATGGGTGTGATTTCACAAAAGTCTTCAAGTCCCCCAACTATTACCAATCGCTCTCCGGTTCATGTTGTAACTCTTCCAACATTCACAGACGTTGATCCTGTCATTGGCCAGGTAACCCTCTCGGGCAAATTCAAATGCTTACAAGATGGCTGCCACGGCGTTGAAGGTCTCAGCTTCAATCGTCTAGCTGACTTTAAGCGTCACTATGATAACGCCCATCTGGGATCGTCGATTGAGTACTTCTGTCCCCAGGACGGCTGCCCCCGCTCAAAGAACCCGGCAGAGGGGAAAGGTCAGGGGCGGAGCTTTAAAGGACGTAAGGATAAGATGAATGAACATTTGAGGACGGTGCATATGAAGGATGAGAAAAAACAGAAGGAAAACGGGGGAAGTGACGATGGAGGAGGAGAAATAGAGTATGACGAGTGACTTCCAAGTAAAGTGCCAGAGAGTAGGTGTCGAGCGACAACTGCTTGTGTAGCATGATTCTCTGAGTCTCGGCCAGCTGTGGGTGGCTCCGTTTCTTGTCATACGAAAATTAAGGCAAAACATATTCGGCTCTCC
>KE747818.1:532822-549302 GCA_000465215.2 Pyrenophora seminiperda CCB06 | reverse complement strand
TAGCCTTTCGCAATATCTTAAATTAATATAAATAATACGCACGAAGGGTAAGATTTATTCTACCTTCTTGCTAAAGTAATAAAGTTTAGTTGTATTAAGACATTAATGTTCGTATAGAAAAGTAGTAATACTAAGGAAAAGTGGCCGTCTCGTTAGTCTGGCCGTCTCGTTGGTACTTGACGTTATTTAGGTAATAATTTAATTAGTAGGTGGGTTGGGATTGGCCGCATCGGCAAAGCGTGGCTGCAACTTCCGACAATGGGTCGACTCGCTTCTCGCTCCTCCCTCTGAACACGACCGGGAAGCTGAAGACTTTGCAAACTCATCAAGCATGCCTGAGCACCAATATGATGGTAGAACCCGGTCAGACTGATAATCATGCTTCTCAAACACGGAAGTCTGGATTCGTCATCAACAAGCATCGGCAAGGGTCCAACGCCCACAACGCCCAAAGACCGAGGTAGAGGGACCCCTTATGCCCTTGTCTGGCGCACAATTTACTTCATCACCCACGTAGTGAAGGCTAATATTTCCAAGGATGTTTCCAGTGCTCACGGCGGCGCATAACCTGTGACAAGGCTCAGCCATCGTGCGCGAAATGCCTTAAGAGAGGAATTGAGTGCTCTGGCGTCAACCGCATACGATTTGCTGAGGGAGTCGCGAGACGAGGCAAGTTCAAAGACTGCACGGTACCGGATGTCAGCACCAATGGAGTGGCTTGTCTACCAACCACCGTGTCATTTCCCATGGTAAGATGGCCAGGTGAGACGAAGAGACTGGCAAAGTCGGGAGAAACTGGGAAAAGGCATCGCACAAGAAATGCACCGGCCAGCTCGCATGGAATTGCAGGACAAAAGGAGAAACTTGGCGGTTCTTCTCCTATTTCGCTGGCTGTTGCTACAAACACATCACCCAACCACCCAGATTTACTACGTATCCCAAAAAAGCAAATGTTGAAAACGGATGCCGAGGGAGATATAGAAGAGATTTTGCGAATTGAGGATCGCAGGTTGCGGCGTTACTCGAACTACAATGATCTGCAGCCCTGGATCGCGCCACTGAGCACGGAAGCACGCATGTTGTTCTCTCATTTCTCGGAGGCTATTGCCCCAGCCATGGTCCTCTTTGACACGACTGAGAATGGTTACCGCGAACTCTTCCTACCTATGGCTCTTGAGGATGAGGTGTTGCGTCGAGCCGTGGTCGTTGTAGCGGCACATCATCTCAGCCGCGAGAGGCCTGAATTGCAAGAGGCTGCTGACGCTGGTCGCACCGCAATCATCTCGCGCTTGCGCAAAGACTCCCTATCTGCCACTGCAGATCAGGTTTTCAACAAGTTCACCTGGGCAACGTTGATCGTGTTGCTCGTTGGGGAGACAGTCACTGGCAGTGCCGATTACAGCTTTCTCATCCAGATGTTGCTATGTTTATCGGCAAACAGTAGGGTAAAACATGATTCACCAGCGAACAGGTTCCTCCGGACTCAAACGAAAATGTAGGTTACTACTATGTATGACCTGTCATATTCTTAGCTGATTGTTATCTAGGTTCGAGATGCTTGGCATGCCGCTACTTGGTGAATACAATGGCATACTTACTTTGCAAGGATTGTCCCAATGGCAAGACTGGCTTACATATGAGCAGTTTCCGGAAGGCTCGGAGAACCATCGCATCATCGTCAAGATTCGGCAGTGCTATACCGCTGCCTGTGACATCTACGTTCAACGTGCTACGAGTGGGTACAAAAGATCCTCTGTATCAACGCCTTGCGGATACGATGTGATCAAGCATGCCACCACGTGTGATTTGATGGAGCTACTCTCGCAAATACCGCCACATGCGCCGGGTGCGCATGGGCTTGTATGGCCATGCTTTTTTGGTGGCGCTGAAGCGACCGAACCTCATCAGCGCGCCTTCTTCGTCAATTATATGAACAGCATCTACGCCCGTACGAAATTTCGGAATATACTAATTGCCGTGCAAAGTTTGCAAAAGCTTTGGGCTAGCAAAGGAGACAAGCGATGGACACAGTGCTTGACAGAACATTCCAACGTATTGGTAATGTAATGCACGCTGATAAAGAATATGATAAGACGGAACGTAGGGGAAGAAACATTCTAAAGCTCGACAATGTCAAGTCGTGGCCCATGGTAATGCTTCCGAGCATAGAAAACCCAATTCAAGGCCCCAAAGATGCCCATCACACCAATAACGACACTCGAATAGTCTATTCAACGTCAGTTCTACCCACGGTATGATCCAGTGCACACGACTTACTCATATTACTGCCTGTGACGGGCATTCTGACTGGGAAGCAATAGAAAACGAGTACAAAAACGGCAAATAGCACCGTGACCATGTTGGCTACCCAACCCAGAACCGCTGGGAGCCTGAAAGAACGATTCGACGGCAACCAAAGCGATGATCTACTTCGATACATCAACAATGAGGCTGGGAATGCGTAGGTAATATGCTGTAGGATCAACCCTGTCCCGATAAAGGCATTGAAGGCCGAGGTTGAAGCTAGGTAAACGCATCCGATAATAGCCATGATACAAAAGTTAAAAATCAGGGCGGCGATAGGCACCTCTTTCGTTGGACTAATCCTGTCGAGCCAACGACTTCCGGAGATTGCATTGTCCCGCGCAAAGGACCATGTCAGTCGAGAGGCAGTTTGATGAGTCCCATTCAGCGCGAAGAATGACATAATCAGGAGAAGGGCAACAAACACGGTAGCAGCCACATTGGACATGATGCTCTGTCGCCAAACCTCGAATACGGGCACACTGAAAGGGAGTTAGCAAGCTTCAGCTTTTGAAAGACATTCAGAAATTACCCAGTCGCAGTAGAAAGAACAGCCTCCAGGTCCTTGATACAGTACACCATGGTGACGGTGAAGATAAACGACGTCACGAAGCCGATAATGATGGTACTCATCAGTGCGCGCGGTACCACCACCGCCGCATTCTTGCATTCCTCTGCCAAATGTATGGCACCGTCGATGCCAGCGTACATGAAATTCGGATTTACAAGACCAGTCAAAAAGGCGATGCTGTTAGTCCAACCACTATCATTCAGGAATGTGCGCCACACCATTTCCGAGGGCTGGAATTGTGAGCTACTACGAGAAAGACTGGCAATCAAGAGTGCCGTAAAACTGGCAATGGATATGAAAACTGCATGATCAGTGGGGAAAACATTGCTAGCCATATGGAACACCTACAGCCAACGTCATGGATCCACATGGTCCGCTTCAGGACGTAAATATTGTACAGAAGGATCGTCAAATTTGCGGCTTGATATAGCAAGAAGACATGCCAAGATTTCGGTACGTAGGACGGGTTCCAGAAGATGGCCATGCCTATGATTTGTTGAGGAATGATGATGGCAACCCCTGCAGCAAGAGAAATCCAAGTAAACACGTTGGTGGCGCCACAGCAATAGCTCTACAAGAGAAATTAGCAAGTGGTACACGACTATGACACCGGCAAGACTCACCAACTCTCTACTCCAACGCTTGGGCGCCAGAATGCTAGTCCAATGATATTGCCCACCAGCCGTAGGGTACACACTGGCAAGCTCCGCCAACGTTAGAGCACATGACCCGACCAACACCAACATGATGATTGGTCCATAGACCAAGACGGCGGGGCCACCTTGGGACATAGCGAGAGCGAAGGTGGCTGCAATGCCAGCCCAGCTGTTGCATATGCACCAACCAGCCGAGATGATCTCAATGGCGGACATGTCCCGTGCATCCTCGGGTTGTACATCGAGGCCAACAAGCTGGTATGCGAGATTTCGGACTTGTCCTTCGTGCGTCGTTGTTTCTACCATGTCTTATCAGAACTTGGTCTATGATGGCCGACGGGCCTGTGGAACCTACGCCGCTCCAGCTCCAACGAAGGCTTCATTTCCTTTTCATCGCCCATTTCGAACATGAAGATAGTTTATTTCAAAACGATGTTTTACCGAGTTGTATTTGACGAAGTGAGTAACAGGCGATAGGTTTCGATGCCACATTCGACGTTGTCTTCCCACCGCTCATATGTATCAATTCCTCATTACACTATTCACAGACAGGTCGGAGCCAAGACGAGATAACGATAGGAACGCAGCTTATCATGGTGTGTTATCGTTTGCCATGGACGTCTATCATGTTGTGATCCCCGCATTCTGTGGATTAACAGCACTTTCCGCATTGGGATGCTAAAGTGAGAAAACGTTGCACAACGCCGAGCACTCGGTGGTATTACTTGGTACTTATTCCACAGGTTTTACCGAAATAGCATCACAAGGTGGAGTAGTCCTGTCAGGACTTGTGTAGTTGTAACGTTCATAGAGGCGTAGCGTTCCGCGATCGCGCTTGTATTCCGCGATGCCACCACGATGCCGGCATGTCGACCTTGACTAATGGAGCCATTTCAAACGGCTTCTCTAAATTCTAATGGTTAGATCAGATAAGATGCCGTAGTGCCATCCACAGCGCTGCGACGTATTGGGATACAAATCGTCTAGACCTCGTTGTGGACTTTCTCACATTAGCAGCCCGATTAGGAAACTGACTAGCCCAGCAACTGGCGCTAGTATATCGAACAACGACATACAACCCCTGTCTATGGAGAATAATTTTCCTTTTAGTTACCTTATCTGGTAATATCTCAGCTCAAATTTCTCTTCGATTGCGTCAAGTTCTCTTCTATGGGTGGATATATGGAAGACAGGTAAACTCTTCACCGACTGTGATCATGTGGTATAAGTGAGAGCTTTAGCACGTTACTCGCCCTCTCTCCATCCGACTATACCGCGTTTCTACTATTAAGTTCCTTTTCTTTGTCTTTATAATGGCTTCTCGCGACGGATACTGCTGGACCCCTAAAGATGGCCTCAAGGCTGGTGTGCCATCTGTCGGCGTCATATCTCCTTCCACGAATGTTAGCAGCTCACAGATTCTCTACGATGTTGTGGTGATTGGGGCAGGATACTGTGGCTTAACAGCCGCTCGCAACGCGGCTATTGAAGGTCTAAAGGTCTTATTGCTCGAAGGGCGTGACCGCGTTGGTGGACGTTCATGGTCATCCAACATTGGCGGCTATCCATTCGAAATGGGCGGTACATGGGTCCACTGGGGCCAAGCGAATACCTGGCGCGAGATCCTGCGATACCAGATGGAGAAGGACTTGGAAATGAGTTTTGACTTTTCCAAAGGCGTGAACCACTTCGAACTCGGCTCTATGCAAGGATCGGTCACTATGAGCCATAAAGAAGAGGTAAGTCGTTGTAGTTCTCCGTCCCAGCATTCTTGCGCTAATATATGGTTTATAGGACGAGCTTCTGGCGTCGGCACTGAAGAAGTTCACCAACGTAGATGGCGTATACGGTCGCAAAACAATTCCATTGCCCCATGTAACCTTTCGTAACCCAGCATCCATCTCACTCGACTCGCAATCAGCACAAGACCGGATCAACGAGATTGCCACGACTCTTTCTCCTCAGGAGCGTACTGTTCTCGAGGCTTCCATCCTCCTTGCTAGTGGCGGTACGCTAGAGACCACAAGCTTTCATGAGTTCATGCACTGGTGGGCCATGTGCGGCTACACCTATGCAGGTTGGCTAGACATGCTAATCACATGGAAGTTTCGGGACGGTCAATCGACGTTTGCGCGAAAGTTCTTCGACGAAGCTCTCGCCACAAAACGGTTATGCTACTCTTTCAACACGCCTGTCAGCCACATCCACGATACCGGTTCCAGCGTCAACGTCACCACTCGCAACGGCCAAACCTACCGTGCCCTGCGTGTCGTCTCCGCTATGCCTCTCAACGTCTTGGGTAACGTGACGTTCGACCCCCCACTGTCACCCGGCAAGCAAGCAGCAATAGCCACAGGCCACGTGAACCAAACGGCCAAAGTACATGCCGAAATCTCCAATCCAGACCTCCGATCATGGACAGGCATCAACTATCCACACAACCAGCTAAACTACGCGATTGGTGACGGCACCACCCCAGCCGGAAACACACACATTGTATGCTTTGGCGGCCAGCACAACCACCTCGATCCCGAAGCCGATATTGAAACCACAAAGCGCGCTGTGACCTCTCTCTTCCACCCTGCACACTACAATGGCAAGCATGTTGAGATTGAACGACTGGTGTTCCACAACTGGAGCGAGGATGAGTTTGCAAAGGGGGCTTGGTTCTTCCCGCCACCCGGGCTGGTGAGCAGGCATCTGAGCGATATGCGCGAGCGCCATGGAAACGTTTTGTTTGCCAATTCGGACTGGGCGTTGGGCTGGCGGAGCTTTATTGATGGGGCAATCGAGGAGGGAACGAGAGTGGGACTTCAGGTGCGGAGAGAGATTGTAGAATTACAAGATACGACAAGGTCGAACTTGTAGTTTGTGTATGTAGTTTTGGAAATAAAACACATAAGCGAATTCGTGGCAATACAAATTGAAAACGTCGTTCAAGTCTTTGTTCCATCTAAATATATCATTCTTCATTCTATCCAGTCGCAAGATATTCGAACATGGTATCAATCGCCTGCCAAAATATGCCCATAAAGAAAACAAGATGGGGAAAATGGCTTCCTAAAACGGAAAAGAAAATGCAGATAAAAGGAAGCCCAGTCGTGTATATCGTGTGTTATTATTAAAACGTCATGACCAATGAGTAATCGTCAAGATAGGGTATTTATTTCTCTCATCGTCAGGGGGGTTTTCCACCTTTTATACCCCCCTATTCAGTCTTGCAGCCAACGGAGGCAACGGCATATGATTTTCATGGAGAGCCCCATGTCGCTCGTACACTGACGAACGACCAGGTGAAAATTCACTTTGCAACTCGACTTCGCTGGTCATGGTGATGGTCATGTCGGAATCGAGCTCTTCGGATGATCTTCTCGGGCGAAGCTTGTCCAACAGGCGTGTGATGCCCTTTTTAGGCTGCGAGCCCGCCTCCTCCTCATCCTCCTCTTCGTCATCCAGGATCGCTCCCTCGCTCCCCCGCTCCGAATCATCCCGCATTAAGCCTGCTTCTGCATCTGCCCAGTGCTTCATCTGGTAGCTTTGGCCCTTGTCGCTTGCGAGTTCAGGTATGCCTCGGGGCGCTGCGGATTTGCGGCGCGAGGAATATGCTGCCGAGGCGTTGGGCGTCAGGGTTTTTGACGTGTGGCCGGTTGATTTTCTGAAGGAGATGCCGCTGGTAAGGTATCTGGACAGGCTGAAGGGTATTTTTGTAAGTAGTGGCTTAAGAACGGGGGCCGAGGCGCATATCTAATTAACTGGTCAGCGTTTTTGCTTATTTTCTGAGCTGAGCGCATTCTACTTACCACGCCCAAATCAATTTCCACGGCAGCTGAAATCCATAGGGGATAGGCGTACCAGGTCTGGTCGTATTCGTTGAAAAGGCTTCGGTATATGAACCATGTTCGAACGATTCCGGCAGCGGTGACTATGAGGCCCATGCCAAAGAGCATGGCTACAGCGATTCGTTGGCTAAGGGGCATGTGTAGCTAAGTAGTAGTAAGTATGCTAGTGGCGATTGTAGTTGGTGGAAGGCTTACTCTAAAAACTAACGGCATTGGCGTTATTGTAGTGAGCAGATCTGCAACGGAGTTGATGATTCCGCATATCAGAGTCCATACAGCTTCGTCCATGCATGTGTCTGGTGGTGCGCCGATGACCCAGTAATTCTCTATGGGATTGCAGAAGAAGATTGCGATGCAAGTGAAGGAGATAAAAATGCCAATGGTATATGCGACATTAACGTGGACCAGCCACTTGAACCATCTGAATTGACGGTTGAATTAGCATATGGGCAATACGGGCAAGGCATATCATTGGGGTGCTTACGATTTTCCCGAATCCGATATCAGTCGGTAGAAGAAACAGTGGAGGGACAGTCTTGTGAAAGTGGCAGCGGCGGTGAATACGATCTTGGCTGTCATGGCGATTTTGTATGTAGGGACTATGTGGGACAGAGGTATGTCCCAGACATGTCTGTAATGGCACAGAGTAAGTGAGAATTCCACTTCCTATTCGTAGCATTGTATAACTTACCTATCCCATCCATATCTGCCGTTCGCCAAGAGTACAACTGTCGTCAGACCTATTGTAAACAGCTGCACACATTAGACACTGGCATATGAAGGGTGCTTGTCGACTTACCAGCGCGAGCAGAATAAATACATCATCAATACCAAACCATCTCTTTATTACAATACGTGTATACAAACGCGCAGACACAGTCAGTATGACTAACGTTATAAAGATTGCGTTGACGATGATGAGTGCTGGGCCACGCGTCTCGGGATTCCGGTAGTTTGGTGTTGGCCATGACAGAAGAACGTCCAGTGGTGGGAGCTGCATTCTGAGTTATTGGTGGCCACCCAGACTGAGCTCGCCAGACATGCGGTCACAGACGTCAAGTGTGCAGCGGGTCGAGGAAGGGATCAGCCACTTAGGGGGGAAGGAGGTCAAAAAGGAAGGCCAGGCCTGGGATAAGGACGTCGATAATATGCCCTGGTCCCCAGCGGGACATGCCGTTAGCTCTTCCAGTGCTGGGATTGAGCCTTGGCCCTGGTTACGGGTACTGGTGGTGTTACATTGGCTGCAAAAACTCCGCGTGGTACACGGCCGTAGGGTACATGACAAGGACAATCACGGCACATGGGCGGGGTTCACGCACACGCCCTGGGGCGCGCCGTGGAACCAAAGATGATGCAGGATAGCTCTTGAGCAACCGCTTGATACTCGTATGAGGGTACGAACATGGCTTGTACCCGCCACGTGGTGATGAATTCCCGGTCCGGAAGGGCGTACTTGCGAAACGGTTTGCTGCATAGGAAAGGAGAATGGCATTGCTAGCTCAGCCGGATGCCAAATGTCCACAACAAGACCGAGTCCAGAGGTTGCACTAAGCTGACATTAACAATAGTCTCTTGTCTGACTGTCCAGTGATAGCAGAGCATTGTGGCCCGAGTAGCCCAACCTGCGCCAACGGGAGCTAGGTAGTTCTCGAAACTTTCGGCAGTACCAGCCGCCCCGATACAATCGTTCCGGCACCTGGACCCGACGTGGAGACGGCCAACACGCTGATACATGATGATGTGATGCCTGCATGGATGCATCAAGAGGATCCCACGGTCCCAAGGGAAGGTAAGTCGAGGCGTCTGCAACCACAAGTGGGTCATATACCTTCTCAACTAGGCCTAGCGTTGGCGGCGCTTGTATCTACCCTGCGACGATCGCATCTTCAAAACTCAAAACTATGGGCTCCTCTCGATCCAATTGCCATCTCCGCGTCATGTTTAAGACAAACACGCATCTTAAGTACACCTACTGTACACAAATTTACCCGCCGCAACGCCAGGCCCAAGGCTGGTAGCGAATATGAATAATCATATTGACCGTCCAGATAGCCACGGTCATTTCCTTAGGCGGCGCGCAATCTGCATGGACGTTGTTGGTGTTGCACGGGTGACCTGGGAGTCCCGGCAACCAACCGACTTGTGCGGAGGAGCATCTGATGAACGCATACTAGAGTACCAGTTGAGTAGCAGCACCTGATGAGTTCGAAATTCGGTAGCGATAGGCATTGTGGTTGTTGAGATGCAAGTTGAGATGCAAGTTGAGATGCAGTTGAAGCTCACCCGGGAAGCCCACCCTGGAACGCTTACCCACATTAGACATGTGGTGGTGATGCAACCGATGACGCCCACATCAAATCCTTTGGCCCAATTCGGCTCCAAATGCCATTTTGCTGCATTTCTTTGGGAACCTCCTCCTAGCTCAAATGCCTAGACTTAATCATGACTCGGGTTAGGCTCTCAGCAATGTGCCGAAAACCGTCCAAGCTGCTCAGATGTGGCTGTTGTGGCTGAATGCTAGCGACTCGCGTGAAGAGCTTGGAGCATACTCATGAGACCGGAGCAAGGCACGCCTTGGTGACTGAAAAAGGCACGCCTTGAGTCTCGAGTTTGCCATGCTAGCAGTGGAATTAGACCATATATCTGCAAGGCCAGAGCTCGTCGCCGCATATGCCTTTTTCAGCAAGTTTACAGTATCTCAAATATAGCTACAGGGATAATCCTTTACCACCAAATTCCCTACCTACTGTACGAAATCTCCTACTCGCTATGATGAAATCGTCCATACTATCCCTACGTTTCTCTTCTCCACGCTCCGTATGTTTTTCTATTCTATTTACTGTTCAAGCTAACGGAACCTAAGGCATTGCAGATCTCTGTGTTGGCCTTGAAGTCAAGTGTCAGTGACGCCTCCGTCTCTCTCGCTTTCTGCCAAAGTTCCATCAAGCCCACTACGGACTTTCTTCACGCTTCTAGAGCCACGTGGGGCTTCATCGCCGAACCCTGTGCACGTTTCACTGGGCCAGTTAGCGCGCAATATCTTCTAGATCCCTTTCTAGGCAATGCGCATATTCTTTGCTTATTTTCGGCACCGTCGCGGGTGGCGGTACTAGAAATTTGACTAGCCACGGCTTCGGAAGGTTACAGCCGTGCCCTTCCAGGACACAAGGCGTGCGACTGCGAGCTATTCATATACATTAGTCCTGAGTGTGGGAGCCTCTGGCGAAACGGACTTTGTAGGATCTATTTCCCTTGTCCGATATCACGTCTGCACTTGCCAAAAACACTTTCTAAAATTAGTGTGAGTGTGGATGGTATTCGGTACCAAAGGTGAAGTAGTACTTCCGGCACATGGAGTGAAGTATTATGGAGCATTACCGATGTTTATCAATTCCAAGCAGCTAAGCTCGAAAGTGTCTCTACCTAAAGCTTGGGTACAGCTACTAGTTTACACATCGAACATCACAAAATGAAGCTACCATGTACCTGCAACTCACTCCCCTGCAACCTCCTCTTGACAAAGTATGGCATCCTTCAGATGAACAAACTCAAGGTCTTTTCACCAAACGCCTTGCACTGACAACTTCCTTCTTTGTCCAGGATACTCTGTGCTCAATCTTCGTAACTCAGAACAGAGGCGGCTAGAAGACATTGTGCCACCAATTTTTCAACTTGTGCCACCCATTTTTCAACTTGTGCCACCACTTCTTGGGAACTTCTTTCAGCCAGTTCCAGAAGACCTCTGTCTTAGAATGCCCTTCTAAAGGCTGCGGCATCCAATTGTTATCCATGTCTGGGGAACCTTCAGACCAACTAACTTTAGCCTTGCAATGGCTATGCGGAAGCAGGTTGTTTTGGGGGATAGGTGGATCGCCAGGTTTGCGCGTGGATTCCAATGTTCCTCGCCAAGAGGTTCTGCCAGATGGCACACATCCCATGTACTTACGGCAGAACGTTCCCCACATGTTCGAGTACATGAGGCCAGTTTCTATCAAGAAGTACGATGTCTCGTCTTTGTCCGCGTTCCATGACGAGTCGTCCCAACCAAAGTTCCCACACATACACGGATAATGACGGTCCTTTTGACTCCAGACACTCGATATAGCTTGACCCTCTGGATTGCGGCAAACGGGCAACCTGAAAATTCCGTTCACATTATCCGTATCGTGGCGGTTCTTTGTCTGGGGTCCCGGGGTATGGATCCTCGTCTTAAACCTCGTCTCAAACACAGACAGTGAGGAGCGGACAATGTCTTCTTTAGTGAGTCCATAAGCAGCGTTGTCTTCCCCTTCACCAAAGTTACGGTAGCCGGTAGGAGCGTGGATTCTACTGTATCCATCAAGAGACTTAGTATGGGCCTTTGCAGCTATCTCGGATTCCTGGTCTAGCGCTTGGAGATAGTAGACCTTATTTGGTCTCTCATCCAGACAAACTCGGCTTTGTGAAGGGCCACGGGAGTCGGATTGGCATTGATTATCGGGAACATCCGCTTCGACAACATAGGCCCTTTCCCATGACCAAAGTGCATTTATGACAGATCCGAACAAGGCTTTATCAGAAAGCGCTTTGAATTCCATCCCCTTTACCCCATCTTTTATCAAGAAATCTCCTGCTGTCAATACATCTAGAAGATCTCGGCCCGAGCTGTTCTTGTCACCCTCCAGAAACGCAACTATATCGTCAGACATTTTGTCTACGACCAGATGCAAATACTGGTTGAGCTTAGAGCGCAAATCACCGCGTAGGTCTCTTGCATAGTCCGGATCCTCTTCCTGTAAGAGTTTGTCCAAGTTTTTGAGCCTGTCAAAAACTCCGCTCAAGAATGTGATAGTAGTAGACGCTGCCGCTGGTACCTTGCTGACTTCTTCCCCTCCTGGAGGTGTTATCACATCCACAAGGGCCTTAACTACGGCTATTCCTTGTCCAGCAAAAAATATCATACCAGATGTGATAGAGGTGTCAATTTCCTTCTTTTTTCGATAGTTCTTGATCGTGACTTGGATTCGAGTGGCAGAGCTATAAGTCGATACAAGTTCGGGTATGGCGTTGAAAACATAGTCTCCAGAGTTGCGGAGACCAGTTTGCATACTAGTGCACTGGTGATGGAACCCAGAAATTTGCTCAAAGACGTATAAGGCCATCTGTTTATCTTCTTCTGAAAGATCTTCCTTTAGGAGCTTACAAGAAACAAGCGAGCAAGCTCCTCCAGTGTCGCACAAAAGCTGGCTGAGAAGGAGGTCTGGGGCAAACTGGTCGCGCATGTATTCTGGGAATGATTTATAGTAGGAACTTTCCAAGTATAAGTCCCAATGCTTTTGAACCCATGGCCGAATTAGGGCGATGTCTTCGGACCATGATTTTGGGGTAGGCAGTTTAAGCCCGCACGTTAGGTGATCTGCTGGCGGCGGCGGTGCTGGAAGGCTCGGGTTAACGGAGTGTCGTGGCGGTGGCTTCAGCACATGTCGGCTATCCAGGTCTACTTTGTGGATGATTGTGTTCCAACTGGAAAGCATTCCCAAAGAAGTTGGTTCGGGTTGCGTTGCCGTAGCAATGTGGACGATTGTGTTAGGAAGCATGTCGAGAGAAGCTGATTCGGGTTGTATGACCGTGACATTGGCAAGAATGAGCCGAATGGCTATAAAAGGGAGGATTGTAGTTATCTTCATCGATGTTTTCTTGGATATTATCTTGAATATTTTGTTGGATATTAATGTGGCAGTTGGATCTTATAAATACTTGGAGAAGAATACCACTTCCCCTCAAGGTCAACTATTGAATATCTGGACGCTAACAAGTATAGGAAGTAGATAATCTATGAATACGTAATGGAGTGATGATCGGTACTACAAACAGGACATGCAGATGATTCCCAGGTTGTTCTCAAAAGATATGGAAGGGTTGACGCATCCTGAACCAACCCATCACAAAGGTTCATGAGCGCAGGTCTCATCGTCACCACAAGGCCTTCTTGAGGTTGGCTGCAACTATCCTGTAAAGGCGCTGCACATACTAAACTGATTTGGCAATCATCATGGGTTTATCTCCGCGGATGTAAAGGAACGTTTATCACCACTGTACTACAGGTCCGTAGTGCCGATGGTAAAGCTGCCTGTAGTTGGTTGGGGGGCTGAGTACCGTTCCCGTTAATTTTGTAAGCTAGGCTCGTGGGAACACTACTGTATTGGAATCTTCTTTCGGAAGGAACTAGACGCGCATTGGCTGGATTGGAAGAAGTCTCACCAACCCACTGTGATAGGTCTGTTATATCCCACGTCCAGTGGTACGTCCTATAGGTAGTCGGGCTCAGAAATGCGCGCACAGCAATTGGACAGCTACGTGTTGGTAAGCTACTATAAGCTTAGTATCGGTGTGAGTTGGGATGGCACCTGGTATCACCGCATCACAATACGTAGGTACGTTGTGGTGGGTAAGTTCAGGTGTATCGATTAGGTATCTAGGTTTGTGAGAGCTGGTAGATACCGTACCCACTAGCGCCTACGTGCTGAGTCATTGCTGACTCACCACGTACGGGCCTAGCTGGGTATCCGTGCCAAGGCGTAGCTTATGACTAAGCTACGTCAGCTGCGCTGACACTCGCCGCAGGCGAGTGCCGACCCTCAATACGATATTACCTTCAATACGATATTTTTTTGTACAACCTAGATATATTATCAAATAACTACTTAACTACGCCAGTTCTTATACTGATTTTCGTACGATAGTAATCTAGCAGCACGCATTGACGCCTATACACGTTATAATTGTTCGTGTACTAGTTTATAAGCTTGGAAATACCGCTTCTTTTTCATAATCAGTATACTCTTTATCTTTAAATATTTAAACTTAAGCTAGCTTAACTTAGCTGTAAGCTTATTTTAAACTATCTTTCGTGCTAAATAGGAGTAAATAACTTCTATTAAAGATTTAAGAGTTGTACGAGTCCTTTGCTAGCGTAATCGCTATAATTATATAATTAAAGTTATAGTGCGCAATTTACTAATTGCTTAGTCTCTAGCGATAGATATATTATACGCTCTAAATAGCGTACGTTTTACGTTCTTGCTAAGCTCCTTATTCTCTAGACAAAAGTTAATATTGCGCTTAAGTGTCTAGATTATTAGAGGCGTGTTTAGCTCTAGTAGTAGTAGTATTCTATTAATAGTAGCGTTACTACTACTATTACTACTACTACTAGTATCTTAGTAATTAGCGTTCTAATTAGCAAAATCTCTCTATATATTATTCTTAACGCGCTTAATATCTAACAGATATAATTCTAAGTCTCGCTAGCCTTTTTATATCGTATAGAGCTTAAATATAGAGGCGCGGATTAACTTAATAGTAGCTAAGAACTTAACCTTATTAAAAGCTATATAGCCTATCTAAGTTATATAATTAATAGCCTACGCGTGCTAGTGCTTATACGGCTAGAAATAGCCTATATTAAGTAGTTAGAGAAAGTAAGATATATATAGAGGTAGGCGATAGGTAATAATCTTATAATTCTTAAGGACTTCTAGAAACTCTTAGGTATAGTATAAATTAAATCTATTAAATAAAAGTAGCTAATATACCTCTTAAATATACTTCTAGCTCTATTATATAAAGTACTTTACCTACTTATAACTTAACTAATCGTTTGTATAGCTACTATCGCTATACGCGATTAGATAGTTATTAGGTAAATTAGTAAAGTAGCGCTTAAGGAGCGTGTTACCTTTAATAATAATTATTAGTAGAATAGCGTAGCCTATAGCGTTAACGTACTTAGTTATAGTTAATAATATACGATTATTAAGCGTTAGTAAATAGACACGGCAGCGAGGCTTAAAAGTAATAACCTACTAGTCTTTTCCAATTCTAATACGAAAGCTAGTCTCGTTAAAGTTCTAGATATCTAATAGTAGAATACTATATATCTAAATTAGGCTTATAAAGGTATTAAACTACTCTATAATAGAGTCTAAGTTATACGTAAGTACGTAATTAAGATTAAGAGATCGCTATTACTGTACGTAAAGCTTAGGCTACTATTTAAGCTATTATTTTACCTATCGCGAGCTTATAGTTAGTAGAGAACTAGAACTATTATAAGCTTATTAAAGAAGATAATTAGTACACGATACAATTATAGGTAGTCGTATATAAACGCTAAGTTTATTAAGGCGTGCGATATAATCGTATAGCGCTTAGTCTTACGCCTTAGTAAGCTTATAGGTACTAGAAGGACGTTAAGAATATATTAGGCGGCCCTTTAATTAGGCGAGTAATCGCTAGTATAGAATACTATATTCGCGCGTAAGCTACTTAAAATTAGACTTTAAGATATCCTTAATAGACTCTAAGATCTCTATAACATTAAGTACTAACAAGATAGCTAGACTAACGAGATAGCTACTTTTCCTTAGTATTACTACTTTTCTATACAAATATTAATGTCTTAATATAACTAAACTTTATTACTTTAGTAAGAAGGTAGAATAAATCTTACCCTTTATACGTATTATTTACGTTAATTTAAGATATTATAAAAGGCTGCTATAGCTTTTAACGTACGATATTAATAGCTCTCTAATCGGCTAAATAAAATTACCTTTTAGCCTAAAACACTAGCTAATAACTAAAAGCTTACTTTAGTAGAAGAGTAAACTATCGTATAATATATTCTTAGCCTTTACGCACGAGGATTTTCTCCTCTATTAAGTAAGGTAGCTAATATAGCGGATAAACTGCTAGCTACCTATAGTAGAATACCTACTAGCTAGAACTAGGCTAAGCGCTTTATCTCTTATATAAGAGAGCTTAAGATAGCCTTTAGTTAACTAAAGGACTATAAAAGAATACTCTAAGAGAATCTAGAGGTTATTAGGCTATAGTTTACACTTATATAAGAGACTATAGCTAAGTATAGTATTATAGACAACAATATCTATAACTTTAATAAGACTAGCTTTTAGATAGGCGTTATTAGCTTAATAAAGATAGTTACTAGTTTAGAGAAACGTACGAGGCCTAACCTTATCTAGCTAAGAGACTAAGAGTAAGTAATAGTTATCTAAAGTATCTACGCTACTAGGTACGCTATCCTACTATTTATTATCTATAAAGAA
>KE747818.1:480033-531927 GCA_000465215.2 Pyrenophora seminiperda CCB06 | reverse complement strand
ATATACGAGAGCTTAAAGAGTAATTAGTAGAGATTACTAAGCAAAAAAGTTAAAAGCGAAAGTAGATCTAGTATAGTAAGATAATAGAGTATAGTATAATAGTAATAGTAGTAGCTAAGAGCGCTTCTAGTAGTTGTATAGTAGTAAAGAAGGCGCGTAGTAGTAGTAGTTAAGAAAGAGCTCTACTAGGTTAATAGTAGTATAGTAACTATAGTAAGACTAAGTACAACGCTCGTACGTATTAGAAAGATATAGTAGAAGATTCTAAATCTAATACAAGTAAGCTATATAAAGAATCAGTTTATAGTATTAAGTAATTTAATTATTCGTACATAGTGTTCGCTGTACTAAGGAAAAGTGGCCGTCTCGTTAGTCTAGCCGTCTCGTTAGTACTTAACGTTAATGCGATTATTAATTAAAGCTTAAGATTAAGCCATTATAGGGGCTATAAGTAGGGATTAAAGTAATAGAGTTGCAAAAAAATATCGTATTAAAGGTAATATCGTATTAAGGGTCGGCACTCGCCTGCGGCGAGTGTCAGCGCAGCTGACGTAGCTTAGTCATAAGCTACGCCTTGGCACGGATAGTACGGATACCGGTGAGCTCCCACAGTCGTGCTGGATATACCGTATGGGTAATATCACAACACTACAAATACGCGCCTGAGGTGAGCTCATGTCTTTCACCATTACCTCGCTATATACAGTAATCGAGAAACGAACTTCTTTGCACTGCAAAATATTGCGATACCTATTCCTCTTTCCTCACAAACGACGGAGAATTATACGCATGAATTACCAAATGTCCACTACCTATGCAGCTTTCAATTCCCCTAAATGATTCCCGCACTCCCATCATATCTTTCTTAGACTTTGTCTCTCACACATGGCATATCCCCGATTTTAGTCGACTCGGTAATTTATCAGACCTTATTTAGTATTACTAGCTGATTTTTGAAGATCCTTAATTTGTTTCAAACTTCCGTCCGCTACTAGCTCCCCACCATCATCAAAACATGTTACTGCATGGAAGAAGGCATCTTCTACTGGAAATTACTGTGGTATAACGGGTAAATGGTGTAAAATGTGAGGCCGGACAAGGGGGTGTTTCGTAACCGGATGATATCTACATAGGTATTGATGTCATGTGATGTAGATTGTTGCTGAATTAGGTATAGATTTATCCAATCAGGTATAGTTTGTGGATGAAGACATGTTGGATTGCACCGTGCCCAGTTCGTAATTTACACCACTTACCCATTATACCACAGTAAACATGCATTGTCGTGGACAATACGATGAAGGCTGACAAGCCCCAGTTTCAACATGTCACTACGAGCATAGTTCAAATACGGTGCGTTGCCCACAAGGCAGCGAGTTAGCCTACATCGTAATAGCTTTGCCGGCTTCTGAGCTCCAGTCACTATGTTTTCCTTATCCATCGCTTCTGTAGCATTCCTCTCACTCTCCTTTCTGTGTCCATTAGGCACCAGCCGCGCAACTGGAAGCGTCGAACAGCGACAAGATGGCTCGCACTGGATCAACACCTGGTCCAGTATGCCACAATTAGTAGAAGCCAACAACATGCCGCCTGCGCCATTTGTAGGTATTTTCTTGTTTTTAATTCTCTAGGGTCATCGGAATCCAATGCGCACTTGATTAACCCTGTGATAGAGTTCAGGAAGTATCCTACGGGACGCAACACTCCGCCAAACTCTCCACATGTCTGTTGGCAGTAGCAAGATCAAAATCACGCTCTCAAACACATTCGGTGGCTCCGATCTTCCCATCACTGCCGGCTCTGTGGGCCTTCCCATAGACGGTGCTGCAGGTGTTAGCGGTATTCATTGATTCAAGCTTCGCCTTTAGCAGCCATCACCGTAGGCGGCAAGAGTAGCTTCACGATACCCAAAGGCCAAGTGGTGACGAGCGATGAAATCAATTTTCAAGTCAAGCCTCAGAGTATGATTACTGTCAGTTTGTACAGCCAGCAGGGCCAGAGTGGGAGCAGCATCACTGGTCACCCAGGAAGCAGGACGACGAGCTGGTTCGTGAGTGGAAATAAAGTGAATGCTACTAGTTTCTCCGGGACATCCAGTGTACACTGGTACTTCGTCAGCGCTGTCCAGGCACTCGTTCCAAAATCCTCAAACCCGCTCATCATCCTCGGCGACAGCATCACTGACGGCAGAGGCTCAGACGACAACAAAAATAATCGGCAAGTCCCTGGCTCTGCATTCCCCCCCTTATTCACTCTCTCGATGACTAATAACCTCCTAGCTGGCCTGACCTCTTACTCTCCCGCCTCCAAAACACAGGACACACCAACATTGCTATTAACAACGAAGCCGCTGGTGGCAACGCGGTTCTAGCAGGCGGCCTCGGCCCACCGCTCCTAACCCGGTACAAACGTGACGCCCTCCTCCAGCCTGGCGCAAAATACATCATGATCTTCGAAGGCGTGAACGACATTGGACCCGCTCCCAACACCGCCTCCGCCCAGACACGCATCGGCGACCAGCTCATTGCAGCCTATAAGCAGATTGCTGTTGATGCGAAGAAAGCGGGTCTTGTTACAATTGGCGCAACGATTACGCCGTTTGGTGGCAACGCGGGCTATGCTGGGGTAGAGAAGGAGAAGACGAGGGTGAGGATTAATCAGTGGGTATTGGGAAAGGGCAATGGAACTTTTGATTTTGTTGTTGATTTTGCAGGCATGGTGGCGACCAAGGGGCAGGAGAGCGTGCTGAATAAGATGTTTGATAGTGGAGATGGCTTGCATCCGAACGCGAGGGGGTATCAGGCAATGGCTGATGGGTTTCCTTTGGATGTTTTCAAGCAGTAGTAGAGTTGAAAAGAATTCCAATCTAGCCTCGTTATTGATGGGGTGGTTGCAGAAGATATACCTGTAATAATTGCAAGACATTTGCTTTCAGGAAAAGGAGACTCCAGTGTGTCCCTCATACACGAAGTTTCATAGCCGCATCGTACAGTATGTAAATTGCCAAAACGAAAATGGCAAAAACAGAATCAATCATACCGAATTACAATCCTACTCCTCCATCATATCTCCACCCCCCACAACACCCGCGTTCCCCTCCCCTAAATGCTTCAACAGCCAACTTCTCTTGAAATATGTATTCGGATGCACAATGGTATCCAAATCGTTACTACTCCAGCTTCCCTCATCCTTGACCTGCTTGATCTCCTTCTTGTGACTCCACTCAAACACCCGATTACACGCTACATGGTACCTCTGCTTCGCCACATCGTCCTTGACGGTCTTGAGAACGTCTCTATCGTTGACACCGACACGCTGCAGCATTGTGATGAGATTATCAGGCTGAAATGTGCGGTAGGGGCAGCCATGGGATTGACCTGGTCCAGGAAGTGGCTCTGTAAGCAATTTCTGACACGAATACGGCGTGTATCCGCGGCCGCGACGGTTGGCGTCACCGCCAACGTCGCCGTAGGCATGGCGAATGTTGTATTTGTATTCTTTTTGAAATTTCTCGTCGGTGATGAGCTTGAAGCCGCGGCGCCAGAAGACGATGCATTCGTCTAGGCTGAGGCCGATGCCTTTGAGGAAGAGGGTGTATTGTAAGCGGCCGTAGTGCTTGAGGTGCGAGCTCTCTCGCAATGTCGTGTGCAGGTTGCGCATACAGAGGGGGAAGTTTTGCGAGAGCGTGTCAATGCTGTTTGCGGTAATGGTGGAAAGACCGTCGATGTTGGCATCTGAGGTGGAGTAGGCGGCGTCAGGGGCGGTAAAGGATTGTGAAAGGTGGGCGAGAATGGGTGCGAGACGATCGTCTTCGTCGAGGCGGGGAAGTGCGCGCGCTGTTAGCTATGTACATAGTCAGTAAACGATCAGAAGTGCGAGCAATATCCAGCATACCTCCAGCGCTTCGTCCAGCTTCTTTGTAAACTCGGCAACCACCAGACTCATCTGCTCCCGCTGTGGCACATAGGCCTTCCCTCTCTTTAGCAAAACCTTTCTTTGCCCGACGAGCTCAGGAACCCTCTCCCAGTCAACCTTGAACCACTCTTGATCCTCAGTCTTCTTGATGCCACTCGCTGCATGTAGATCGTCTCTCAGCTCCCGCTTCTCCTCTTCGGTGACCTCCTCCCACTCCAGATTCAGACTTCTCACAAAGTCTTGTCGCTCCCTCAGATCGTCGTCCTTGAACCGTAGCGTAAATAGCATAGTTTCTAACCGCGAAAACCGGCGCCGGAGGTCTTCTGTGGATGAGAAGGCCAGTCTTAGTATGAAATGCGAATAGTGGTCTCTCCTCCTCTCCTCCTGCAGTTTTTGGCTCTTTGTTGAAGCTGATCGCAGAGGTAGGTACTTTTCCAGTATGCTTTTCATGTATTCAGCCGTCTCTTCGGGGCCCTTGTTCCGGAAACTGCATGCCTCGAGTTCGGAGAGAACTGTGTCGCATCGTTAGAAAGAGGATGCTTGGTTCAATGCTGGTACAGTACCTTTCAATCGGTTGATTGCCCATGTCTCAAATTCCTCCAGCGTGATCTCGGCTGTCGGTGGCAGCACGTAGAAATTGAGCCGGTGTTCATACTTCTGTTGCTGGAACTCTGCTTTGGCGAACTGCCGCTTCTTATAGTCAAGATTGGCGCGACGCTTGGGATCAACTCGGGAGTAGTCGTGGCGGATCATGCTGTCGCTGTTTTCCACAAGGTCGGTGATGCGGCGGCGTGTTAAGTGGCATACGCGTGCGCGTGTACGCGTAAAAGAGCGCTAGCCTCATTAGGAATACGCGTCTCTTGCGTGTCTGACGGCCGCTCTCCCCGCCATACACTCTGCCCTAAGCTTGATAATTTTATGGGGCTATGCGGCGTGGCTGCCTTGTATTGCACTAAACGCGGGTATGCAACCTCACCCAAGTGCTCCCATGTTCAATTGATAACTTCTATTGGCTCTATAGTCGGGCTCCATCTATACGCATCTATGTACCTTCTCCCTCACAACTCTAAGCTACGCATCTTATACCTCACCCCATCAAGTCACCCAAAGCGTTGACGTACGCCATGGGCACTGTCTTCGCACCCTCAGCGAAGAAATCCTCCTTCTTGCTTACGCCAGTCAGTACTGCTAATGTACCTCCCAGCTTGCCATCGATGCCGAATTGGATGTCAGTGTTCAGCCTATCTCCGACCATGCAGGTTCTGCTTCGGTCAAACTTGAATTTGCCCTCCACCGCATCCATCATGGCCTGACTTGGCTTGCCCAGAGATAACGGTGACCGTCCGATGGCCCTCTCCAGCCCTGCACCGGATGCGCCAGCCCCGGGGAACAGGCTGTGCGCCGACGGTAGGGTGCTGTCGATGTTTGTTGCGAGGTATATCGCGCCGCGTTGTAGGTACTGGAAGGCAATCGCCGTCTTCAGATAATTGGAGTGAAAATCCAACCCACTGAGAACAATGCCGACATCTGGATCCAAGAGTGAACCATTCGCAATGGCCTCAAAGTCCTCTGACTGTCGGAAGTCGCGGCGGTAAGCGGGATCGGTGCCACCAATATAGGGTACGCCTTCGGATTCGAGCTCCTGTTCTACGCCAGACTCACCCAACACAAACACCTTGTTCTTAGGTGCGGGAAGCTTCAAGATGCGGGCGATGTAGACTGCTGCGCTGTACGACGAACCGAACACTTCGTCCTACCATCTTATCAGCTGCTGCCCATGCACCCGACTTCCTTGCTACGTACCACCTCGGCCGGTATTCCCAGCTTGTCGAACTTCTTCTTGTAGTCTGCCCGGGACTTTGTACTGTTGTTGGTAACGAAGACGAGCTGCTTGCCTACGACGCATCGGCAACCATCTCTTCAAGTGTAGTCGTGGACCGCGTACCTTTACTCTTGAGCATCTTGATCGTCTCTGGGACCTTCTCGAATAAGTGATCACCGGACCAGAGAACGCCTGTATTCGGCCACAATCAGTGTCCGGCAATATTGTACAAGATGCATGGTGCAATCGATAGAAGCGCCGGGCATGGAGAAGGTTTGCGCATACCATCGCAATCAAAGAGGAAGACCTAAACAAATTGTGAGTACCATGTCCGACGGCGGGGTACCTCACGAACGTACATCGAATCTATCTACAAAGCTGTCAATGGCGGCCTTGTCACCAGACAGAAACTGTGGCTCTGCCATGACTTCAGGATTCGACTTGGCGCGTAGCTTCTTCTTGTCCGGATTAAGGTGATCAAGGTAAACAGCGCTGAGAGATGGTGATGGTGGGGTGCTCAACTGAAGTTTTGGTCCCTGGTCCAGTTCGGTTGCTTGGCAAGGAAGGTCCCTGAGGTCAGCCGCGGAACAAAACCGAAGATCCCGCAGGCCACGACGTACTCATTCTGATCTTGTTCATGGACTCATTCATTGGTTCTAACATTTATTTGCTCATATCCGTTTATTTCTATACAGGCGTTTCCACAAGCAGCCATTCCTCACAATTTGGAGCGATCGAGTCAGTCGACGATGATTGTCTTCTCAAGCTCTTCAAAGTTCTCAAAGAAGCTGGCAAACAAGTTTATGGCATGTTCCACATCATGAACTCCACCAGTCTCACGGATGCTGTGCATGCTGAGCTGAGGGTTGCCAAGGTCGAGCGTACGAGTACCCATAGCCGCTGACAGCATGGGTCCGATAGTGCTGCCACAGGACGAATCGTTACGAACAACGAAGAGCTGCAGGGGAACGCCTTGGTTGGTTGACGATGGGTTGTAAGAAGCCGGCTTAGCCCGTCGTGCAGCCTCTTGAAGCAAGACGATGCCTGGCGAATTGGTGGCATAACGGGCATTCGCATTGATCTTAATCACGGTGCCCTTGTTCATCTCAGGCCTATGCTGGGCCTCGTACTTGGCAGGATAATTAGGGTGTACAGAGTGGGCCATGTCGGCAGAGATGAGGAATGATGTGGATAACGTCTGCTCATACGCGGTAGCAGTATCAGCTTCAACCTTGTCGTAAGACTTGTCGGAGCTGCTTTCCGAGGCTGGCAAAAGTGATAAACGGTGGATCACGGCAGGCAAGAGGTTCGAGTCTGCTCCCTGTGCTGTTTGGGAGCCAATCTCTTCGTGGTCGAAGCATGCGATCAGCCGGATGGTGGAATCACTGTCCAAGGCTGACGGCGAGGAGAGACTTTTGACAAGTCCCTCAACGCTGCAGTATGTCATCATAAGATTGTCCAGACGTGCAGAGAAGATGAGCTCGCTGTTCAGACCGCCAATGACTGACTTCTGAGTATCATACAAGACCATCTCAAAGTCAACAATATCACTCGGTTCGGCACCTGCTTCCTGGGCGATGATGTCGACAATGTAAGGATGATGCCTCGCGGTCGGTGCTTCAAGTGGCTCAAATGGGCCCTCGGCTTCGTTGGTGGGCCCTGAAGACTGTTCGGGCGCGTCGGTCTTACCTTGGCGGTTGAGCTCTGCAGCTACCAAGCCGGCGATGGGAAAGAGTTGTGTCTCTTTGTTGAACTGAAAGTTCTCCTGGCGATCGAGATGGATGGCTAGGGTAGGGATCCTCAGGATAGGCCGCTCCACCTTGACCAGGCGCTGCTCGATACTGCCATCCTTGGTCCGCACCATAGCCCGGCCTGCGATGCTGAGGTCACGGTCGAACCAAGTGTGCCACAGACCGCCACCATATGTCTCGCAGGCCACCTGGATGAAGCCATCGCCCTGTCGCTTTGACACAGGCTTGATGCGCAGACATGGCGAGTCGGTATGGGCGCCGATCATGGCGATGGGGTTTCCAGCTTTCCATTTCTTGCCGATGGCAAAAGCGACAATGGACGATGTGTTACGTGTGAGGTAGTACTTGCCCCCAGGACGGAGGGTTGGTGCCCACGAGTCTCGCTCCTGGCATGTTTGTCAGCACAAGGCTGCGCTTGGATGGTACTTGCACCGGTGACCGCACGATGCGATGCATCAACTCACTTTGATCTGCTTGAACCCAGCACCCTCTAACCGCTTTTTGGCTGATTGGACAGCATGGAATGCTACCAGGGGTCAGTTGGTCACGACAAGCACAGCAGTACGTGACGTACGAGTAGGCGAGGCATTGACAAACGACAGGAAGTCTTCAGCAGCTTCGAGCGAGGGTTTGGTCGCCATGTTTCGTTGGAGACGCGAGAGAGTCAACGTCGGAAGTGATACAGTGGGAAATGATGTGGTTGAGAGGTGCAGTAGTGTCACTCGCAAGCCCCGGGGTAACAGCATACGGATTGGACGGGGGCTTGTGTACTACGTACCAAACCTCCAACCTCACAGCGGTGTGGGGTATCATTGAGCTGCCACTGCCCACCGCCAGCCCTGAAGGCGGCCGTGCGAGCCGTTGCCGCTACTCCCAATGCAGCCTGGCGATGCACGCTCTGATTGGACGATACCATCTCAACGCGTGGTGAAGAACATCAAAACAGCGCATGCCCAAACATGGCAGGCACGACGTGACCGCACCTGCCCTCGCGCACTACGGGGCGACCCTCACCTCACTGCGCGCCTGACGTTGATTTCTCCAGTATCACATTTCCAGTATCACGATTGCGCATTCGCCTCCAGTGCCCCCCTGCCTCCGTTCACTGTCTATACTTGCTCGGCTCTCCTTGCCTGTGCCCGCTGTCTCTCGTTGCCCCCCAGCTGTTTGCGGCGCCGTCTAGCAATCAAGCTCCGACCAGCGACAACAACAAGGCCACCGCCGACACCACCCCGCCCATTGCGCGCCCACCACCACCATAGCTGCCGTCATACTTGTTCGATGCGCACCGATATACAATAAAAACTAGCTGTTGCTGGCGCTATTGGTCCTCAGAGGAGCCGTTTATCGGGCAAAAGGTGGACAAACAGCCAAGGGGTTGTTATCCGGTGCAACACCACAACACACCGTCACCGCTGCCTTTACCTGGCCGTGATCGCCTCCACCTTTACTTGCACGCGGCCTCACTTGTGCCGCACAGTATATATCTGCTGTCTTCCATTCTGGACTGCGCACACTCTGCCGCGACTTCATCACCATCTCTGATACCACCCACGGCTCGCGCAATCGCAGCCACAACAACACAGCGCATTCAGCACAATGGTACGACGCGGCTCGGCAGCCGCTGCGACGGCGACGAATGCGCATGTCGAAGACGACATCGCAACACCGACGTTGATCTCCCCACCCGAGTCAAAGACACCTCCAACCGCATCCCACAAGCGCAACAAGACCTTCCCGTCCAACACGCTCGATCGAAGCTCGGAACCAATAGACGCCGCAGCACTGACAAAAGCGCTCGGACACATCGAACAGGCTGGCCGTGTGAGGGAACGGACACCAACAGCAAGCCCAAGTCGGAAGCGCCCGCGCATATACGGTGATCGGTGGGTTAAGCAGGCAGCGACTGCGCATGCATCCCTCGCTGACATTAATTTTAGATTCATCCCAAACCGTGCAGGACAAGATCTCCAAGCAAGCTTTAATCTTCTCCATGATGACGCATCACCAGCAACCCCGTCTAAGGCGAGACGCACTCCCCACAACGAACTCCATTTCCAAAAAAGTAAGCACATGCGGAGACGCCCGCTGAATATGTACTGACCCTAATGCAGCTGAGGAAGCCAACCGCACCTATTCCGCCGTACTCCGCCAAGAGATGTTCGAGGGGTCAGTACCCCAGGCCTTTCCTCAGAATCTGTCCCCCACCGATAGCGCGAACATGCGAGGAGCGGGACGCTCGCACACACCCCCAGCTAGGACCACAGCATCCTTACCACCGCCTTCAGGGACTCCATCTACCCCGCACAAGAACTTGTTCTCCTACTCAGGCCAGCCAACCCCGTCGCGGACACCCTCAAGCCGGCATGGCGTACTCAACCTCAACGCCCGTTCCGATCTCTACAGCCTATCGCCCATCAAGTACAGCAGCCAACGCATGCTCCTCAGTCCCCAACGTCAAGCGCGTGCTGTTTCCAAGGTGCCGTATAAAGTCTTGGATGCGCCGGATCTCGCGGATGACTTCTACCTTAATCTGGTTGACTGGGGCAGCCAAAACACGCTAGGAGTGGGTCTTGGGTCATGTGTGTATATGTGGAACTCGAGTAGTGGTCGCGTCACCAAGCTGTGCGAACTAGCCGATGATTCAGTCACCAGTGTCAACTGGATACAGCGTGTAAGTTGTTTTAAGTTTCCTTTTCTATCTATCATACTAATCTGAGAAGGGATCGCATATTGCCGTTGGCACAAATCGAGGCCAGGTTCAAATCTGGGATGCACAGACCCAGCGCCGCCTTCGTACTATGACAGGCCATACAGGTCGCGTGGGCGCCCTTGCATGGAACGAGCACATCCTCACATCAGGATCAAGGGATCGCACCATCTACCATCGGGACGTTCGACAACCTGAGCAATGGCTTCGCAAGCTTGTTGGCCACAAGCAGGAAGTCTGTGGCCTCAAATGGAACCAAGAAGACGGACAACTCGCATCTGGAGGTAACGATAATAAGCTCATGGTATGGGAGAAACTCAACGCTGAACCTACCTTCAAGTGGAGCGAGCACCAAGCTGCTGTCAAGGCCATTGCTTGGAGCCCACACCAACGCGGCCTGCTTGCTAGTGGTGGCGGTACAGCGGATCGCACAATCAAATTCTGGAACACACTCATCTCGTCTAGCGGTCCCTCGGCTTCAGCTCTTGCATCTGCCTCAGCGGCAGCATCAGCAGCTGCCACAACCAACATACCCCTTTCACCTGCTGCGCCTGCAAACCTCATCAACAGCCTTGACACCGGTAGCCAAGTGTGCAATCTAGCGTGGTCAAAGAACAGCAACGAGATCGTTTCCACGCATGGATACAGCCAAAACCAAATCATCGTTTGGAAGTACCCAAGCATGCAACAAGTCGTTTCGCTAACCGGCCACACGTACCGTGTACTATACTTGGCCATGAGCCCAGATGGTCAAGTCATTGTCACTGGTGCTGGCGACGAGACACTTCGCTTCTGGAACGCGTTCAAGAAGAAGGAGCGCACTGGAGGCCTAAGCAGTATGGATAATTGGGGCGTAATCCGCTGAACTATCCCACCTATATTGTGATATTGCTACAGCTCCACTGTGAGCGGTCCCATCATTCCATCTCCATCTTCTCCTTCCAAGTCAAGCGGCATTGTACGGTTACGATCAAAACTTTCGATATTTTATTATGAGCATGGCCGGTGTTTGGGGCGTTTTTATCGGCTCGATACCACGACATCATCTTATTGAGGGTACATAAGAAGACTTCGGGAAGCATTACAGTCTTCGGCGTTGGCGGGAAATCTGGGCACGAACCTGGAAGAAGGATCTTTGCAATCTATAGGCATTATGGGGCTACCTTCGGAACAACTGTAGTCGGCTGCACTACTGGCATTTGCTTCGGCGACCATTTCGGGCTGAAGCTGGAGTTTAAGGTCATATCAAGCGCGGCGTTCTTGTGGAGGCGGCTGTATGGGCTGACCTGGGCTGGACTGGAGTCTTGATGATTACGATTGTACAGTAGTTAGCTACATAACACGAATATGTATGGTGAAGCTAACAAGGCTGTTGTGTCTCTTGCTCAGTGACAAGGGAGTAGAAATGCGCACTAGTCCAAAACCTGGGGCAAGACATTGCAAACGCCGCGGCAACACTGGACCCAACCTAAACTAGTAATCCGTGGAAGTATGGCCAATTGGCCGGCAGATGAACCGAATGTCGGTGTTTCTGCCGTGGATAGCTTCATCTCAGATGCCGACAACCCCACCGTTTAAACAGCTTCGGAACATCGGAAAGGTAGGCGGAATGAATGGTTGGAGGGGAAGTTGCATCATATTTCCATATCTTCATTCCCTCCTTGCTCTTCTCAACTTTCGGAACCCCGTTCCTCACATTCAAGGGTCGTGACACTCCATACGCCCAAGAACCTATCCAACCAACGCACGCACACATACATCCAACCATGGCGCCCGATTTGTCCCAAAACAAAGCTGTCAAGCTCGTCGCCCACGCCGCCGCCAACAAATACGCAATCTGCGCGACATGCTGCTACAACGTCGAAGGTATCCTGGCCTCTGTCCGCGCCGCAGAAGCAAAGCGCGCGCCCCTCATCATCCAACTCTTCCCCTGGGCCATCACCTACGCCAACGGCGTCCTCCTGCACGCCGCGCGGGAAGCCGCCGACAAAGCCTCCGTGCCCGTAGCCCTACACATGGACCACGCGCAAACTCCCGAAATGGTCAAGCGCGCAGCGGATTTTGAACACGGGTTTGACGGCATCATGGTCGACATGTCGCATTTCGATGATAACCTTGCCAAGACGGCGGAGCTAGTGCGGTATTGTAATGAGCGGGGGATCATCACCGAGGCCGAGCCGGGACGCATTGATGGCGGGGAGGACGGTGTGGGGGATCTGAGCGAGATGGGTCTCGAGGCTATCCTCACCACACCGGAGCAGGCCGAGGAGTTTGTAGCCACGGGCATTAATTGGCTCGCGCCGGCTTTTGGTAACGTGCATGGCAAGTATGGGCCCAAGGGGCCGCAGCTGGATTACCCCAGATTGAGGAATGTGCATGCAAAGGTGGGGGATCGTGTGGCGCTCGTGCTGCATGGCGCCGGTAAGGAGTGGTTCCAGGAGAAGCTGCTCAGGGAGTGCATTGACTGTGGCGTGGCAAAGGTGAATATCAATGATGCGTTTAACAATGATTTTCTCGAGGTTATGCAGAAACATGCGGACAAGACACCGCTCACTGGCTTGATTGAGAAGGCAACGGATGCCATGCAGAAGAGTATTGAAAACTACATTGAGTGGATGGGGGGCGCGGGCATGGCAGATAAAATCAAGTTGTAGATATGCGAGGGATACGGAGTACTAGTTTGTAAATAAGGGGGGAAATTGTTAAAATGCTAGACCCGTGAATTGAAAGCGCTACAAAACACCACTATGAGCAAAAATTCAGTAAATCTTTCCAACTTCGCTCAAAACTCTTCATATAGAGAACCTGTTATGAAGATAAGAATGAAAACATAGATCAATCCCTGCTATCTCAGTTGAAGAAGAATGATAACTGTTAAAAAACTCATTCTCATCGCCCCTCTCCCCCCTATTTTCCCAACCCCTTTATGACTCCCATCAACATCAATTTCAACACCAACTCCGCTAGACCCTCTCGGGATAAACACACAAGCCCCCACAATCCGCGCCCCCCTTCATCGGATCACAATCATCCCTCGGATCATCCACGCAAACCATGGCGGGATCATCACACGCCGCGCCCCTAAACCCACCACACATCTTCTCCACTGCACAAATGCCAAACTGGTCGCAAGCCGGGCCGCACGAACCAGGCACAAAGGGGTTGGCTATGCAAGCCCAACCCGCGGGACAATCAATGGTAGTTGCCGTGCGACCGCCGCCACAGAGCTGGTTGATGGGTGGTGTAGCAGGGGGATAAGTAGGACCAGGGGGGATGCCCACTGGTGGGTAAGAAGGTTTGGTCGTGGGAGCGGGCATAATGGTGAGTGTGGTGGTGTCGCGCGGAGGGCAGGTCTGGTAAACGGGTTTCACACCGCCGCATTTGTTGTAGCATGCTTCTTTTGCTGCGTTGGCGCAGTAGCATGATTCAGGGAAAGATTGTACGCAGAAGACTTGCTCGCATTCGCATGTTTCGGGGGGTGGTGGGGTGAAGGTGCAGGGCTGTTGTATCATTCTTGTTAGACTTGTGCGTGTATGAGTGGGATGGATGGATGGATGGATGGATGGACGGACATACCAGGATGACGGGCTTGTACTGTGGGCATTTCTTCTTGCAAGCTTTTTCGCGGTCGTTGTTGCACTTGCATCGTTCCTGTGAGCACAGTCTTGTCAGTTTTTCTCGTTTTCCCCCATGGCACTGGTTTCAAAGAAGAAGAAAAGGAGTCGTCCACGTACCGCTGTGTCGTATATGTTGCATTCAGTCTTTGGGCAAGTGGCTACACACTTGTCGGTGGGCGGGTACGGCACCAAAGCGAGTACAGAGCCGAAGAATGGGAGGAGAATATAGACGGACTTCATGTTTGCAACAGAAACAAACAGAATCCAAATGCTAAATGTTCAGCAAAAAGGTGGCCGTGTATAAAGAAGGAACCTTGTTATAGGAATGTAATAATCCAACATGAAAACAGGGAACGTTCGACCTTGCCCAAACATATATACCAAATAACACGTGCCCCCAAGCCTGCAAGCAAGTAGCCATGTTCTGGGTTTGTTTTTTTCGGTGGTCTTTTCATCTATTGGTTATTTCTTCTTTGAGAGGAGGTTCTGGAGCTGAGCAGTGTGTACCGGTTAGTTGCCAAGTCGCGCTTGACATCGGAACCAGCGTGCCCCCAACGTACTCAACGTACTCCTCCCGCCAAGGACACAAGCTACTGGAAAGTCATATTTATCCTGAGAGTGTGCCTCCCGCAGCCATGGAAGCGTTGTGATGTAATCAACACGAGATCTTAGCTTCTCCCCGCTGCGTAGGTACTTTGCACCCAACGCACCCAAATACAATAGCATAATTAAGCTTATTCTTGGTAGAATTGATGATGCTGCATTCCGCGAATGGGGATGCATCCAAGACATCTCCATAATGTGTCATAAGAGGGGGCCAAGACATTATTGGGCTGATGGAGTTATTGTCGTACGGTTATGTGTAAAGAATGCTGTCCATGTTAGGGAGAAAAGGTTGACGGGGTTCTAAACTTGGGAGCAAACAAGCTTTTCCCCGGTTACACGGGTAATGCAGTATGCGGGGTGCTGATCATCACATGTTCGGGTCCAGGCACCCGTCTAGATTACATTCCAAGCAGTAACCAACATGGGTCTGGAGAACACGAGTTCGTCGTATGGATACACGAGACGTGTTCATGTAAACCGGGTAATAAGCCAAAGACTTCTCGGGCTTTGCCTTCTTGGCTATGATAATCTCGGTTCTCTCCTTGCATCTTCATCATGGTACAATGGCCTGATGTGGTGCGGTTGTCATATGATAGTAAGGAATGCGCAGTGGTATGACAGCGATAGGCCAATGATAATATTTATCAAGAATATATAATACTCGGCACAGAACGGAGAGTTGCGGAACAAAGCTCAGTACTGCTCAGTGTCTAGCTGCGGCATTGGCGGCGTATCATACGCTATGTAGCCCAACAAAGCCCGCCAGCGCCTTCAGTCACGTTGTACGCTACCCTCGTACAACCAAGGTCAGACTTACTAGCGCGACTGAGCACTCCACGCTACTTCTTACACGTTGCATCTGCTAGAGAAACTGGAGGAACCTCTAAGGGATGAATTCTAAGGGATGAATGGAGTAGGATGTCACCGCCGCTATGCCAAGCGGCCTTTGAATAGGCAATCCGCAGGTGTGAAATGAGAGTTTGAGACACGACCAAGCTCCATCGCAACGCCGGTGGGCTTCCCAGGGGTATATGCCTTCAATGTAACCAAAAGCCGTTATGCCGAAAGTGAATGATGAAATGTACGACTACCGATTACGATCAACGTCTTCAGGTGGAGAACGCCGTTGAAGACCAGTAGTGCTTCGAACAGCGTCGACTCCTCGCCATACAACGGTAGAAACGGATGAAGCTAGCTCTCGAAATGACGTTCCGGGTTCGGTCCCACGAGTCTCAGCGAGATTATTCCTCGACCAGCCAGCTTCTACATCATCGTCAAGCCGGGATGAGTCGTTGGGTCCAGATCTAGACATTGGTACAGGTCGCGAGGCGGAGGGCGACCCATTGCGAGTCTCAGCTGCTTGGTTCTGTATGTCATCATCGTTGGCTGAAAGTCTTGTGGAACCTGTTGGCGACGTGGACTGCAGCTGGTCCTGGAATGATTGGGAAAGCGTTCTAACAACATCACCTTTGCATATGGGACACGTTCTCCTACGTGTGACAAGCCAGGGTGTTCTACAAAAGTCAGACATGATGCATGGATGGGCTCAGGGAAATACTCACATGCAGTCTGCGTGAAACTCGTGGCCACACGGCAGGCTCATGACTCGGCTGACACCGTCAACATACTCCTCTAGACAGACAACACATTCCCTCTGCCGACCACCATAGCGTCGCCTCCAGGCGGCGAGCCCTGATTCACGTTTTTCTTCTTCGCGATCACGGGACTCCTGTTGAACAGACGTCGAAGTGGCCGGCGCTTCAGATTCTGGCGTAGGTCGTGATCTGGATGTGGTCGATCTGGAGGGAGTGGGGAAATTCTGAAGCAGGGGTGTTGTTGGGGAGGCTGCACTGGGTGTCGCAGCGGACGAAGCCTCGCTAATCGTCTGGTAGGTTCTAACAGGAAGACGCTCGACTACAGATTTGGGCGCCCTCCATCGCCGACGTCGTATGCGAGACCGAAGAAGAAGCAAAACGTATACCACAGTCAGAGTAACTAGTGGACTGACAACAAGCACAAGAAGGGTATCGAAGAAGGGGCTGCTTGAAACATTTGTGGGTGTGAGCGTCACCCAAAGTCCGTCGTGATGACGACCTGTAGTGTGCGGTGAAGTCCTGACATTGCCTGAATAGGCGCCAGTCATGGACGTTATACTCCTCGGTTGCTTTTGCGACGCTGGGTGTGAGGCGTGCTCTTGGGACGACGAGGACCAGCTCCACCAGCTCTTGTCTTTGTTTGTCGCTTTCGTGTTGCTGTACTCGCCACTTCCAGGCACTGCGTTGCTAGCCGACTTGGAGGCAACTGAAGTTGAGCCAGCTGCGTACTGAGCTCTGCTTGATGACGACGAAGGAAGAGGCAAGAGGTCAGGATCCCGCCAATCCTGTTCGCCGATGACGAAACCATCTGAAGTCTTTGTGGAAGTGGCTGTAGAAGTGGCAGACTTTGTCCTGATAGGGTTTTGGTCATCGTCCCAATCGCTAGCCTCAACCCAATCGAGATCACCGCTGTTGGGGAGTCGTCGACTACCAGTTTTGGGGGAGTTGTCGCTTGCACCGAAGCCAATTGCAGACAGCAACGAGTGCAACCAACCGGAATGTTCCTCCTTGGCAGTGTCTTTGCTAGCGCCCGCAACATACTTCGAGTGATCTGATGTCTGCGCAGCCTTGGATGACGGTTGAGCAGATGTTGGCTGTTGCTTGTCCATGTTGCCTGTGCTAGATGTAATTTTTGGCCGTGTAGATTCTGACAGCCTACTTTCGGACGGTACGAGCGAAGACAAGAGATGTGCAGTCGTGTGCGAAGTAAATAGAGACGGAATCGTGATATTTGAAGTATCTCCTTTGGCATACATTCGGACGAGAGCTCCGCCGCGAACGTCGTCGCCCACGATAACAGCCTTGCCTCCGCGAGACTGGGCCCATTGCACTTTGGCCAAGAAACCACAGCCTCCACGCTTGAGGAGCACGACCTTGCCCGCAATCTCGGCGCTCTCTTGGAGCGACTGGATGTCGGCGTGACTGACTCTTGGTTTGGTGCGCGCCTTGGAAACACGGGGTTGTAGATGATCGTCTGTGCCATCGTCTTGGGCGACAGGCTCTAAGGCATCCTCAGCATCAAGCGCCCTTTCCCGTGTGGATATACCATTGACACTCCCAGTTGGGCGAGAAATGCCGGCAACATCATCGTTGCCGTCTTCCCAGCCCGGAACATCACTACACCCCAACTCTCCTGCACCCAAACTTTCGTCTCCGAAGCCGCTACCGACCCATAGCGAGCCGCTTAGACCATCTTTGGGCAGATCGGGCCCGAAGGCAGCCGGACGGGCGAGGAAGAAGGTCGAGTTATCGTCGGTTAGGCTGATGATAGCGGACGGTGGGAACAGCGACCCAGGCGAGGCAAAAAAGGACGCCGGCTTGAAGCGGCTTTGCCTTGACGCGACTGATACCACGTTCTGTTCTTCGACTGCTGACGTGCCTATGACGGCGAATATAAGAAGTACGAGGGCTAGGGAGCTGCTGGCGAGAGAAAGCAGCATGCGTAATGGGCGCATGTTTGCGGCTTGGGGTGTTGGGCGGCGGCGCTGGACAAAGGTGGCAAGGAGCGAAAGCAGCAAAAGGTGCTGGAGGTGTAGCAGAGTCAAGGCATGGAGTGATGTAGGTAGATAGGTTAGAGGGTGATATGCGCTTGTTTGTAGTCACGCGGGGCAAGAGGATGTTGAAGGGTGGCACGGTGGGCACTGATAAATGATGCGGCAATAACAGCGGTCGGAAGGCGTCACTACTTGGGTAGCGGCGGACGAGTAGAAGCGCAGGGAACCAAAGACAGGCAGAAGAATGGCAGTGAAGGTGTAAGTATGCAGAAGGTGCGGCTAGGATAGGGCCGAAGAGCGACGTTTCTTGGGGCAGCCGGGAAACTAGCATGGGGTCGGCCGATGATGTCGTGAAGGTCCCGAGGCCCTGCAGGTGGTGGTGGAGAGTCATGGGCCAGGCGAGTGCGCATGCGACCAACCTCACGCCACTATCGCAAACGTCGCAAACCTCAGGAACAGCGAGATTTCATCAACGCCAGCGTCGGACATAGCCGCTTGTGCGCCTGTTTGTCATAATATTTTGAGTTTACCTTTGTACACAGAAACACGTATTTGGCCGCACGTCTGCCTCTTGCCCCCACGATATGGTGCCTTGTGCCCATACACGGCCTCCGGTCATAGGTTGTTTGGCCCTAAGCCCATGTCAAGTCTACGTCTCTTGCTATCTCGTCAGCTGAGACACGTTGTCTTGTCTGCATGCAGCCTGCCACTCTGCCATGGATCCAGCCTGTGGAATACCTACTAAATTCAGCCTTGTGGTGTGCTGGAACAGGTGCGAGAAGGTTAGGCGACGCAGCACATGGCCCTTCACCGTGACCCCAAGTTCCATACCCATGAACGCAACCTCAACGAAAAAAAAAGATTCATACGGCGTCCGCCAAGGGCTAGTAAAGGCGTGAATCCCTGCGTCGCGTCACAACGGCCGTTCTTGCCCGTGAAGCTCTTGGCACGCACCGCCGTATCCCTGGGCAAGTTCTCAACACCAACACGCAGCCGTGATAGAGGGTCAAGGAGCACGATGCAGTACAGCCACTATGATTCATCGACAGAAAAGCATACTTTCACTCTCTAGTCCTCGGACATACTTCGTAGTCTGCATTCATCAGTGGTGAGGTGAGACGTGTGTTGCTATTGTCTAGACTGCACCCATGTGTCGCTCTTTCTTCTTCGTCTTCGTCTCCTGCAACACTGCTTGTGACTGCCGCATCCAGGAGAATTCCATTTCCACCAGCTATGCCTTCCACCTTCGGCATTGGATGCTTCGGTATCGCCTTCCAGCTTGATCAGCCATCTGAGCAGCTTCCCCTCCCCCTCTTGCTATTCCTATATCCCTCGTTCTCTTTCAACCTTCATCTTCAGTCCGTTTAACCTCACGAATACCCCAACCTTCATACACCCCTGCAATACTACTAGTTCTATCCTTCTATTCTTCCCTACCAACTCTTCTCCTCTCGTGAACCATCAGCAGCCTCCGGGGAGCCTCGTGGTATTGCCCGGCATGAATCCCCAGAATCCCGAGGAACCAAGTCCACCTAGTCGTGGAAGGCTTTCGGACAAAAATCGCCATATCTTCATCTGCACCACAGGAGAATATGTCGGCACCTTCCTGTTCTTGTTCTTCGCCTTTGCTGCTACACAAGTCGCCAACAATCTCCGCGGTACTAAACCCATGGATATAGGAACGTTGATGTATATTGCTCTGGCCTTTAGTTCTTCGCTAGCCATCACAGTCTGGGTCTTCTTCCGTATCAGTGGAGGCCACTTCAATCCTGCTGTACATCTCATCCGACGAAACTACCTGACATTCCCACTAACACAGACTAGGTTACTTTTGCTATGGGAATTATTGGAGCGATCGGCTGGGTAAAGGCTCTGCTGTTTATCTCGGCACAGATACTTGGTGCAATCACCGCAGCGGCCCTAGTCTCTGGCCTCTTTCCTGGGCCACTATCAGTCAACACTACCCTCAGCAAGGATACGTCAATCGTCCGAGGCTTTTTCATCGAGACGTTTCTTACCTTCATGCTCCTCCTTACCATTTTCATGCTGGCTGCCGAAAAACACAGAGCGACATTCATCGCTCCGCTTGGAATCGGGCTTTCTCTGTTCATTGCTGAACTGGCTGGTCAGTCTAAAAGTAGCGAAGTTGACAGAGCTGACGTATTAGTACAGGTATTTACTTTACCGGAGGCTCGTTGAATCCAGCTCGATCTTTCGGACCTGCTGTAGTCACGGGCGTATGGCCCCGTTACCACTGGATTTACTGGCTTGGGCCTCTTCTCGGTGCGGCCATGGCAGCTGGCTTCTACCAGTTGATGAAGATACTCAAGTACGAGACTGCCAACCCAGGTGCAGATAGCAATGGTCTTGAAGATCACAGCGGTCCCGCTCTAGGCAAAAGTCCAACGCGTTACCAAACTGGCCAAACACGTACATGCCCAACTCTTTGATTCGATACACTTTCTAACCGTTGCATAGATCTCCATGACAATGACGGAACCAATGAGCATGACGCTGTGATTAAGATATTACAGTTAGGCAAAAGACAGCCAACCAAGATCCATCGTCAAGCTATGCCATCCCTGTACGACACAATTTCAACAACCACCGACTGTATCGAGAAGCCCACGGCACCCACCCCAGTGTACATGCATAACCTAGACGGCCATCGATCCGAAACCATCAACCATCCTGATGACCGTCCGCGTGCCCACCACAAACGTAGCTCCCCGCAGCATGAGACAGCATCAGACTCTAGTTACCGCCATGGGCCAAATGCAGAGTCCGCCAGCTCAGAGTCATAGACCGACTCGTCGGATAGCTCGAGCTCACGCTCTCGCCGTTCGCCTAACGCATATGATGAGAAGCAGTCGAATGGGATTCTCGACGGCGCGTTGTACTGGCCCTGCTGTTACCTGCCTCACTTCATACTGCAAGCATGCTTTTGTCCACACCAGTAGGCAGATGTTGGTGTCCATTGCTGCGCTGGGATCATGATGGAAAGCAAGGTGGCATGGGGAACTATTTCTTCTGTGTAGCAAGCACTTCGTGATAGCTCGGTATATCCAGGTCGTTATTTTCACGTCCAGAGTAATACGCTCGTGATGAGTGCAAGCGTGAGCCCCTGATTCAGACAACTACATTACCCAGCGACTGGTGGTCAATTTTTCAACTTCGCAAGCTTTAGACAAGCTACCTGTTTCCTCCCAATATGAGGTGGCGACGAAGAGAAGACACTGCAGGTCAAGGGTTGCGACGTGCGCCAAGCCACTCAATGATCTAAAGCGCACTAGCGGGACGCGTCGACGCGTCCCTTCTTTCCCCAGAATTGGGCGATAGCCGCCGTTGAACCATAGTCCTAATTCATCTCAGGCATCATCCTCAATTACAGCAACGTAAAAATGGTTCGCGGTGTCGAAGGAAACGAAATGTCCACGCCTCGCCCCTCACAGAAAAAGCAGCCCGCTTCGGCATCACAGTCTGCGAAGGGCCAGAAATCAATCCTCGGCTTCTTCCAGAAGAAGTCTGCCAACTCACCAAGCCCCGCACCGACCGATGCCACACCAACACAGAAGACGCCAAAGTCAACGCTTGCAAACAAGGCTTTCACCCCGTCAGCCACTGCCATCACCCCAGTCCCCAGCAGTGACGCTCCAGGTTACTCCAGCCCCATCAAACAGGAGCGAGAGCTTACAGTAGGAAGGAACAAGGAAAACGGTCAGCTGATCAGCCACCCCACCGTTGAGTATAGGAACTGATTGGTTTGTTAGTGCCAGTATTAGACGTTGCTCCTAGTAGCCCCACACGGAAGGTACGCGAAACAAACCCCAGCGTATACATGCACTTACTGACTTTGCGGCTTAGGCTAAAAAATCAGTGAACTATGCTGAATCGGATGATGAGGACGACGACGACGACGATGTGCTGGGACCAATTGCAAATAATGCGCGAGGCCGAGCTACAAAGCGCCAGAGGGTGACGATCGAGGACGACTCCGATGATGAGTTTGGCCTAGATGCGGCCACGCAAAAAGCCATGCTCGAACAAGAAGAAGAAGAAGAAGATGAAGACGTGGATGATTTCATTGTCTCGGACGATTCAGAGGTAGGATTTGCCTCGAAGAAGCGTAAACGGTCATCGGCTCCTAAGGCACGCGCCAAAACCTCTCCAGCCTCTTCACCGCCTATAATTGAGGCAAACGACGACGATGAAGACGATGGTGATGTCGAAATGACTAGTACATCGACAGCGCAGCAATGGATATATGATCCGGAGAACCCCATGGTTTTCAAGCCCCGCGTGCCAATACAAGCGACCAAAAGGGATCCGAACAAGAAGATAAAGGAACGGCCATCTGCCTCTGAGCCCGAGACGAGACATCCCTGGCTCGCTCATCAGCAGGATGCCGACCGTCATCCGGTTGACCATCCCGATTACGATCCGCGCACCCTCTATGTTCCTCCGCACGCCTTCGACAAACTGTCAGCATTCGAGAAGCAGTATTGGGAGATCAAGAGCAAGTGGTGGGACACTATCGTCTTCTTCAAGAAAGGCAAGTTCTACGAGTTATACGAGAAGGATGCCACAATCGGTCACCAGCTCTTCGACCTCAAACTTACTGATCGGGTCAACATGAGAATGGTGGGAGTGCCAGAAGCCTCTTTGGACATGTGGGCAACTCAGTTTGTAGCAGCAGGCCATAAAGTTGCACGAGTTGACCAAATGGAGTCGGCTCTTGGCAAAGAGATGCGCGAACGTGACGACAAAGGCAAGACTCCAAAGAAAGCTGCAGGTGGCAAAGAAAATAAGGTGATTCGGCGTGAACTAGCTACTGTGCTCACATCAGGAACACTAGTAGATACGGGCATGCTGCAAAGCGAAATGTCGACATACTGTATGGCCATCAAGGAGATTGACCGCGACAATCTGCCTGCCTTTGGTGTGGCCTTTGTTGACACTGCGACTGCCCAGTTCCAACTGTGTGAGTTCGCAGATGATGTTGACATGACCAAATTTGAAACCCTCATTGCACAAATGAGGCCTGGCGAGCTGTTGCTGGAGAAGTCTTGTGTCTCTGCCAAAGTCCTGCGTATACTTAAGAACAACACACCACCAACAACCATTTGGAACTGGCTGAAGCCCGACAAGGAGTTCTGGCCTGCCGATACAACAATCCGGGAGCTGGAGGCAAACAACTATTTCGAATCGCCCACAGAAGACAACATTGAGGCGTGGCCACCAGTACTGCGTGAAGCCCGTGAACAAGAGCTGGTCATGTCTTCGTTTGGCGCCCTTTTACAGTACTTACGCACATTGATGATTGAGCGCGATCTCGTCACACTCGGTAACTTCCAGTGGTACGACCCCATACGTAAAGCCACAAGCCTGGTGCTCGATGGCCAAAGCCTGATCAACCTAGAGATTTTCGCCAATACCTTCGATGGGTCGTCTGAAGGCACGTTGTTTGCCATGCTCAACCGTTGCATTACACCTTTTGGAAAACGACTGCTTCGCCAGTGGGTATGCCATCCTCTCGCAGATGCAGCAAAGATTAATGCTCGCTTGGATGCTGTGGATGCACTGAACGCTGACTCCACCATCATGGACAACTTCAGCTCATCGCTCAGCAAGCTACCGGATCTTGAGCGCCTTATCTCACGTGTGCATGCGGGCCGATGCAGAGCTCAGGACTTTCTCAAAGTACTGGAAGGCTTCGAGCAGATCGAGTACACCGTCAGCTTATTAAAGCAGTTTGGCGAAGAAGAAGGTGTCATTGGGCAACTCATCTCCTCGATGCCTGATCTTGCTACGTCGCTGGCCAAGTGGACCTCGGCCTTTGATCGTGGCATTGCGCGGAAGGAGGGCCTATTGATCCCTGAGCCTGGCATTGAGGAGGACTTTGATAACAGTCAAGAACAGGTCGAGGCCTGTAAAGCTGATCTGGATGTGCTGTTGAAAAAGGCTCGAAAGGAACTTGGCTCAAATGCGGTCCAGTACAACGACATCGGCAAGGAAATCTACCAACTGGAGGTACCCAAGAAGGTCAAAGTTCCCAAAAGCTGGGACCAGATGTCGGCTACTGCCAAGGTTACACGATACTACACTCCTGAGCTACGAAAGCTTGTGCGAGCACTACAAGAAGCGCAGGAGACACATGGACAGATCACACGAGAGGTGGCTACCCGCTTCTGTCAGCGTTTTGACGAGGATTACAAGATCTGGTTGGCGGCAGTGAAGATCATTGCCCAGCTTGATTGCCTGATCAGTCTTGCGAAGGCTTCTGCTTCCCTTGGGGAGCCAAGTTGTCGCCCAGTCTTTGAGGAGGGCAACCGTACTGTTGTCGAATTCGAGGAGCTTCGTCATCCCTGTATGCTCAACACCGTTGATGACTTCATCCCGAATGACATCCGACTCGGCGGAGATGGTGCAAATATCAGCCTTCTGACTGGTGCCAACGCAGCCGGTAAATCAACGATTCTGCGTATGACATGCATAGCAGTCATTCTCGCCCAAGTCGGTTGCTACCTGCCCTGCACGTCAGCACGACTCACACCTGTCGACCGTATCATGTCCCGCCTCGGCGCAAATGACAACATCTTCGCTGCCCAATCCACTTTCTTCGTCGAACTCTCCGAGACGCAGAAGATTCTGTCTGAAGCCACGCCCCGTTCGCTTGTCATCCTTGACGAGCTCGGTCGTGGAACATCATCATACGACGGTGTAGCCGTCGCACAAGCCGTGCTCCACGACATCAGCACACGTGTAGGTTGCGTCGGCTTCTTCGCAACACACTATCGGTCGCTCGCCAAGGAGTTTGAATTTCACCCTGAGGTTCAAAACAAGAGGATGCGCATTCAAGTTGATGACGATTCAAAATCTATCACGTTTCTCTACAAGCTCGAGGAAGGCGTGGCTGAGGGCAGTTTCGGTATGCATTGTGCGGCCATGTGCGGAATCCCGAGTAAGGTCATTGAGAATGCAGAGAAGGCGGCGCGGGATTGGGAGCATACAAGTCGTCTGGGCGAGAGAATGGAGGTCAACAGGGATGAAGGGGGTGTGTATGTGCCGCTGGGATTGCAGAGCGATGTCGCGTGGGCTCTGAGGGAAGGGCTGGAGGGTGTAGGAGAGAGGGCGTTGGATGTGCTACGTGAGGCTATCGCTGCGCTTTGATGGTAAAGAATCGTGTGTATGAGAAGAAGATGTGGAGGAGGATGAAATAGAGGCGTAAGATGTACTGGCGTTCTACATGTGGGGGAAGTATATTGGCATGTATCCATATAGTGACTGGGACTCTAATGGTGTTTTCTCAAAAGTTAGCGTAGCGCATTATTCCATGTATATTATTCAAAAACCTAGGGTCCATAGATGCCGTTCAGGACACCGTGGGTAAAAACTCAATCTGAATTCTCTCTCTCTCCAAGATTGGAGGAATAGACATTTGAGGTAGAGGAAGCTAATTTAATTGATACGTCAGCTGCAGATTACTCTATGTTTGCATTATCAAAGGAAGAACGCAAGTTCATTGAAGAGCATAGATGCTAGATGCAAAATGCAGAATGCAAAAGACTGCATTATCTCTGTCTCTGTCTCTGTCTCTGTCTCTCTCTGGTCCTACGAGCCGTGCAGTGCAAACCATCCCCCCTCCCACCCTACATTACCCATACCCGGTGTTGAAACCCCCTTGGACACCACCTACACAAACGACCTAACTTCAGAGAAAAGCACTTTTCCCACCTATACCTGAACCCCTTTGAGTCCACCGCACACCATGAAATACCGGGGGGAAGGGGGTGTTCAGATGGGATACAAGCAATCAAGAAGAAAACTTCTCAATCCCACCCAAGAAGTCACTCTCCTCCGCCTTGACTCGACGACCCGCCTTAGCATCGCCAAGCACACGGAATCCCACCTCTTCAAAGTCAGGGTCCTCCTGCTCCTTTTCCTTTTCCTTGTCCGCCATCTTCTCCTTCTTCACCTCCATCTTGACCTTGGTAGCAGAACCATCACCCGAACCAGTCCCAAATCCACCCTTGAAACCACCACCAAAGTCGTCCTCCTCATCGTCTTCTTCATCCTCAGCCGTCTGCTCAAACTGCTTTGCTTTCTTGGCCGACGACGACGGCGTAGTAGTAGCAGCCGTTCGTTTCCTGGGCGTAGAGGGAGCAGAAGATGCGGATTGGGCTCGATGACCATTCTTGGGCGGGGCGGGGCCAGAGGAGGAGCGCGCTTCGCCGAGGAGTTTGAGCTTCTGTTTGATCTTGCCGAAGGTGACACTGGCGCTGCCCGGGGTGTAGCCGGTGAGGAGGGCGAGCTTGTTCATGTCGATCTAGGCACGGGGGAGGGGTTGGGTTAGTGGGTGTTGGGCTGTGGATGTGGGGGAGATGAGATGTATGGGTATGGGTATGGGTATGGGTGTGGGGTATAGGTTGAGGTGAAGTGAGGTAAGATGCAAAGACGTACCTTCGGCTGCGTCTCCATGCATTGCCAAGCGAGGGCCAGGACCTCCATGTCGCGGGACGTGAAGTTCACCTCCTTCTTCGACATGTTGGCGATGTGGTTGTAGAAGAAGATGGAAGCCTGTTGCGAGCAGGAAGTTTGTTAGATGTACGACTTGACTGTGACTGTCGTGGAAGATAAGACAGTAGGTCAAGAGAGGTTGGTTGAAAAGAAGAGGGACGGATACGAGCTTATATAGTGAGTCACAGGCAGCCACCGGACTCCACAATGATAGGTGAAGTTGCCTATTTAAGGGTATTCATATGTTTGGTGAGAGGGGGTATAGCAACGCGAAAGAGCGCGTAAATAGTAGCCTTACCCCGCTTTTAAGCGGTCGGTGGAAAGCTATGTCGGGAAAATACATAGTAGCATATAGGTGAAGGTGATAGACTAATATGGTCTTAGTGTGCTGTAAAATTTAGCATGCTCCGACGCGTTCAACAGACAAGCAAGGACGTACTATGTCCATACTACCAGATTCATTCCTTTCATGAAACACAACAGAAATGTGCGATTGCGTATGTTATATTTGAATATACCGCTGATGTAAATTCTCCTATTGGTATCCATTCATATACGGCGCACCTCTTTGCCTTGCAGTTCCGGTCTTTCCACGTCCAGCTCGTCCCTCAATGCTGCATATAGCGAGTCTCCCAGAATGATGGACATGCCCAGACTCCAGACCAGTGTAATCGCGTAGAAGAAATTAGCGTTGCCGGATCCGGCATAAACCCACAAGTGGTAAAAGGCAGGGCCTAAGAAGGACGTGTACAGGATGCTCGCAGATGCCAAGAAGGTATAACGCATCACTAGAACGGTTCAGTTTGGGCGGTTGGAAGAGAAAATTTGGGCACTTACAGGGAAACAAATGGCGGAACATGGGCACCAAAGAGAGGTACAGGGCAGCGTCTGCGATGCTGGGATAGGGTGTAAAGATGGCAAAAACGCCAGTTAATGTGCAAGCAACAAACAATGGCTGCTTGTGAAGTCGAATGGTGAGGCCTGGCATATATGAAGCGGCATGGAGCCAGAAGACACCTAAGAAGAACTCGCGGAAGGAGTCGAACATCTCAATAAAGAAGTACCACCAAAGACCCACGTTGGGCGTGAGATCGGGCATCAAAAGACGAACGCCGTACGTGGCTCCTAAGTAGTCCCATGAGCCAGTCAAGAATGCGGAGCCAGCCAGCAGGGCGGTAATTGCGGTTACGACACCGAGTGTATGGGTGACAACAAAGGAGGTCATATCTGGAGTGGACTTGCTTTTTAGTGCTTTCGCATCATACAGAAGAACCATGAGTGGAGGGAATAGGAGTATCGGGTGCATGGCAAAGTACGAGGCGAAGGCTGTGGCGAGGATGAAGGTGAAGCTGGCTCCCTGTGATGCCTTGGCCATGGCTGTGAGGATAAAGAGGTTTGTCATAGCAGATGTCGAGCGGGCGATGCACGTCAGGACGGTGAAGGGGTTGAACAGGAAGCTAAGACAACGTCAGCGCATGTCTGCTACAGCCAAATGCAATGCGTACCCAGCGGCGATGGCCATGCTGCTCCATCGCAAGTCTTTCCGGGGCGAAGCGAACAGACGTGTCACCGAGGAGAAGCCGCTCTCAGCGACGGTATATAGCGCATTTGCACTCAGCAGGTCTACAATGGTGTAGAGGATGTTTGTGGCAAGCGGGGCGTAGGAGGGGTTTGGCAGAAGGGAGAAGAGAGGCAGGAGGAGGGGTGCCTGGTGGAAGACGCCGCCGTCGTAGGGGGAGACATTGTGAGTGTAGAGAAAGACACCCTCTTGCACTGACGCTAGTTAGCATACACATGCACTATAATACCATGATTTGCTGTGACATACACCTCTTGAAGCTCGTGACGGGTGTGGACACCTCGACGCGGCCGGCGAGGAGGTCTGGAAGGGCGGGATAGACGGTGAACAGAAGCAACCTGACTGCGGCGGCCGCGCCGAAGAGCAGCGTCTTTTGCTGCGTGTCAATGGCCATGTTTGCGGGCTCTGCTACCGGACCAATGGCTCCATTGGAGTTTCTCGTGGGCGCAGTTCGCGATGTCGTCTGGTGTTCTGGCAAGATGCATCACAGTGGACCCTTGTCGCGCTACTGCAACATCCCTGTCCGCTAGTTCCGCCGCATCTCGAACTTTTTTGCCAACGCCAAAAGTTCGCCCAGCTGCACCGACAAGCACCGTAAAGCGTAAATCTCTACCACTCTCACAATGGCCGGTCGCAGTAAAAAGAAGGGTAATATTTTTTGGTTCAAGTCAGTTAGTTATCTATCGCATGTACTGACGGTTGACAGGCACTTCTGGTGCAGCCAAAAACTACATCACCCGCACGCGCGCTGTGAAGAAGCTTCAGATATCGCTCCCAGACTTCCGACGGTTATGCATCTTCAAGGGAATTTACCCGCGCGAGCCGCGCAACAAGAAGAAGGTGTCCAGAGGCTCTACCGCCGCCACTACCTTTTACTACACAAAGGACATCCAGTACCTGCTCCATGAACCGCTACTGGCAAAGTTCCGCGAGCACAAGTCTGTCGCAAAGAAAATTGGTCGCGCCCTTGGCCGCGGCGAGTCTGGCGATGCCTCGCGCCTGGAGATGAACCTTATGCCCAAGGTCAAGCTCGATCACATCATCAAGGAGCGCTACCCTACCTTTGTCGACGCTCTGCGCGATCTCGACGATGCCCTCTCTATGCTGTTCCTCTTCGCCAACCTCCCCTCGAGCGACCACATCCCCGCAAAGACCATCGCTCTCTGCCAGCGACTGACGCGCGAGTTCGAGCACTACGTCATCACCTCCCATGCCCTCCGCAAGTCCTTCCTTTCCATCAAGGGCATCTACTACCAGGCCACCATCCAAGGTCAGGACATTCTTTGGCTGGTGCCCTACAGGTTCGTGCAGCGGACAGGCGGCGATATCGATTTCAGGATCATGGGCACTTTTGTTGAGTTTTATACTACGCTCCTCGGCTTTGTCAACTACCGCCTCTACACATCCATTGGCTTAGTATACCCACCCAAGTTTAACGCGAAGAGTGATGAGCAAGGTGGCGAGCTGGCTGCCTTCCAGCTCGAGGGCAAAGCCACTGCCACAAATGGCTCAACAAACGGTCACACCGAGAACGCAGAGATCAATCCCGAGGCACAAGCCATTGCAGACAGAATCGGAGCTATGCCCGACGTTGAGGAAGAGGAGGCGACCACAGCTGTGGCCAAGACTAGTGCTGAAGACGATGAAGAGGAGACCAATGAGGAGATTGACAAGTTCGAGCCGACTGCGCCCGACGCCGATATTCTACCTCAGCCCCAAGCAAGCAGCGCCGAGGTTGCCTCGTTGTTCGCACCATTTACATTTTATCTGGCGCGAGAGACACCTCGGACATCTCTTGAGTTTATACTAAAGGCTTTCGGCTGCAAGCGAGTTGGCTGGGATGGCATTCTGGGCGATGGTGCCTTTACAACCAACGAATCCGACCCCGCCATCACACATCAGATTGTCGACCGACCAGCTTTGTCCAATGGCGCACCTGCCCCTGATGTTCAGGCGACTGAAAACGGTGGAGCTGCTGCTCCCAAGGTCCAATGGCCTCACTCCATGATGCCTGGTCGCACCTACGTCCAGCCGCAATGGGTGTGGGACAGCATCAACCAGGGCAAGCTGTTACGAGCAGACCACTACTCCCCCGGCGCCGATCTGCCACCGCATTTGAGCCCATGGGTGAAGCCCAAAAAGGGCGAATATGATCCCAACCTGCCTCTTGCGGCCCAACAACCAGAAGGCGAGGCCGAGGCGTTTGAGGATGAGGGCGATGAGGAGGACACAGCGCTTGATGTGCACGGAGATGAGGATATGGATGCTATCGTTGACCGCGAAGGCTCCGTTGAAGTTGGCGAGGGAATGGACGTTGCTGATGATTCTGAAGACGACAGCGACGACGATGAGTCGGACGAGGAGGCTGGCCCTGCAGGCGATGATTTCGACGGCTTTGACTCTGACGCCGAATCCGACATCTCAGAAGGAGAAGCTGCTCGTATCCAACATCAACGGGAACTTGAGGCTGAAGCTACTGGCAAAAAGCTCGAGGTGAAGAAGCCAACCAGGAAAGAGGAGAATGCTGCAATCCGCAAGAAGGCGGAAAAGAAGAAGCGCGCAGAAGAGGAGGAGCGTGAAAGGCAAAAGATGATGTTGTCCAACAAGAAGCGTAAGCTCCTTAAGCGTATCGAATACGGCGAGAACAAGCGCGACAACGAATCCGAGAATTTGCGTAGGAAGCGCGCGAGGGTCGAAAAGGCAAAGGCCGCTGCTGAAGCCGTTTGATGCTTGCAAATGTACAGCATACACCAAAAGCTGGATGGATTGGCGTTTCCGGGCCGGTGTTTAGGGCGCTTGTTATGTGCTGAAATGATATATGTAGTCACTTGATACCTACTTTGCGGCTATATTCCATGGTCGTTATGGTCATTATCCACCATCATTCTTCGCCTACGTGTGTTGTGAATACCCGGCAAGCATCGTCACGTGCGCGCACGGACGGTCTGGTTGGAGTCAGATTCGTGGCGCAGACTCAGCCCTTGGAAACCTTGTAACTATCAACATATGAGTCAATCGATCAGCCGCTACAGTTATAAGCTCCATGTATTTACGTATTTGTTTTCGTTTACATCACTCTCATCTTTATCTATATGCACCTGAATAAACACACAATGTAGCCCCATTTCTCCGTAATTCCTTCCAACAATTGATACCCATGGTTCCATGACCATTTCGTAGCGCCATTGGCCTTTGGCCTACCCAGAACCCTATAACTTGCCACGATGATATATCTATTTTGCAAACCGTGGGAGCAAATATGTTCTGAACCAAGGTACACATATTACCCGAAGCCCGCATATAAATTTTTCCCATATAAAACAGGGCGCAGAGAACATTCATTCCTAACTTTTCAAAAAAGAAGAGCTCTTCGAAAAAATCGTCTCTCCATCACAGAGCATCACCTCGAAAAGAAACCGATAGGTTGTTGCCATCGTCGCCGTTACGTTACCTAAAAGCGCAAGCTGCCGAGCTGTTGCCGAAAAAAAAGGGACCACTTTTGAAAACTTCCCATTTCCCGGAGAGCAAATTTTCCAAAAGGCTTTTGAGTTTCTGGCGTCTGAACTATTTAAGAAGGTATAGCTACTCTCCTCTGAAGCGAATATAGAGGCAATACTAACACTACATCAGCTTGCTGCAATTTGCGGTTACACCTGGTAGTAGTGTCACGTGACCCTGCACTATTCACCACGCGACGCCTTGAAGCCAGCAAAGCGGCTGATCAGCATCCGCCCAAAGATTTCCAAAGGCACTCGTATCATCCAGCTGCCAGCACCCAGTCGTCATACCCAATCACCAACATGACTGAAGCCACCATGATATCGCAACCCACCCATCTCCTCTTTCCCAACCTCCCCCCGGAGCTCCGACAAGAAATATACACCCACCTTTCCAACGACCCCTCTACCCCCGCTTGCACTACCAGCATCCCGCTCGCTCTCAAGACCTTTCACTGCAAACACACGACCCTCCAACTCCTCCCTATCCACCACGGATCCGCAGGCCTCCTATCCCTCCCCCCCAATATCTTCCCAGAAGCAGCCGAGTACCACCACTGGCTCCTCTCCAACGCCGTCTCGCTCCGTATCGGCGTCCACTTCCGCGGCCGAGTCAACACATTTGTGCAAGCAGACTGGGACAAGAAAGTAGCAGCCCACATCAACAAGCTCGCAAAACGGCATCCATGGCTGAGAAAAGTGAGCAACTATGATATCAAGATACTGTGGAGCGCCGAGGATACGGCCCTAAAGAGTAAAAACGGGAAGAGGGTTGCAGGAAGTATCCCGAGCGCCATGGCCGACAGCCTCACATGCATCACGGACGAGCGGGTCAAGCAGCGCAAGGGCGAGGTGAAGATTTCGCTTATTCTGAGTCCTTGGTTTGCAATGGTGAATTCATTTCAGGGGGAGAGGTTTGGTCTGGATGTTTTTCTGCATGAGCATCAAGAAGGAAGCAGCAGCAGCAGGGCTACTACTGCTGGGTTCAAGACACTGGTAAAGGAGGTGTGGATAGCATCAGCCATGGATTATCGGAGTGATTTGATTGATATGATGGGTTCGAGCGCAACCATGGAGGACTTTTCTTCCTTCTTGCCCCGGGAGAAGGAGCGGGTTGTAGGGTGGTTGGAGGAGACGATAGGGCAGCTGGTGATGAGGAAGACGGTCGTGGCGGAGGAGGCAAGTGGGAGCGAGACTACTCCCGTCATCACGGTCGGGATAGACAAGGATGATCAGCTTCTGTTTGGCCTTTACCTGCGGGAATGTTGGGCGTGGAACTGAAAAGGGAACACCACTGATCATCCAAAGATGATTAGGTTCCTGAAATAACGTTCACGAGATCTCCTAAGATGTGGACTCCCCATATACTAGTAACGCTTTTTCTACCATTTCAATCGCGCTGTCAATATTTATATTTTGAGAACACACCTCACCAATTTAACATGATTCACAAAGACAACAAGAACAACAGCGTCTCATTTATTCATAACTCCCTCTCCCTGTCCCGCCCATCCTCCTCTCCATCCAAAGCGCCGCTCACGCCCAAGCCCCCACCAAACTCATCAAAAACGCGCCCCCAAAAACAAACAAACAAGCACCCACCCGCCTCCTCCCCCTCAAAATCTTCCAACTCTCATCGCTCAAAAAGTCCTCACTCAACAGCTCCACAAGCGACGCATACACCAAAAAGCCCGCAGAAATCGCATTCATGATGCCCACCAGGAGGAGCCCAATCTCCGAGGCGGGCGAATACAGAGTATGTGTCGCGATGCCGATTGCCATGCCAATGGGCGTGGTACAGCCGTACGCGAGGGCCATGAGCCACGGCTGGGCGGCGCGCGGTTTCCAGTTGATATCGGCGATGCGGACGCCGAGGGCGAGGCCCTCGAATGTCTGGTGGAAGACGATTGCGATGAGGAGGACTGTGAAGTCGCTTCCTACGGATACGGCGAGGGACATGCCGATGAAGATGCTGTGGAAGAGGATGCCCATTTCAAGGAGGAAGACCTGCATGATTGCTTTGCGATGGATTTGGTCGTGCGTGAGCATGTGGGCGTGCTCGCCGCTTTCGTGGCCGTGCTTCATGCTTGCATCGCTGGCTTCCTGCTTGCTAGGAGGTTCATCTGGAAGATGAATTGCACTGGCGTTTTGGCCATTTTCGTGGTAGCGTGAAAGAGTTCTACTAATGCTGCCGACTCGGCCACGCAGAGCGCCTAGATCACGGACTCGCAGGCTGGAATCCGAGTATTGCCTCTCCAGTGCTGCGTGTGCTTCGGCTGGCGGTGAAATCTCCTTCTTGGGCTCTTCTTCTGCACGTCGCGACACCGCGGTCACGCCCTCATTCCCACTGCAGACGTGTTGGGCAGGAGAGAAGATCATCTCGATTAATGCAACGAAGAAGACACTGGCCATCATGATGGCACCAGGCATAGCCTGGTAGTCTGTATTCCAGAAACTAGACAGACAGGGATCGTGCAGCGAAACGAAGGCAGTAGGAAGTAAATGAACAAATGCAGTGGCAACTAGGACACCGGTCCCGAAATGCTTTGCTCCAAAGAGGAAGGAGGGCGGGATACGCAAACGTGGAAATCGGAGAACGAGCATTGGAAAAGCACAGCCAGTACTTGACACGAACAGAATAAGGAAGAGGCCGCCGATATGAAGCCCCAAGTTGTAATCTGGTTGCACTTTGCCATTTTCGCAGGTACTACGTTTAGGAAGTCGCTGGTATAACGGGTCTGTGAATGCACGTTAGTACGTGTCGAAAAACTGCTGCTTATATGCCTTTCAACCTACCTCGAGCCACGACATCTTTTGGCGCAGATAACTTGCCATTAGCAAACGAGATGACAATCGAAGTGCAGAATACAGAAAAAAGCCACTTCGCCCAGCTGGTAGCATTAGCGGTGAGCCCAGCTTGGTGCTCACGCACGTGAGCGGATGTTCGGGTGCAAGGTCCTGCAAAAAAAAAATGAAAATGTCAGCATATACTTCGCCAGCCTACTCTTTAGGAGACACACCTTTGGAGGACCCTTTGACACCCTCGCTCATCGCGACGGATTTTTTCTTTTCCGTGTCCAGGCCATTGAAGTCGTCTAGCTCGCAGCGCCGGAGATTCCGCGTACTGCGCAGCCGATCTGCCTCTCCCAGTTCCCTCGCGTTTGCGATACCATTGAGATCTGCACAGGTTGTTAGGTCAGCGGCAAAGCGTGGTGGGTTCTGGTTCCATTCCGGGTGCCAAAGGACGTCATCATCGGTTTTAGAAGGGCAGTTCATGGCAGCCTGAGCACTGTCCAACTGTCAAAAGAACAAAGGGGAAGTTACGTGTAGCAGGTTGGGAGTTGTACCACAGGGCGGTCACAGGGGAATAAATGAGGTCGCGAGAAAGGCGTGGAGACTTGAAGATGATGATAGAAATTGTGTCGGAATAATAAATGACATGTAATAGAGACGGTAGTGGACGGCTAGCGGCTGTTCCGCTGCCTTGTTACCCAATGAGACGAGATCGCCGAGTGCCAAGACAACCGAGTCTGGGGAGGAGCGCCACGCGAGAAGTACCGGAAGGGCGGATACATGTGACGAGTGTACTTACTATTCATGACAAGCCGTAATTTATGGTGATGAGGAAGAACGAGGATAGAGATGCGAAGACCAAATGCACCACGAGTATTTAATGTGCATCCTATTCGCTTAACGCCTTTTATGGCCTTGCATCTCCAGCATCTGGCAACGCCCCTCCGGACCGCCCAACGTCTTTCTTATGGTCCAATAGTTTAATCGGTCGTACTTCAAGTTTCTGCACATCTACTCGTGACTACCAACAGTCAGTTGTTTTCATTGCTAAACCAAGGTCGAACAAGCTTAGTACATCCACAGTCTACCTGGTTCTGCATCCATTTACTGAGAGAACACTGCATTTTGCCAAGTACAATGTGTTAGGAGAAAGCGCCTTGAGTACTTGCTTTTACGGCTGCTACAATACCAAATTATAAAAGTCTGCTTATAAGCATCGATATCACGTACATTGACATATACATGTATATATGTAGCAGTTGCTGGTTGTAGTTGACAACTATTTGCACAATTATTAATTCAAGTCCTTGTACTGCATTGCGGTGTAGGCAGTCCACTGAAAATATTGCGTCTTCCTTCGGTACATGTACGTCATGACCTGTGGCTGTTGGGGCCAAGATATATCGAGCCCGATGTTTCCCGTAGGTGACTGCATTGGGATACCAAGAGGGTGGCCATGCCGAGGAGCTTGGGTAGTAGTAGCTCGGCTGCAGAACGTCGTGTCATGTGCTCGGTAAGTGATTCGATGTCTGCAAGACTACACGACCGATGCCTGGAAATAAATCGCAAGCGCATTGCTGTTGTGCGCTGTAATTGAGTTTTGCGTGAATAGACTTTCCGCTGAGTGTTTCTTTTGTGCATAGTCATCTCACGATGGACGGGTGGAGGCCATGGATTTAATCTTGAATTTACCGTCTTCAAATCATTAGCGCATGTTGAAGCGCTATCACTATAATACTATCAGTGGGTATCGACTCTCATCGAACGGCTTGCGTTTCTAATACTTCGAGCGCACCGCCAACTAGATGCAAGCTTCCAGTGACCAAGACCATGACTTCTGCCTCAGCACCGGAGACTTTCGCGTAGTCTCGTGCCACATGTCTTGCGGTTGCAACTGCCTCTTCGATTGTGCGCAGCACGTGCACTTCTGCTGTACTGTCGATCTCTGACCACGTTTTGGCAAGCGCCTTCTGCACTGCTAGCGTATCTACATGCTGTTGATTCGTATTCATGGAGACAAGATCAGGCTTGTAACCTTCACTGAATGTCTGATTTGTTGTGAAAACGACGTGTGTGAAAGGTGAGTGAGACCCGGAGGTGAGGCCGTTTTGAAGAGCTGCATATAGGCCCTTGGCAAGCGCACCTGCATCTCTGGTCTGCTGGTTGAAGATCAAAATGCGGGGAAGCTTGGACTGCAACGAAGCGGTTGAAGTGGCAGTGGCCATCTGCTCGGCGAACCACTGACCAGTGACCTCAATGCTTTCCATGGTATGCCCTCCGTCGATATGCCACGCAACATTCGTTTCACGTCGAATTTCGCACCTGCCAGCCCAGCGAACCTGCTCTAGTCCACGGATGAACTCGGATGGAAGCTCGATGTGTGGGACCGTGGTCGGATCCGGTACGGAGGAATGACCAAGTGCGCGGAGATGCGCTGCTGCTGCTGCGATGGCTACAGAGGCGTTGATCTTTTGGAAGACGGCTCCCAGGCCCAGCTTGACCTCATTGTTCGCCAAAGCAGGGTGTATGTCGATAATGTGCAGGTTTGTGCCCTTCTCGGCGGCTCTCTCTTGTAACACCGTCATGGCCTCGTCCTTTTGCGGGGCCGTGAAGGCGACGCTACCCTTCTTGAAGATTCCCGCCTTGTGCCAGGCAATTTCAGGAAGGGTAGTGCCCAGCATGGCTGTGTGATCGATTCCCAAGCTTGTCACGGCCGTGACGGTAGGCTTGGTCAAGATGTTGGTGCTGTCGTATTCGCCGCCAATGCCACACTCGATGACGGCGCTGTCTACACCCTCTTTCAGGTATGCGTGTAGCGCCATGAGCGTCAGGTAGCGGAAGTAGACGGGCTTTGTGGGAACGTCTGCTGGCGCGCCCTCGGCCTTGGCTGCGGTCTCCAACCTGTCCCATACCTCGAAGAAGTATTTTGCAAAATTGGGCTCTGATATGGGTTCATTGTTGATCTGGATGCGCTCACGCACAGATCGCAGGTGCGGCGACGTGTACAGTCCGATCTTGGAGGGCGGCGTCTGCGCCTTGGCTGAACATGCGTATTGTGACAGGATGGAGGATATGAAGGCACTTGTCGAGCCCTTGCCCTTTGTGCCTGCAATGTGTATGGGCTTCAGAATGTCGAATTCAGAGGGCTGCAGCATATGATTAGCTGTGGCGACCAGGCGGGGATTGGCGGGCGCCGCACACCTCATATCCAACCTTGCGACACCACTCGAGCATCTCTGGTATCGCCTGCTTGTTCATGCCCCGGCCAGACTTACGTATGGCATCCACAATAGAAAAGTTGGACTGCAGCGTGTTCAGAGCCGTGACGGCAGCCTGCGTCTATCAACCCCGTGTCTATTCACACATTGGTGACTCGGTACGGAATACATACCGCATAGTCACGCTTCTCCATACTGGCGGCGCTGGAATGGCAGCGAGCGACTGACGCACGGCGCAGGAAGCACAGGCGTCCAAGGGCTACCAACATGAGGGCATGTTACGGACGTTCATGAGCTTGCCCGCACGCTTTTGTTTTCCATCGCGGCCCTTCAACCGCCGATGACGCTCCGTACCTACCGGTACCGTATTCCGTACCGGTACCACACGTGCACGCTTGGGCCTTCTTCTACCGGTAGGTCCCACTGTGTATCACCTCACTCACAACCTTCACAAGCTTCACTCCGCGCCTTCAAAGGAACATGTTCCCGCACTCGAATTGACGCATATATATGAACGACGAAACTCCGCCACCCACTCGACGCGTATCACGCCCACTGGCCGTTTTGGGCCTAGGCCAAACGCGTTGCGTTTGGACACGCCGGAGCACGCAACTCATCGTGGAACAGGCGCCATAAGGCACCCAAAATTGCCGTGTTCCGGAGGATAAGGCATGTCTCAAGCGCCTGGGGAACTTCTTCGCATTGTATCATGGAGACCCGGCCAAACAACGCATGATAGAACATGTCTATCTCCAACATTTCTTCGGCCAAGTCTCTTCCATTCTCCATTTCCACAAATCGCTCCTCTCTACGAGTCGTACCACTAGTCCCTTGCCTAGTCTTGGCTAAGTGAAGAGACTCGCAAGTCTCCTCATGATATACAGACCATGGTGGGAAGAGAAAAGTGTACATATCTGAACCCGCTGGTATACCGAATACGTTACCAGCCCACCGCACGCCTCAATGTGTCGAGACGTGCATGATCCTATGCATTGATTGGATAATCCCATCGTCAGCCCCGATAGATTCTGAGCGCATTCTAGAAACTATGAATCGTCTGGTATGCACACTGGCGCAAAACAACACTTACGGCACGATTCGCTTTTAGTGGCTGCGGTAGCATTACTTCCGTACACGTTGGTACAGTAAGCTATGCATGTTTGTGCAGTCACAGAAGGCCCGTTGAATCCAGGAAGCGCCAGAGTGAAAGTACCGCTAGTGAAGAGCAGTCAGCAAGCACTCGATCCAAGATGGTGATCCGTGGGTGTACACACGTATAGTACCCCGCATAACCAAAATTATCCGGGAGATCTCCTGGAAGCTGGCTCGCATCTCTGGGAAGTGATCTATACACTGACATGCGATTCCTGCCCCCACAGGCTTCACAAGGTTCGCCGGCACACTCGTGATTGCAATCCAAACTCCTAACACCTCGGGTTGGTCTGGAGAAGAGATTATCGCCGCAGACTGCGACCCGATTAGAGTTTTGGCGAAGCGTTGAACATACTTCGGGATCAGACGCACAGCATTGATCGGAAAGCTCAGTCCCCGCATAATTATATCCGTTCTCAGTGCAATACTGAGCACAACTTGCGCCACTATTAGTGGCATCCGCCAATCTCGCCGGGCCGTCTAGAACATGTGTTCCATCATCTAGGTCCCTGAACCCAATTGTTATCTTCCTGTACACCAGATGGAGTGTGAACTGGGGAGAGGTGTAAGGAAACATGCTCAGCTCCCGGATACGTACGTCCAGCACCCATAGTAGTACCAACCTTCGGGAAGTGTCGCACTAGCGGCCGGTGCAAGATCAAAAGGAGCACGGGTCGGTAAAGTTTCAAAGTCACAAGGCACGAGACGTTCAGTAAAGAGAGTTTCTTTGATGTCGGCGTCCACAATGGCGAACAGAGGCATTGAGGCGTAACGACCACAGATAATTCGACGCATGACAAACGATTCCTTTGCTACTAGCATCCAGAATGTTTCGTGTGCAGCGGCCTTTATAACACATGTTTTCCATAATGTGGAATGCGAGTCTCTCACGGCGCCTCGATAGGAATGTGGATGAGACGGGTGCGCAGCCAGCATCCTGCCGGAAGGCCAACACCAACAATATGTCATGTTCAACTGCGACAACAACTCGCGCGCTTTCGTTCGGTACAGCCGCCACCATGCCAAATGTCATCAGTATGGCTCTTGTATATTTTGGTACGAAAAACAAGACGCTGTAGTGATGCAAAAACTTTGTTCCTGAAGATCATAGTCCGTTCGCCCATGTTATACCGGTACCCGTACCTACCTGATAAGGCCAAGTGTGAACATTTGCTGAGAATGACAGCTTGGCGGTGAACGTTGACACTACCAGCAAGGTGACCGTAGTTTGGTCACCCGTGAGATAAATGCGGCTGTAAGCCGAGCTGGGGGCTCGGGCTTGCGAGTACTGCGACCATTTTGGTTGCATCCTTCATTAGCCCGGCCGGATCGACGTTTCACACATGGCAACCCTCCCATGTCAGACCAGTGCCGCGGACCGCACCCGTGTCATCCCATCGCATATTACCCTCGTTACGTCTCCAACTTTCCGGTTAATTTCGTGCTTTTTTTACCATTTCATTCATCTCCACCAACAATCTCATTTTGTCCATGGCCCGTTGAGCATTCGTGGCGCATTTTTCGCCATGGAGCTGATTGCGACAACTAAACATCTCCTTGCAGATGTTTGCTGTTGTCGACAAAGATATTGGTCTTTGACCCTTTGTGCTTGACGCACATGAGAGATCATTTTGGCCCAAGAGGTACGACAACAAAGCACCTTCTTTGTGAGACAAGCGCAAAAAGCCGCCACATCCCTTGTAGTCGTCCATGGCTCACAAAGAACTAAAGCACAGTCATAAACTTCTCCACGTTTGTCATCGGATCATCCGAAACATCAACCCAAACGTTCTTTAACAGACACCTACTACATACACACCCATTGCAGGGCCAAAACAGCACCCTCACATAATTCTTAATCATCGATCCTCAAACCAACCCCATCCAAACATGTATACAAACTCCATAACGCTCGTCGCCATCCTCACCGCCACCGTCTCCGTTTCCGCTTCTCCAACACATCACCTCATGCGTCGTGGCCTCCCAGGCGCTTACTACACTTGCACCGACCCAAATTTCTCCGGAATATGCAGCTGGACGCAACCAAACACAGTCTGTCACATCCAGGGCGGCGGCGGTGGCATCGAATCACTAGGCCCTGACCAAGGCTCCATCTGCACCCTCTACAAGGGAACCGACTGCAAAGGTGACGCGATGGAGTCTCTACGCTTTCCCGGTATCTCAACAAACATGCCGACGTTTGGTAGCTTCAAATGCGTAAAGGAGTTTCCAGCAACAGGAACCAACACCGTAGCCGCACCGGCATTACCGGCCCTCGGTGCAGCGTTGTCGGGCAAATTCGGGTTGCTGAAAGAAGTCAAGCCCAAGGGGAGGGAAGAGGGCATGATCGGCTTGGAGAAGTTGACATATTACTGATTTTTTCGGCTGGCTTTTTTCTCTTTTTGTTTCCCATGGCGGGAGATTTTTCGACGAGAGCAAAAGAGATGGTGGATGTTGGGAAGTGGTGTGTACGCTTATGTTTGATGTGTTATTCTTATTTTCACGAAACTTCTTGTTTTGAAGGAGGTTTTGTTCTTTGTCAGACAGACCGGAGGACGACTACGCTATAGGCGCTTTCTTTTTCTTTTTCTCCATTCGGGACGCTGTGCCGCAATAGTGTTGGCAAAGGAAATTTCTTTTCTTTTCTTCTTCTTCTTTTCAACTTGGTAGCTCTGGGACTTGAGGAAAGAGGGGGCCCAGGTGGCTTACTTTTTACTCGCAGGTTCTGCCAAATGATGTATCAATATAGCGGGTTAGCTTTATGCCACAAATACAATGTCTTGTAAGAAGGTTGTGTGTCTTAGGTTCCAACTTTCCAGACTCCCAAAAAGCCGTGGTAGGAGACGTGTACAAGGGATAATACTAAATAATGGAATTCAAAAATAGTTCATTGCTGCTATATCAACCCGTTCTGTTCAATCCCCTTATCTATATTAGCTTGATGATGTATCCGCAAGAACCAAAGGTCCCACCGACAAAGATGGCAGGCATATGATGTAAGTGGATTGTCGGTACGATGGGTGTAGCGAAGGGGATAGGGAGGTGTAGTTTGGTAGTCAACCACTTGTATTGTATTGGCGATGGTCACATTCTTTGATAAAGTAAAAGTCATGGGTGAAAAGTGTATTGTAGGGATGATTTCCGCATCACTCCCATAAGCTTTGACTAATTTACATACTGTAATGTGCTACCAGGAGAATGCGCCCGCCCGGTGCTATCATTGCGTTCTCCCAGCATTCTTGGTCGTGGTCGTCTTCTTGGTTACAGTTCTTGGTACCTGTACCTGCTTATACCTGATCTTTGGAGTAGTGCGTTTTGGCGGGGAGCTCGCATCTCCAACTAGCTTCTTCAATGACTGAGCGCTAGTGCTGGTGCTGGGAGAGGATCTTGTCTTGGTGACTTTGCTGACTGGCACATGGAGCTTTGTGGTCTACTGCATGTTAGCCAACTGCAACTTCCACGACAATGTGATATCAGTTCCTTACAGTCTCTTTCTGGCGGAGGACGTCCCCATCCTCATCTCCCAAAGCCTTGTATGCTTTCTGCGCTCGCTCAGTCTCCACCTGCGCATCTTCGTAGAGATCTTTTATGACGTCTTTGCAGAGCGTAATCATGTCCATTACTTCGGATTTGTCGGCGAAGTTTGGGGCAGCACCGACATGATGGGCAATGGATTGCATGTTGGTGAAGATGTTGTCTAGTACGATGGCTTTGTCTTTCCTCGCAGCGCAGATCTCTTTCCATGCCATCTTGGCCTTGGAGTTGCTGCGCTTTGGTGCGAGTGCGAGAGCGCTTGACGTCGTACCGGCGGAAGTGGCGGCGCAGCTGCCAGACTTGTTGCTGGCGCGCGGTGTCTTGGAGGAGCACATACTTGTTGAAATGGGCGGTAAATGTGTGTCTGTGTAGGGTTCTTGAAGAATGGATGAGTGGGAAAGAATTGAAAAATGGGAAAGAGTGCTTTGGTGGTGCAATCGTGTCGCGACGTGTTTGAGTGGGCGGTAGTTGAATAGGCTGCAGCTGAATAGGATTTGGTGATTGGGCGAATGGACTCATATTGTTGTGAAAGGGAAGCTGCTTTCGCACGCTGTAGTCCAATGCTTTGCGTCACAATACGATGATGCGGGAAAGTAAAAGTGAAAGAGAAGAGCATCATTTTTGTGGGGCTGTTCGCAAAGATGTACAATACTAGCTATTTCGATATATAAGATAGAAAGCGTGACGAAGAGTTAGAGATATGTAGGATGGTATGCCATAGGACATATATGAAGAAATGAATTCCAGGATATTTAGTAGCAAGCGAGCTTGCTTGGAGAAGGATGTGAGCAGTTTCAGGGTCCATGTGCGCAGTGAAAAAGAATCTTGCTTAGCAGCAGTAAAAATTGCCAAATGACTGAGGTGTATCATTTTGATATCACAAGGCCTCTGTTCATGGCGCCTACTTTTTCGCATGGTTAAAAAGTGAGTTCCGCCCACATTCAAGTAATTGAAAATCATCGTGTTGAGTACTACTAGTGCTTGCGCAGAAGTTGCCCAAAGTTCACAATAAGCTGAGAAAATGTGAGAAGGTGAATGTCAGTGTGGTGGTGGTGATGGTTGCAAGGTGGCGCGGTTGCTATCCAATGGCAGGCATCTCAAGCGGCCACATGGCAGCTTGGCGTCTTTCCCCACACGGAGGACGGCCCTCCTCGGTAGTCTCTTTGTACGCTTCCCTTGCAACGTCGCCTTCCCTTCACACAACTCCAAATCTCGCCAGAACTTCTCAGCATTCCACTATGAAGGTCACAATCGTTCTCGCAATGGTCGCCGCCGTTATGGCGGGCGAAATTATCAACAATGAGGCAAGTTACTAAGGATTGCCACACGGCATGTACATGCATGGCTTACTGACCAATCCTACAGCACCTCAAGACCGAGGTCCTGACGCCCAAGGAATGCACCCGCAAGACAAAGGCTGGCGACAGCATTCACGTACACTACCGCGGCACCCTGGAGAAGGACGGCAGCGAATTCGACGCCTCATACAACCGCGGCTCGCCCTTGGCCTTCACCGTCGGCCAGGGCCAAGTCATCAAGGGCTGGGACCAGGGCTTGCTCGACATGTGCCCGGGCGAGAAGAGGAAGCTCACCATCCAGCCCGAGTGGGCCTATGGCTCGCGCGGTGCTGGGCCCATTCCCGCCAACAGCGTTCTGAGTAAGTCTGATGGAAATACATCGCACATGACCGTGGCCTAATATATAACAGTCTTTGAATCGGAGCTGGTGTCTATTGATGGTGTCAAGAACGATGACAGGGGAGAGTTATAAATGCCATGACCGGAAGGGGTAGAAGCTACGGCTGTAAACCAACTCCGCACATGCTGATATACACGAAGATACGACAAGAATATATCATGATATGACATTATCAAGACTTCGCTTGAGACACAGCTATCGCGCGTCAGAGAGTTACTTTGTTCGTGTTTGATAACTTGTAGGTAGGATTAGAAGCCCTTGATGACTTTGCCCGGGCTGTCTGTACAGCGCTGGAATTTGCTCCATTTGTGACACCCATGTCCATGCTCTGTCCATCACGTTCTCATACAACAACGGCTCGACGTCACAAGGATAACGGCTCGGAGCTACAGGAGAAGCTCTTGCTAATTTAGATGACACAGCAAATACAGCATTCATCGCCTAGGTGATATGGTAGCATGGGGCAAGACCTGAGCCCAATCACCTTGGAATTCTCCAATGCTCTACACAAAGTGACCTACCTAATATACGTTAACAGCAACAAGACGATGTCATCTAAGCATTGACGTTTCGTGTGGCCAATTGTCGACAGTGTGATTACGTTTCTTCCGGAAGAAGCAGCAACTGAGAAACAGATTATGTATCAGTTCTCCGAAAACTTAAATTGTCGGCAGATGTTACCAGCATAGCGACCAGGGCCAATCCATCCACTGTTGTCATTGTCAGCGCATAAATAAGTTTGATTGACAGACGCTGCAATGTCGCACATGCGTGACACTAGCGCTTACTTCCAACTACGCGGGTATGCAAGTAATTTTTAACGTTGGTGACGTGAACATGGTAGATGATAACCCGGCCTGGATTTCAACATTATGTTTGCCGATTGAAAGTTTATATAATGAAGTTTCATAGGCCCTTGTCAAGAGTGGAGGCACTGTGTTTTCGAGCATTAATCCCACGTGTGCATCGTACTGTACTGCAGTCATCATAGCGTGGGGGGAAATGGATCTCTGTGAACGTCGACTTGTGTGTAATCGTGCGACTTTTATTCGATCAGAGGCATCGTTCACAACCCGTGAAAAATCTTGAGGATGGTGAATTGGAAGATTTTTACCCAAGAAGCGTACGTAAGACAGCCTCGCTATATTGGATCTAACGACACACACACACTCTCTCTCTCAAAATAACTGCGAGATCTTCGATTTCCTAACACGCCATGTTCCCTCACTTCCGAATAGGATATGCCTACCTGGAGTCAACATGAGATCATCAATGGGGTGCATCCTCGTAGATCCAAATTGACCGTACACGTCCTCGATACTGTGTCCAACCCAACGAATCAGGCTCTGACTTGAATAAAGACCGAAAATCTCTTAAAGGCATCAATCAAAGGAACAATGAAAAGCCCATATGTAGGGCCCCCATATTGTAGTGCTGACTTCCTACGAGGCGCAGCCCTTGGCGGAGTTTGGATGTATGCCAGCTGTATCGTTTCCCGATGCCTTAGCAACGCCAGGTACTCCTAGAACAAGCTTGCGGACGGGAAACGTCTGTCCACGGCTTTTGATCTGAAGCCCCGAGTAGTAAGAGTGTTCATTGTTGAGATCCTTCGGCAAGCATGACTGTGCCCAACAGGTAAGGCGAGAGGAAAATACGCCACAATAAATGTCAGCCACAGCAGGAGGCAGATTTTCGTAAGTGTTATCACGGCAAACTCCTTTTTGATAATGCGCCACAACGAAGTCAGTCATCGTCCTCGAATGTTCACGGCTGTACGAGACATCGCTTTCTCGGTCGGACGAATGGAAAGGCAGCCATGCATTCTGGGCAACTGCATTACATCTTTGGACAATGCTTACACGTAGTGTAGAGTTGAGTGCGGAGGGTGTGACATGTGACATCCGTGATAGAGGTAATAAGACCGAGTAGATGATATACCAAGGCTGGGCAAACTTCCTGGGTCCCAACCGGAACCGAAACTAACATCAAATTCGGGTGGCGGGAATGTATCTGCCCGACCTCTCTCGATGTACGAATTTTTTCTTCGCCGCCAGATAGTGCAGGTCCGAGGTTTGTTTGCGTCGGCGTGACCGCACCTGCTGCTTCCAAGGTAGTACAATGTTTCAATTTGACCTAGGAAAATCGGCTACAGTATGGAGCATTGTAGGAGCCTTCAAATTCAGCCTAGCAGAGCTTGGTCAACATTCTGGTACAGCACAATGACGGTATTACCAGCCTAATCGAGAAGCACTGCCACTAAACCAGCATATGTGGGAGGAAGAAAATCAAAGAAAGGCGTGTATACGTAATCAGGGAGAATTCCCTATGAGACTCTTGATTTGTAGAAGAGTACGGATTACAGTTGCAATGTGATGGTGGTGGTGGCCACTACGAGCAGGCAGTGGCAAGTGTGGCGAAGCTTTTGTGGCGCAGTGGGTCAAGCCTCATCGCAACCAATCAGATTTACGTGCCTGGGTCGATCATACCAGCCTCGGCACCTGAGCTGCACGACAGCTCATCAGCCGACTTCACGTCACAGCCTTACTATGCTAACCAAGGTCTTTGATACTCTTTCTTTCTTTTTCATGATTCACTGTCGACTACATTTCAGGATCGATCGCCTGCGTAGCTATGCCAGGTATGGAGTGTCAACGTATCGGGGCCTCACCCCGCCGAGGATGCACTGCCCCGTTCCAAGACCGACAATTTCCTTGAGTCTTGAACATCCCGCCATCAACACCGGTAGTCGCTATAGCGTTGATTCTCGACGCTCTTGGCCACCGGCCTACAGACTCATCGCCAGTACGTCACAAGAAGCGGGCTGAGCTGTTGTAAACGATACCAAGGCCCGCAGCCAGTGCCTTTCAACCTTGGGAGTGCACAGAAGGCTACCATGATGCAAGGATGTGAAGTGTGCCAAGTAAGGCTCTGGCGGAGACGTCTCTTCCAGGGCAACGCCAAAGGCCGCACTAAGCGCCCCGTAAGCTTGAGTTGATAGCCATTCTTACACAGCCCCCAGTCCGAAGGTATATGGCGGCCGGTAAAGCGCCCTTTGCTATGTTCCCGACTAACATCTTCCTCTTCGCCCAAGGCCAAGTCTGCGGCCATCAAAACAGCCTATTTCTCAGTATTTTACAGCACATATTGTGTTATCTCCATCCGACATGGAGACTAGCAGACTTGCCCCACCCACCCTTCATGTGAACACACGGCAACGTGCGCTGAGCCAGGCTGATACAATTACCTCGCAAAACTCAGACCCCTTCCGAACACCAATATCCCCAAGCAATGCATCACTGAGCAACGCATCTACCGTAGGAGGGGAGTATGATGCAGCAATACAACAAGAACTTCGCAACGAAGCTTCGTCCACCACCAACAACCCCTTCGCGTTTTCACCATCACAGCTCAGCAAGCTTTTGAACCCAAAGTCGCTTCCAGTATATCATGCTCTAGGCGGCCTACGGGGCATCGCAACCGGCCTGCAATCAGACGTTCACTCTGGACTAAGTGCCGACGAATCGACCGTGCCACGTCATATCTCTTTCGACGAAGCCACAAATACACATACCACAACAAAGGAAAAAGATGCCAGTAGACCACCTAGCAATGGTCAGCCTTTTGAGGACCGTATCCGTATCCATGGCCGAAACATTCTCCCAGCGAAAAAGGTCACCCCGCTTTGGAGACTTGTCTGGAATGCATACAACGACACAGTACTTATTGTTCTCACTATTGCGGCTATAATATCACTCGCACTTGGTCTCTATGAGACATTAGGCGTGGATCACCCGCCAGGCTCCCCAGCCCCTGTCGATTGGGTCGAGGGTTGTGCAATCGTCGTGGCAATAGTCATTGTCGTACTCGTTACTGCCTTGAACGACTGGCAAAAGGAGCAGGCATTCGCCAAGCTCAACGCTAAGAAAGAGCAAAGAGACATCAAAGTTACACGATCCGGCAAGACTGCTATGATTAGTATCTATGATGTGCTTGCAGGAGATGTTATACACCTGGAACCCGGAGATGTCATTCCAGTCGACGGAATATTCATAGATGGCTCCGATGTCAAGTGCGATGAATCATCCGCTACAGGAGAATCAGATGCCATGCGCAAAACTCCGGGGGCAGATGTCATGAAAGCTCTTGAATCTGGCCAATCGACTAAGAAACTCGACCCCTTCATTATTTCGGGTGCCAAAGTGCTTGAAGGCGTAGGGACTTTCATGGCCACGTCTGTCGGAGAACACAGCAGCTTTGGAAGAATTATGATGTCGGTCCGCGTAGAAATGGAGTCTACTCCCCTTCAGGAGAAGCTTGGAGGCCTTGCTATGGCTATAGCTAAGCTTGGAACCGCCGCCGCCGGTTTACTCTTCTTCATCCTTCTGTTTCGTTTTGTGGGCGGACTCTCTGGGGACGTTCGAACTCCAGCCGAAAAAGGCTCGGCATTTATGGATATCCTAATCGTCGCAGTTACAATCATCGTTGTAGCCGTTCCCGAAGGCCTCCCTCTGGCTGTAACCCTAGCACTGGCATTTGCAACAACGAAGATGTTGAAAGAGAACAATCTTGTCCGAATTATGCGAGCTTGCGAAACCATGGGCAATGCCACAGCTATTTGCTCCGATAAAACTGGTACTTTGGTAAGCTCTACACACCACTGTCCAAATGTGCACCTATTAACTTTCAATATAGACAACAAATAAGATGACTGTTGTCGCCGGCACGTTCGGCACTACAAGGTTCGTACAAGCAGATGCGAAGTCTGAGAAAGATCAGACAACTTCCACATGGGCATCTGCAATCACACCAGCAGCCAAAACTCTTATCACTCAGTCTGTCGCAATCAACTCTACGGCTTTCGAGGCCCAGGAAGACGGTAAAGCAGTTTTTATCGGATCCAAGACAGAGACTGCCCTACTTCAGCTTGCTAGAGACTATCTTGGACTTGTATCACTCTCCGAGACCCGCGATCACGAGCAGGTCGTGCATAGGTTCCCGTTTGACTCAGGGAAGAAGTGCATGGGCGTCGTGATCAAGGTTCAGGATGGTGTTTACCGTCTCGTTGTTAAAGGAGCATCAGAGATCCTACTAGGATGCGCTTCTAACTTTGCTCATTTCGACACCCTGGACACAGAGCCATTGTCTGATGAGCGACGTGGGATGCTCACTGATACAATTACCGAGTACGCGAACAAATCGCTCAGGACCATCGGATTTGTCTACCGCGACTTCACACAGTGGCCACCGGCTAACGCTGAGCTCACCGAGGGTGGCAGTGTTGAGTTTGCCTCGCTACTGTCAGATCTTACGTTTTTTGGTGTAGTTGGAATTCAGGACCCTGTTCGCCCTGGTGTGCCTGAGGCTGTCCGCAAGGCACAAAAGGCTGGTGTCACAGTCCGCATGGTAACAGGTGACAATGTTCAGACTGCTCGAGCCATCGCAACTGAATGCCTCATCTATACCGAGGGTGGTCTGGTCATGGAAGGCCCAGACTTTCGCCGGCTCTCTGATGAACAATTTAACGAGATGCTTCCTCGATTACAGGTACTAGCTCGTTCTTCTCCAGAAGACAAGCGCATTCTCGTTCAGTGTCTCAAGGATCTTGGTGAGATTGTCGCTGTTACCGGAGATGGTACCAACGACGCTCCTGCACTCAAGGCGGCAAACATCGGGTTTTCAATGGTCTCGGGTACCGAAGTTGCAAAGGAAGCTTCCTCGATCATTCTTATGGACGATAATTTCGCTTCCATCATCACCGCCCTTATGTGGGGGCGTGCTGTTAATGACGCTGTTCAAAAGTTTCTTCAGGTAAGTCAGGCTATAGCCCTTTCTTTTGGCGTACAATACTAACACGGACAGTTTCAAATCACCGTCAATATTACTGCAGTTGTCCTTGCGTTCGTCACAGCCGTTTACGATGACGAGATGAAGCCTGTACTCAAAGCTGTTCAGCTACTCTGGGTCAATTTGATCATGGACACCTTTGCCGCCCTCGCCCTCGCCACTGATCCACCATCCGAGAAGATTCTAGATCGTCCACCCCAAGGCAAAGGTCCTCTCATAACAACGACAATGTGGAAGCAAATCACAGGCCAGAACATCTACAAGATCACCGTCATCTTCGTGTTGTACTTCGCCGGTGGTGACATCTTGGGATACGACCTTTCCAACCCTGACAAAAAACTGGAGCTAGACACTGTCATCTTTAACAGCTTTGTTTGGATGCAGATATTCAACATCTTCAACAACAGACGTCTCGACAACAAACTCAACATTTTCGAGGGTATCTTCAAGAATTTCTTCTTCATTGGCATCGTTGTCATGATCATTGGTCTACAGGTCCTCATCATCATGATTGGCGGAAGAGCATTCGGGATCAAGTCTGGAGGGCTTGATGGAACCCAGTGGGCTATTAGCATCGTTACAGGTTTCGTCTGTATACCGTGGGCGGTTCTCATCAGGTATTTCCCCGATGAGTGGTTCGCAGCGATTATGCGTGTCGTTGGGAAGCCTGCTGTTATTGTTTACAGGTGGTTTCGTGTCGCTGGGAGCAAGCTGAGGGCGATGTTGACCTTCAGGCGCAAGAAGAATGAACAGCCCGATGCCGAAATGGGCGCTACACCTGCAATTGTCATTGTCGACGATAGTACGTTAGAGAACAAGAAATGAGCTTGATGATATTTAGCGAGCATAGACGGCGAAGGTATACCATAGATTTCTTAGATTTGGGACGATATTCATGAGTAATTTTCCTTATTCTTTCGATACAGAGTTAGGCTCTTGTGTTCTTCATCACGTGCTTGCCTAGGCGTAGTACTTGACTAAGTAGCTATGATGTCATTGCACTCGAGAACCGAGCAAGGGGGTTTTTACGGCTTTTGTTTCTAAGTACGGTACTACATGAGCTTAAACAGTAAATTATCGTGCACTGTAACGTCAAGTACCAACGAGACGGCCAGACCAACGAGACGGCCACTTTTCCTTGGCACGGCGAACACCATGTACGAACAATTAAATTACTCAACACTATAAACTGATTCTTCGTACGGCTTACTTGTATTAGATTCAGAATCTTCTGCTATATCTTTCTGACACGTACGAGCGTTGTGCCTAGTCTTACCGTAGTTGCTATACCGCCGTTAACCTAGTAGAGCTCTTTCTTAACTACTACTACTACGCGCCTTCTTTGCTACTGTACGACTACTAGAAGCGCTCTTAGCTACTGCTATTGCTGTCGTACTATACTCTATTATCCCGCTATACTAGATCTGCTTTCGCTTTCGACTTTTTCGCTTAGTAATCTCTGCTAATTGCTCTTTAAGCTCTCGTACGCGGGCCTTAATAAGAATATTTTTATATAGTATCTTCTTAGCTCCTTTAATAAGCTTTAAGAAGCCTACTTAAGTACTTATTAGTAATTATACGAATAAATCTCTTATAAGCTTTAACTATAACCTAAATTCGTACGTATTACTTAGTGTTTAAGACTACTAGAGCGTTTCTAGTTAGGCTACTAGTAGGGGTACTAGTAATAGTATATAAAGATAGATATTAAGGCGATTAAGAACTCTCTACGCGTTAATAAGAACTAGCTCTAATACCTTAAAGGCCTTCTTATAGTTATTATACGTAAATACGTTAAAAAACGCGTCTCTAAAGGCGGGAAGAAAGTCTTCTTTATTAATATAGAAGACGCGTCTAGATACTAAAGCTCGTACGCGTTAAGAGTACTTAACTTTTAATAGCGAAAATAATATAACGTTAAGTAGCTAGAGGATATACGATAAATAAGTAGGTATATAGAGAGTTAGAATTCTTCGTATAAAGTAGTAGTTCTTAAAATTCTAGTTAAGGTAGCTCTTATAGCCGTCTAAGATAAGTAGCCTATATAACTTT